>OX101746.1:20876871-21227871 GCA_944452665.1 Stenoptilia bipunctidactyla
GCACGGGGACGCTTGCGCATTCTTCCGCGAACCCGCCGGTGCCTTCCGCAGCGCGGAACCTCCCTCGCTCAGCGGCATGCTCGAAACACGTAGCACGCCGCTGCCAGCGAAGACCTTTGGAAGCGAGCGGCGGATACCCCCGTATCCACCGCCCAAGGCCTTCAGTCGACCGGATCAGGTCAGGTTGGCATACGCCCTCCTTCTCCGACCGGTCCTCCTGCGGCGGATTGGAGCCGAAAGGGGATCATCCTCTCGACTCCTCTCCGCGGCCTCTTTTTGCGACATTACACCTTCGCAAAAAGAGACGACAGCGTCCCACGACCTCTCGTCATCAACCATGGCTCTTACCACGGCCGGCAAGGAGAGGTCATGTCCTACCACTGCCACGAGGGTTGCGCGTTCGTGCGCCCACGCCTGGCACTCCTCCAGCGTGTGCTGTGCTGTGTCTTCGCTGCCACTGCTGCAGTGAAGACACACCGCTGATGGCTCCCTTCGGGCTATGTGGCACAGGTATCTGCCGAAGCTTCCATGCCCGGACAGAACCTGGACCAACCGGAAGGTGAGCGACCCGTGTCTTCTGTTCACCCACTCCTTTAGGACTGGGCGAACAGCCTCCAGTGTGCGCAGACCCGCGCTCGGCTCCTCGAGCCTCCTCCTCCACCTCCGCAGCAAGGTACGTTGGGCGACCTTCCTCCACCTCCGGACTTCGTCTGGGGCTGGCTCCACTCCCCGCGCGCGCGCATCCGCGCGTCGCTCGTATACGTCCGCTAGAACCTCGGCTTCGAGATCCCAGGGAGGCATACAAGCGAGCACACATGCCGCTCCATGGGACACCGTACGGTATCCTCGGATCGCTCTGACCGCCAGGACGCGCTGGGCTGAACTCAGCGACGTTACGTTCGGGCGAGTCAAAGCACCGACCCATACTGGTGCCCCATAGAGTGCCATCGACCTAACCACACCGGCATAGAGGCGCCGGCATGTCTGGTCGGGTCCGCCAATGTTTGGCAGGAGCCTTCCGAGCGCCGATGCGGTCCCAATCAGCTTGGGGGCCAATCGGCGAAAATGCGCCCGGAAGTCCCATCTGCCATCGAGCAGAAGTCCCAGATATTTTATCTGGGGCTTCAGCTCGATCCGAAGTCCGTTAATTGATACGTTGGCACCTGCAGGAGGCCCCCGCCGTGGTCCGTGGAAACACAGAACCTCGGTTTTGTCGAGGGCAACCTTTAGGCCCAACGCCTCAATCCGCCCAACCACTTGCTGCACCCCTTCCTCGGCGCGTGACGTCGCCTGCGCCAAATCCTTCCCCCGAGCTGTGACCAGAGTGTCGTCAGCATAGCAGACGACACTAAGGCCAGAGCGAAGAGCGCCCCGTAGCACCCAGTCGTACCCGATGTTCCAAAGGAGTGGTCCTAAGACAGACCCCTGAGGAACACCGCAACGAATCGCCCGCCTGTGGGTGCTACCGTCCTGACCCATGTAGAGTACCTGTCTGTCGTGCAGGTAGTCGGCGATGGTCCTTCGCAAATAAAGGGGCACGCGGTGATACCGTAGTGCCTCTTGAATGCAGGCGAAGGGCAGCGTGTTAAAGGCATTGGCGATGTCCAAGGAGACCGCCAGCATCACGCCACCCGACGCCACCGACTCGTCCGAGAGGCCTTTGACACGAGTTATCGCATCGATAGTCGACCGGCCTTCTCGGAACCCGAACTGCCTGTCCGACAGATCAGGACCCACGTTGCGCAAGTGCTGCACGATGCGGGAGGCTACGATATGCTCATAGAATTTTCCCGCATCGTCCAGCAGTACGACAGGACGGAAAGCAGAAGCAGAATCTGCTGGGCGCCCCTCCTTCCTGAGCAGTACAAGTTTCCCCTCCTTCCAACAGGACGGGAATCGGCCAGACGCTAGACATGTGTCAAGAAACCCGGCAAAGTGGGCTCCCAACTCGTCAAGCGCCAAAGCCAAGACCCGGCCCGGAACACCATCTGGTCCCGGCGCGGTGTTCTTCGCCCGTAGCTTGCGCATGGCCAAATTGAACTCGGCCAGCTCCAGGGGCGGGGGGGCCTCGATGAGCTCCGATGCAGCCACATCCTCCTCCGCCATTGTTGGGGGTGTTCGCTCAGGCGCGTCCGGAAACAACGCCGTCACCACACCCTCCAGCAGTTGGGGCTGCATTATCTCTGTCAGTGGAGGCGCCTGCGGCCGAAGCTTGTTCCGAGTCGCGTGATAAGGGCGCCCCCACGGATCCCGGTCAAGGTCCTCCAGCATCTTCTCCCGAGCACTGACCTTTGCCCTTGCAATGGCCTTCTGCAGGGTCTTTTTGGTCTCCTTGTAGAGGTCGTGCAAAAGAGCCGCCATCTCCTCGTCATTGAACCGCCGCCTCCGGTACCTGGTGGCGCGACGGCGTGCAGAAGCGCATTCGTCGCGTAAGTCGCTGATGTGCTGCGACCACCAGTATACCGCCCGCCGTGGAGGTTGGCGCCGAGCCCGGGGCATTGCCGCGTCGCAGATTTGCGTCAAGGCCCCCCGGAGTCGTAGCGCTTCCGCGTCAACCTCTGTTGGCTCTACCGACGCGAGGTTCCAAGCCCAGACGATGGAAGCCTCATTTAGTACGTCCCTGTCAAGGCGCGCCAGGGTCCATCGAGGGAAAACTTGTTCCGCTCCCCGTTGGTGCGACGACGTCATACTAGTAGGCGAGGTGGAGACTTCGAATCGTATGTACCGATGATTCGACAAATTCTCCACCTCGTCTAGGACCCGCCACCCTCGCGTCCGCGAGGCCACAGCAGGGCTAGCAAACGATAAGTCCACTATTGACCCACCCTGCTGTGTCTCAAACGTGTTGGTGCTACCGCGATTCAGGAGCACAAGGCCACAAGTCGCCGCCCAATCCTCTACGGCTGAGCCTTTGGCATCAGTCACAGGGGAACCCCAGGCCACGCTATGGGCGTTGAAGTCCCCGAGCACGAATACATGACCCGGAACCGCACGCCTCACAGCCACACCAACACGGTCAAGAAACGCCTCGAACTCTGCGAGAGACCTGTTCGGCGAGAAATAGATCCCCACCAAGGTCAGGTCTCCCCAAGACGCCACGATCAGACCGCGCTCCCTAGCCCGTACAGAGAGAGGTGGGGAAGCGGCTTCCACCGCCACCACAATTGCCACTGTGCCCTCAGTGTCCCCCACCCAGTTAGGCGCAGATGGGACAAAGTAGGGCTCCGCGATAACCGCCGCATTAATGGACCACTGCAGCATGGATTGCACGAACAAGTCTTGCGCCCCGCTGCAGTGGTTCAAGTTCCCTTGTAGGAAGCGAGGTGAACTAGCCATTGTGATCAGTCATCATCGCCTCCTGGGGCGGCTTCGCGGGAACGGAGGGCACCAAAACTCGCCCTCTCCCCTTCTTAGGTGGCGCGCACTTGCGACCTCCAATGGCATGATTTGACGGCCTTCCTGCCTCTTTACAAATCGGACAGAAGGGATCTTCTACGCAAGTTGCAGCCTTGTGACCGGGCTTCATGCAGCGGAAGCAAAGTCCGCTGCGGTCAACTGCGCATTTGCATAGAGCCCCTGTGTGTCCGATTTCCATGCACCGGAAACACTTCAGTGGCCTTGGTTCCAACATACGAACCCGAGCCGAACTCCAGCCGACAAGGATTCTACCTGCTTCGCATATCAGCTTTGCAGCAGCTACCGGGCACTGTACCAGTACGCTGCTGGTGCCGTAGAGACCCTGTCGGATTTCTCCTGCTTTCACATGGTCCACCGGACAGTTTCCGGTCCGGGCTACAGCAACCTCAACATCCCCGGTCGACACCGAGTCGTCCAGGTCTATAATTCGTATATCGACCCGTTTGACGGGCCGATTGACCTTCACAGTCTCCGGCAACAATTTTCGAAGCTCAGTGGCGAAACGGTCAGCCTTCTCGCCGCTTTCAGTACCGGGAACTTCGAGCACCCGAGCCCCTGTAACCGCTACACGGAAGTTAAGCCCAGTGATGCCTAGATCGTTCAAATTGATGGACTTTCTGGCCTCACTGAGGACCCTCTCATAGGTTAAGCCTTGTTGTACCGCCTCGGGCTGCAGCGTCAGGACGACGGCTGCGGATCTTGGCGCGCGCAACTTGGCTTTTCGTCGTTTATTTGCCTTCTTAGGGCCTGGTGTAGGAACCGGGGCAGAAGGTGGAGCCGTAGTGGCCTTCTTCTTGTTTTTCCGCTTTACAACCTCGTTCCAAGACTCAGTTGATGGTCCCGGGATTGGTACCGGTTCAAGCGTAACAGGCACAGGTTCCGGCATCTCAGTCGGGGCTTTTTTCTTCGGTGCCTTCTTTTTTGGAGGTTGCCGCTGAGAAGACGGCGCCGCCGACTGGTCGCGATTAACGTCTGCACTCAAAGGTGGACGCAACGGTTCCTCCGGAAGGAGGCGGTGGTTTATTCCTGCAAGTTTGGCATCCATTATGAAAGCCAAGTCCTTTATCAGGTTTGCCCTGAACTCTTCCCCTGTGGGGAAACTCTCTGTCTGGGCCTCTACTTGTATCGGTGGTACCGGGGCTTTACGGGCCTGCTCCAACTCATTTCGTAAGGCAACCATCTCCACACGGAGGGAGTCTACAGCCGCACCAAGTCTTGAGTTTTCTGCTCGGAGAGCAGCGACCTCCTCAGAATGGTTTCGCTCGTACAGCGTCTCCATAACCTTCTCTATTTCTGTAGAAGACTGATTTAAAGCCTTCACAAATGTCCCCTTGAGGTTTTTGCTCTTGGCAGCCACAGTCCTTATAAGAGTCAGGCACATTTGCACCTGATCTTTGGCAGCGTCAGCCGGTATAGCTTGAAACTCCCTCATGGTTGTCATAACCTCCTCTTCAGCCAACAAGTCTAACTTTTCCCTCTTTGATTTGAGGTACTCTTTAGCCTTGGCCAAGCCTACGTAATGGCTAGTGGTAGATGGTCTACCCCTGATGCTACGACCTCGTTTCGCAGTAGCCTTCATTGGCACTGCTAAGTCCCTCCCCTTGTGGCTCGTCTTTGGGCGTTTCACGCCTCTGGATAGGATCTCGGATCGATCAGAACAAGATCCTTCAGAGTCCGAAGACACTGACATCAGGTCTGATGATTTTCCACCACCTTGTTGCCGAGAAGCGGCACGGGAACTTGCGCCCCCGGAGCGATTTTTGCCCCCCCCAGAATACGAGGGGCAGAGTGCCTCGGCCGAAGCCTTGGCACTGAGGGATTCTCCCGCATGGCGGGTACCCTCCTGGGGTAATGTCTTTTTAAAATCACTCATCATATTGTAATTTTAGTTCCTTCGCAGTTGATGCGGGTTTGGAACCAACCCATCCCCCCCTCCCCAAACTCTAGGGACTGGGCTCCCCCCAGCCATTCATCCCATCGCCGAGTTGCAAACTTGGGATTAGGGTAATTTTTATTGAGGTTTTCTTCCTCGCAGCCCTAGGGCCCCCGGTCCTGTCAATTCAGGATAACGGGTTGGCCGACAGCTCAGAAGTTGTACGAAACAGCCTTCCAAGACTGCCGCCCCACAAAGGTCTGGCACAGAGTGCCACCGCCACGATAGCCACTGCCGCCCAATGCGGAACAGACGCAGGGCAAAGACGACCCACTGCCGCCCGATACGGGACAAACGCAGTGAGCCAACTCCCACCCCGGGTGCCACAGGGCACCGACGACCCACTGCCGCCCGATACGGGACAGACGCAGTGAGCCAACTCCCACCCCGGGTGCCACAGGGCACCGACGACTCAACTCTTGGAGCGAGCCAACCCCCACCTTGTCGTTCTTAAGTCTTCCTCTTCTAACAAGAGGAGTACAAAGAGCGACCCCGACGTAGGAGTGATTTAGCTTCACCCGGTCGCTGGATTGCGACGGGCTACTGAGCCCCCCCGCCACGACAAGGCACACTCCACTTGGGGGGGAACCAAAAACCTTTTTTTTTTTTTTTTTTTTTTTAATTGGGGAAATCCTCCATGGATACGATGACGCTCGGGGGAGCGTCAAAGTTATGCCTGGACTTTAACCGGCTAAAACCCCAATGTGTTCCACCACGCACCATATGGCGGGAGCACGGGTACGCTTACGCATTCGTCCGCGAACCCGCCGGTGCTATCCGCTTGCGCGAACCCGCCCCGAATGCAGCGTGTCGAGAACACCAGACACGCCGCACCTCAGCGAACTCCCTTGAGCAGGAGCGGCAGATACCCCCGTATCCACCGCCCAGGGACTTCACCATGGCCGGAAGGGGTCAGGGACCGGTGAAATCGCGTCGCGTTAGATCACCAGAATCTAACCCCCCCCAGCCGCGCCGCCATCTGGTGAAATCGCCGTAGCGTTAGACCACCAGCATTCGGCTTCAGCCTGCCATCATCCGAGGAAATCGCAAGCGTTAGATCCCCGTAGGCTTTGTCCGCAAGAGGTTGCGAAAGGTGTAACGTACTTTCGAAAATCGAAAGTCTTCCGCCTCCTCTCGCAGACGACTGACACCCACAGCCACTCATCCCGCAAGTGGGCAATGCGGCACCCGGGATTGGGGTAATTTTTTATAGAGGTTTTCTTCCTCGCAGCCGTAAGGCCCCCGTTCCTGCCGCTATGAACGGACAGGCTTGCGGGTTGACCGAGGACTCGGACGCCGAAGCGATCCAAGTCCGCCGACCCTCAGCATCTGGTGGCTCAAACCAGAGCTTGCCGCCCCTGTGCCCTCCTCTGTCCACTCTGCTAATCAGAGAAGTACAGAGAGGGCCCACCCACGCCGGTTTTGGTCCGCGCCGTCGAAACGGTACCCCCCATTTCTGGGGGGTATTCCCCTATCCGCCACCTGGGGACGCACCCGATGGGAGACCAGCAACTCCACACGGGAAGCAACCAAAAACCTAACCTAACCTAACCTAACCTAACCTGACCCAAACCTAACCTATCGTAGTTTACATAGTCATTTTGAAAATTTGTATCACCTAAATTGATTTTGTTTTGTCAAACGCATTGAGGCGCTCCTTCTGACACCTCAATCAGCTACCTGCTTCGCAAAATTATATCGTTTTTGGTGCATCCAAATCGTATATTGCTAATTTTTCTATAGAAAACTGGGGTTTTGGTCGAAAACTTCAAAATTTAGTGCAGTAACTCAGCGTTTTTATTGTTTATTCGTGTAGATCTCGTCGATACCTTCCTTCAGAGGGGTCGAACTCCGCAATCGGCTTGAAAATAAAAAAGTTATTTGCAGAGAAGAGCAACCAAAAACCTAACCTAACCTAACCTAACCTAACCTGACCCAAACCTAACCTATCGTAGTTTACATAGTCATTTTGAAAATTTGTATTACTTAAATTGATTTTATTTTGTCAAACGCATTGAGGCGCTCCTTCTGACACCTCAATCAGCTACCTGCTTAGCAAAATTATATCGTTTTTGGTGCATCCAAATCGTATATTGCTAATTTTTCTATAGAAAACTGGGGTTTTGGTCGAAAACTTCAAAATTTAGTACAGTAACTCAGCGTTTTTATTGTTTATTCGTGTAGATCTCGTCGATACCTTCCTTCAGAGGGGTCGAACTCCGCAATCGGCTTGAAAATAAAAAAGTTATTTGCAGAGAAGAGCAACCAAAAACCTAACCTAACCTAACCAAAAATTTTCGAAATTTATTTTTATTTTTATTTTGTCTTAAAATTGAAAGTATTCATTGGGATCGAGTTGATTAGGTTAGGAAAGTAGTTTTTAGCAGTAAGAAAATTAATTTATACTACTTTGTAGCTTTTTATATGTTACTTTGCCTGAAAAAGGTAAACCACACATTTTGACGCGCTCTACATATTAAAAGTTAGTGTCGTAATTATTTTTTGTTTCCCTTTACATTAACCAGGAACATATCCGCTGACGTAAAGACAATCTCTATATAGAGACTAAATTTATCTATTGACTCCCAGCTTTATTGAGCTGAAGACACCGGTATTTTACATTCTTAATAAAACTTATACAAACATTACTTTATAAAACTTATACAAACTTCTTATTTTAACCTTAAATTTATTTGTATTGACCGACGCGTACCCTCACCATGTCGCTCTTCCATACACCAAAAAAGATGACCGGGAATGAGGAGGAAGCCTCCCCCAAATCGCCCCCAAAGACGGTGACTCTCGCCCCAAGCGTGAGGCGCAGCATAGGAGAGTGGGAAGCGGCAGCAACAATTGAACCTCCCTCTGCGTCACCTCTAACAAGCACAACGGCACAGGCAGGACCTGCGAAGCCGAGAATAAGAAAAGCACTGTCGCAAAATACCACCACAGAGAGGAAATCTTCCCCAGTGGAACCACGACACTCACCAAAGGCTTTCACTAGTAGGACTGCAGAAGCTAGAAACTGCCTCAATAGAGCAAAACTCCACCTGCATAACTCCAAGAACCTTAAAGCGGACCTAAATGTCGGAGTAATTGAGGCGATAGAAAGAATCTATCAGTTGGTGAAGGAGTCGGAGGCTGCGCAAAAAGGAGTAAAAGAAAAGAAGGACATCGAGACGAAAACGGAGGCTACCAACACAGAAATTTGCAATGACGTAGCTATAGGTCAAAATTCGGTTCTCCTCGCTAAACTCCACGAAACGATATGTCACATCCAAGACAATAATAAAAAGATGGAAGAAATGAAAGAAGCTATGGATCGACAGACACAGATCATAGAAAGCACCACCAAAGGCTCATACGCAAATGTTGCGGCAACCCGAACTAGGCACGAAAGTACAGGAAAAGTGGCTCTGCACTCCATAGTAGTAACATCGGAAAACAAAGAAGACAGTGGTGAAGAGGTACTTGCCAAAGTGAGGGAAGCCGTTGATGCGAAGGAGGGATGGATTAGAGTCGAGAAAGTTCGTAAAGCAAAAGACAAGAAAATAATAATGAGTTGCAGAACAAAAGAGGATAGAAGTAGGATAAAGGAAAGATTGGAAAGGTCAGGGAAACAACTAACGTGCGAAGAGGTAGCAAACAAGGACCCTCTATTTGTCCTGAAGGATATCCTTCTTGTTCACAGTGACGCTGATGTGATTAAGGCGCTCACAAATCAGAACAGGGATATCTTCCGAGAGCTGAACCTAAAGGACGAACGCTTGGCCATAAAATACAGGAAGAGGGCGAGAAATCCGCTGACCGGACACATTGTCTGTACTGCATCTCCAAACATCTGGAGAAGGGTGGCTGAAGCAGAAACGCTACACATCGACCTGCAACGTATAAGAGTCGAAGATCAGTCACCCTTGGTGCAGTGCACTAGATGCCTTGGTTACGGCCATGGAAAGCGTTTCTGCAGAGAAAAGGTGGACCTATGCAGTCACTGCGGAGGCCCACACCTCAAAACGGAATGTGCGGATTGGTTGGCGGGAACAGCGCCTTCATGCAGAAACTGCGCGTTGGCAAAACATGACCACGCAGAGCACAATGCGTTTAGTCAAGCATGCCCAGTGCGCAAGCGATGGAACGAATTGGCTAGATCAGCGGTTGCATACTGCTAAGGGCACCTCAACTGAATATCCCCCCTATTACATACTACAAGCCAACCTCCAACGCAAAAGACTGGCAACGGACGAGATCATAATAGAAGCGAGCAAACGAAAGGCATCACTGGCACTTCTACAGGAGCCATATGTGGGCGGAGTAGGAAGAATGAAGAGCTATAGAGGAGCCAGGGTTTTCCAGGATGGCGGTGCGATCACTGTGAAAGCAGCTATTGTGGTCTTTGACCCCAATATTGACGTTGTACAATATCCCAAACTCACCACACCCAACATCGTGGTGGTCAAAGCCCAAACCGCTGCCTGGGAAATCACAGTCATTTCATTCTACTTCGAACCAGATAAACCCATAGGCCCATATCTCGATCACCTTAGAAGAATCAGGGAGACGATAGGATCGGAATGGCTTTTAATAGGGGGAGATACAAATGCAAAAAACATTTGGTGGGGTAGTCCCAGGACAGATGGAAGAGGGGGGAAGAAATGATGAGAAACCTCGATGAGATAGAGCTCCAGGTCTTAAACACAGGTGAAAAACCGACATTTGAGACGATAAGGGGAGGAGTGCGACTTACTAGCAAACTTACTTACTTGATATCACAGCGTGCACAATAAATCTATTAGATCGAATAGAGAAATGGGAGGTGGATGAGAGCCTGACATGCTCGGACCACAATGGTATTTCCTTTCAAATCAAACTTAAAAAGTCTACAGGAAACAATATCACCAGAACTACACGTATTTACAATACAAAAAAGCAAACTGGACCAAAATTTTGGAAAAATTTAATGAATTAAAATCACTTCACAAATTAACACCTAAATTAATAGCTGACATTGACAACACTAAAGATTTAGAAAAAGTAATAAAACAATATACTGATATAATAACACAAGCTAGCTTATCAGGAATCCCTAAAAAGAAAAGTAAACAAAATTTAAACTTACCATGGTGGTCCGAACATCTCGAAGTGCTTAAGAAGGAGGTTGTCACGATGAAGAACAGGATCAAACGCGCCGCCCCTAGTCGCCGGTCCAAGGTAGTCGCCGAGTACCTGAAAAAGAAGGAAAATTATGAATTAGAGGCCAAAACAGCTCAAACCAACAGCTGGAAAGAATTTTGTGGAAAGCAGGATAGGGAGAGCGTATGGGATGGGATTTACAGAGTAATTGGTAGAACAATGAAAAGAGAGGAGGATATCCCACTAGAAAAGAACGGGCTCTCCCTAGACGCAAAAAATTCTGTGCAGCTGTTGGCTGATACCTTCTATCCCGAGGACACGATAGAAGAGGATAATGACGAACATCGTAGCATTAGAGTTTTGGCGGATAAAGTGAATGAAGACCACATACAGGAAAGCGAATCAGCAGATCCACCTTTCACCCTCACGGAGCTTCATAGTGTGGTCAACTCCTTCAACCCTAAAAAAGCGCCTGGATCGGATGGCTTCACCTCCGATATTTGCAGCAAAGCCATTCAAGGCGACCCACTGCTATTTCTGGCAATAGTAAATAAGTGCCTCGAGAAGCACTATTTTCCAAAATTGTGGAAGGAGGCGACAGTAGTCATTTTAAAAAAGCCAGGGAAAGAAAATTACACTTCCCCCAAGTCATACCGACCTATAGGATTATTACCGATGTTGGGTAAAATATTTGAAAAGCTGTTGATGACTCGAATCAAGTACCATCTCGTTCCCAAGATAAGTACTCGCCAGTATGGTTTCATGCCACAAAGGAGCACCGAAGACGCCCTCTATAACCTAATGAGTTACATAAGAACCAAACTAAACCAGAAGAAAATAATAACGATGGTATCATTGGATATAGAGGGCGCTTTTGATAGCGCCTGGTGGCCGAAAATCAGAGTCCTACTGGCTGAGGAAAAGTGTCCAGGGAACCTAAGACGAGTCATTGACAGCTACCTAAGAGACAGAAGCGTTGAGGTACGGTATGCTGGAGAGAAGTACCGGAAGTTGACCAGCAAAGGTTGTGTGCAGGGCTCCATAGGGGGTCCAATCCTTTGGAACCTGCTCTTGGACCCACTACTAAGAGAACTCGACAGAGGGGGAGACTTCGTGCAAGCCTTCGCGGATGATGTCGTATTAATTTTCGATGGAGACACAGGGCGTGAGATAGAACAACGCGCAAACGCCACTCTCAAACGTGTTCAGGCGTGGGGAGTCGCAAACAAACTCCGTTTCGCTCCACACAAAACCAACGCTATGACCATCACGAGGAAGTTGAAATACGACACACCACGCCTGAACATGGGGGGGATTGACATCACCACAGCGAGCGAAGTCAAACTGCTGGGACTCACTATTGACAAAGGTCTGACTTTTAACAGCCATGTGAGAAACGTCTGCAGGAAGGCGATTGCTGCCTACAAACAACTCAGCAGAGCAGCCAAGGTTAGTTGGGGTCTCCACCCGGAGGTGATAAAGACTATCTACACGACGACAGTTGAACCCATCATGCTTTATGCAGCTAGCGCATGGGCACCAGCCGTGAAAAAACTCTGTGTCAAAAGACAACTAGATGCAGCACAGAGAGGGTTCCTACTTAAAATGTGTAAGGGTTACCGTACGGTGTCCCTGCACTCCGCACTGATTCTGACCGGGATGCTCCCTCTTGACTTACGAATCCGAGAGTCAGCTTCTTTATATGAGGCCAGGAGGGGGATATCCCGACCGGAACTAGGGGACAGGGTGGTGGAGTGTAGGACTCCAGTAACGGAGATCTCCCACCCGGCAGACCACGTCACACTGGAATATAAAACTCTGGAGGACCAGGACCAGCTGGAAGCAAACAGTAACTTTGAAACGCGTGTATTTACGGATGGCAGCAAGATTGACGGCAGGGTTGGTGCCTCGGTATCATTTTGGAATAACGAGGCCGAAATCAAGGCCGTTAAACCTAGCCTGCCATCCCATTGTACAGTTTACCAAGCGGAACTCCTAGCCATACATGAGGCCAGTAAGGGAATCCTCCAGAGACAGGAGAGCACCTTCGCGATATACAGCGATTCCATGGCCGCGTTACAATCTATAACTGGTCTGGCCTGCTTGCATCCACTTGCTGTAGAAATAAGAAAGATCCTTAAAACCTTATCACAGTTAAACAAACATGTAGCTTTGTACTGGATTAAGGCACACATTGGACTGGCAGGAAACGAGCGGGCGGACCAGTTGGCCAAAGAGGCAGCTCTCCACAGTAAGAAAAAGCCGAACTACGACAAATGCCCCGTTTCATTCGTCAAGCGATGCATACGAATGCGCTCGCTTGACGAATGGAATGGGAGATAAAGGAGTGGTAGCACGGCTAGTATCACCAAAATTTTCTTCCCAGATGCTGTGGCGGCATATGCGGTGACCAAAAAGTTGGAGCCGAACAAAATCATTACACAACTCATGACTGGACACGGTGGGTTTTCGGAGTACCTGAACCGGTTCCGGTGCAAAGAAAGCCCATCTTGTATATGTGACCCTGGTGAGGACGAAACTGTTCCACACATTTTGTGTGAATGCCCGATTTTTGCAAGGTTACGCTACGACACAGAACACAAAATTGCGTCCAGGATTGCGGTCGAAAACATAGAGAGTATTATAAATGGCAAAAATAGGCACATTTTTATTAATTACTGTAAAGAAATAGCAAATAAAGTTATAGAAAGAAATAAAACAAGGTAGAGAATTATTCTATCCAAATATTATAATAATATTTGTGTATAGAATAAATAATCCTTTGTAAACAATAAATGTAAATAGTAAGTAGAAACAAAAATATTATATTGTGGCTAGAATTATGTTTCACGGCTTAATTCTTTGCGATTTAAAGTTAACATGTTGTAGTAGTACTTCCAAGCATCAGCCTTGCACGGTTTTCAGAGACACGTTTTTTTTTTTTTTTTTTTTTTTTTATTTGGCAACCCAGATCCCCGCTCTTGAACTCCTCTCCACTTACTTCCTCTCATCATCCCTCCTCAATAATCATTCTGTATTTCCGTGCTCAAGCCTTCGCACGTGCGTCTATAATTTATTACTTAAATTAAACGTTAAATAGTTTGTGTTATAGTTTAAAAATTTAAATCTCAACTTATTATTTGTCGTTCGTAAAAATGGTGAAAAGGAAATATGAAGACATCGAGACCATACGCAAGAAGATCAGAAAACTGGAAAAAAAGCTTCAAAAGAAGCAAATGCCAAGTGAAATTTGTACCTTATCACTATCCATGGCTCTTTACATCGCATAATTGCATTACGAATCCTTATTCGAAAACAAAGTTCAATGATCTTTATCACTGAATTTGAATGAGCCGAGTTTAAAACTCACAAATTTACCTAGTAAGAATCTTTATTCGAGACGATGGTAAATGTCATTGTTTAGTGATCATTATCGCTAAAATGACTTTTCGAATCCTTATTCGAAAACAAAGTTCAATGATCTTTATCACTGAATTTGAATGAGCCGAGTTTAAAACTCACAAATTTACCTAGTAAGAATCTTTATTCGAGACGATGGTAAATGTCATTGTTTAGTGATCATTATCGCTAAAATGACTTTTCGAATCCTTATTCGAAAACAAAGTTCAATGATCTTTATCACTGAATTTCAATGAGCCGAGTTTAAAACTCAAAAAGAAGAATGGCAAGGTCCCATACATTGTAAGTACCGCTTTTATTTCACATAGCATTCACGTACTTCAAACTTAATATGTGCGTTTTATTGCTTAGATAACGAGTAATCAGAATATAATTATTAGATTTATACAGAAGTTGGGAATAAAAAGTCAAAACAATAATCTAACCTAAAAATTACAGGAATTTATAGTCCGTCTTTTCTAACATGGCGTCGTATTTTGAAACCATTACATTACATAAGCAGGTATTAACCAATCCAGAGGTTTGAAACGCGGTGGCGGCGCGGGCGGCTTAATTCAAGTTTGACAGTAGGACTTTACAACTATTATTTTTTATTGCCGGGAAATTAAAAAATGTGCTTTCGGCAAGTTTAATTTGATTTTATTGTATTTCTAAATATTCCCAACAACTATCACAACAATAGATGTTGGAAAAAACGTGTCTCATATTGACCTATTAACTACATATAGCCCGGTTTTGATACGCTTGAAAACTCTAAAATTAAGTGATACCGTGGCCGCCAATCCTCTTTACCTAATTCGAATCTTTATTCGAGACTATGGAAAATTTCTTTGTTTAGTGATCATTATCGCTAAAATGACTACCCTACTTTTTGCATTTTATGCTCGTAGGTGCTAAAAACACTTCTTTCGAATTATTATTCGAGACGCTGACTACTTTCGTCTTTTCAGTGCCATCTACCTCAAAACATCCACCAGTAGATGGATGTTGAGGATATAGAATTGGATAGCGATATCTTAGAGATGTTGGGAGATGCTCCTAAGATTAATAATAAATAATAATAAAATTTCTTTATTCATGCCACAAATCTTGAATGTTTTTTACAGAGTAATCTTACAGTCTAAGTACAAAATAATAGATGATTAAACGAACTTCTAAGTGAAGTTCTATCGCTATTATATGAGTCGCTTCATTCGAAGATATTATATAACAGGTAGTCCTTTTTAGGTACTAGGTAACTTCGCATAATTTAAAGTATCATAAAAAAAAACACTGTGGTGGGGCGCCGCGTGGCATGATCCACCCGGTTCGCGCCAAGCCCTCATTCTTTAGAGACCCTAAACGAAACTTTTAAATGGGTTCTGGGGTGGGTGGGTACGTCATATCTTCGAATGAAGCGACTCATATAATAGCGATAGAACTTCACTTAGAAGTTCGTTTAATCATCTATTATATTTCGTCGCTTCATTCTTCAGATATTATATAACAGGTAGATTTTCAGAGATAGAAAGTTTTGTTTAGGTATATACTTGGAATTGAAATAAGTAAAGATATAAATATGTCATTACATATTTTATTATTATAGTACTTAATTATTAGTATTATTACATAATGAGCTTCAAATAATCTTACTTTATTTGAGTCGCTAGAAATTATAATCAGCTTAAATTAATGAAACTTAGTGATAGTCTATTTATAGACACATAATTTTTAATGTAGTAATTTACTTAATATCAAAATACGTAATATTCAATAACTATTTTTAATATTAGGTTAAGTATTGTTCATGTCTCGATTAAGTATCGACAAAGCAAAGTTATTTTGTTGATCATCTAAAGGCCGATGGTAAAACTTTGCGAACACCTGTGAGTTTTGTGTGCACCCGGCCGTTTTTCGAATGACATCGACACTGATACCGGCCGCGCGCGCGGCTGAGGTCGACGCGTGTCGTGTGCTGTGCGCACTAAAACGCTCATGTCAATGCCGCTCGTGGCGAGCGTTTGCTTAATCCATCGACTTAGCGTCTGACTTGATGCAGTTCTGTGGGGAGCTTTGAATGTTACGAAGAGATTCCCGGAGTTTGAACCTCAGATATTTTTTGTAATAAAAATATATTCTTTTAAAGTTGATACTGGGCATATGTTGATATTGCTTTGAAAGTTTGGGAGAGATAATAAGGGCTGTTCACGATTTGGAGCGGAAGTCTTGATTATATCTGTTATAATAATATTTACTTTATCAGGTTGAAAAACAATATTTTCTAATTTAATTAAAGACAATGTCTGTACTCTTTGACCGGTACATAAAGCTAATAATGTAACGAGTTTTTTTGTAATATTTTCTAATGATAAATTAATATTTGGATACCAAGAAGACAGTTGATTTAGTACTAAATTTGGATCCCAAGTAAATGAATATTTAGGCTTAATATGTTTAGTTTTATAGGCTCCTATTAAGAGGCGTTTAACACAACTATTATCACTTATCTCTTCTCCTAATAAAAGAGATAATGCAGATCGATGTGTATTTAATGAACCGTAAGAACATCCCTTATTAAATTGCTCGTTTAAGAATCAAAGAAATAATGGAATGGATTTTTCGAAACTATTACATCATAACCACACTTCTTGAAACCATAACTTCAATGAGACGTTGTACTGGCGAAAGTAGTGTCTGCGAGCGAGGCGAGCATCAACGTGAGAGCCTCTGGTGGGCAGCTGCGCCGGCTGAACGACGCCCGGAGAGCCTCGCGGCACCCTGGGTAAGGCTGGAGTGCAGTGGGTGCTGACTCCATGGCTGGGAAGGCCAGAAGGGGAATACAAGTACCCCTTCGGCTTTATCATCAATGATTTTTCGTATACATTTTAATACAAGAGAAAAGGGAGGAAATGCATAAAAATCCAAGTCAGCCCAGCTTATTGAAATGCATCAACTGCGACTGCATCAGGTTCAGGCTTCCAGGTGACAAATAATTAACATTTGGCATTGGCTCGACTTGAGAACAAGTCGATCTTAATGGGCCCGAAACTATTTACAATAAGTTGGAAAGCGCTATCCGAGAGGGCCCATTTCTGGACTCGAAATCTGCTCGATTTTCTTTGGTATTAACATAAGAAGCAAATATCCATAAATTGCGTTTTTCACACCATTGCCAAATTTCTCTACTTAAAATATTCAAATGTGGGAACTGAATACCTCCCATCCTATTAATGTAGCTAATGGCGGTAGTATTGTCAATACGTAATAATATTGCACAATCTTTTCCTTCACTAGCTATACTTTTGAGACCTAACAAAACCGCGAGTAATTCTAAAAAGTTCATGTGATTTTCTTTTTCACTGTTCGTCCATGAACCACTATATTTACTATTTTTGCATACTGCTTCCCAGCCTGTCCTAGATGCGTCGGTGTAAATTTCTGACTTATAATTTTGAGTAATGATTGGACAAGAAATAATATTAATATTATTTTTCCACTACCATAAATCTTTTAGTAATATCTTATTAAGATTCATTTTCACCTCATAGTTTCCTCCGAACTTATTTAAGGCTAAAAACTTTATAAATTTTTAGCCTAATATTTTCTAATATTATAATTTTATAATAGTCTCTCTAATATTTTTGTATATAAGAATCTATATTTTGTGGCTGGACAGGCTGAGATCAATACACCTATAAGTTTAGCGAAATTTCGTAATGAACAAGTTTTAAGATTAATGTACCTATTTATTAACTGTGCAATGTTATGCCGCTTATCGCCAGGTAACGTAATAGACATCTGTTCTGTGTTGAACATAAAACCTAAGAATTTGATTGACTTTTTTGGTACAATGTGACTTTTATCGAAATTTACAATAAAACCTAGACAATGTAATAACTTCAAAGTTTCTCTTACATTAATCATGCATTCTTCATATGTATCTCCAATAAGAAGATCGTCTTAATAGGTAGTAGACTTAAAACCTTGTTTTCTCAAATGACTCATTACTTCACGCATAATTTTTGTAAATACCCACGGAGCTACCGATAATCCATACGGCATTGCTGTGAACTCGTAAGTGATCGGCTCAGACGAATCATTTTCTTGGAATTCGAATCGTAGGTACTTTCTGTCACTAACAAAAAACGGCATAAGTAGATATGATTCTTTCATATTTATGTTGGCTAAGTATCCATTACGAGGAATTAATTTCGAGGCTGTTTTATAAGATTCCATTTTAAAATGTACTTTTGTTACGAACTTGTTTAAAGATTTTAAATTTAGTATAAACCTTTTTTCTCCGTTAGGTTTCGGAGCTAAAAATATATTTGAAATAAATTGACCATTTGAAGGAGAACAAGGTTTTATAGCCCCTAAGTCTAATAATTTATTTATAGCTATTTTCATGTCTCTTTTTTCACATGATGACAAATTATTTTTAGGAATAGAATACTGACAAATTTGAGTATCAAATGGTATTCTAAATCCATAATTTATCCACTTCAATATAACTTCGTTTTTAGTTACTTTTGTCCAACAATCATAAAATAAATTACTTCGACCTGCATGTACCTTGATTAATGTTGGGTCGGAGCACGCGTCCTGGACTAAGTCTGCGGCTGGAACTTGGCGTTGAACGCAGAGTTCGATTGAGGGCGCCGCTGTGTTTGAGCTGCTATCGGTTTTTTCTGACCTCCCCGCCCCCCCCTGTACGACGGGTAACGAGGAGGTCCTGTCCAGTTTCCCTGCTGAGACGACCGTTTGACCGTTGATATTTGAGAGGAGACTGTTTTGGCTGGGCCTTTTTTAATTAGGGCTCCCTACTTTTCAATGGCTTTACTTGCCTTTATTTTTTCCGGCAACGAACTTCCGAATAAAGTTTCGTCTCTTTCGGAGTCTTGTATAACATGTTTAAAGTTTGTATCCAAATTAGGTAAAATCAGTTTTACCCTATCTTTGGTGAACATAAAGTGGTCTGATAATAGGCAGCATCCATCACTTACGTGACGGAAGGCCTTCATTTTGTTTTCTTCCTTCTCAGGGAGGACGTCTATCTCTCGATTTATGGTGGTAATACCGTACCCCAGCTGTTGCTGAAAGTATTGGATTTTTTTTTTTTTGTCACGTGCTCGTGCTATGTCAGTTATGGCTGCTGAGATTTCAGCATTTATTTCAGCTGTAATCGTATTGAAAACAAAAGGTGATCGATAAGATCAAATAAAATTTATTAAATTTTACATCATTACGATATTGAGCGGATAACGTGATATATCTATTATAGATTACACGCATTTTCTGCTCTGATTTTTTAAATAACCTTGGAGGCGACATGTTTATGTCTAATTCATATTAATATAACGCCCATAACGTATTACAGACAACGAGAAAAATCTCCTTGAGATTACCCGCATTTTCTGTAATCGTATTGAAAACAAAAGGTGATCGATAAGATCAAATAAAATTTATTAAATTTTACATCATTACGATATTGAGCGGATAACGTGATATATCTATTATAGATTACACGCATTTTCTGCTCTGATTTTTTAAATAACCTTGGAGGCGACATGTTTATGTCTAATTCATATTAATATAACGCCCATAACGTATTACAGACAACGAGATAAATCTCCTTGAGATTACCCGCATTTTCTGTAATCGTATTGAAAACAAAAGGCGATCGATAAGATCATATAAAATTTATTAAAGTTTACATCATTACGATATTGAGCGGATAACGTGATATATCTATTATAGATTACACGCATTTTCTGCTCTGATTTTTTAAATAACATTTTTAAACCGAATAAGTAAGTCTTACCTTGTAAGATTTCTTCTTCATCGGAAGAAATAATTCGCTGTTTCCGTTTTTTATTTATTTTTTGTTCCAACTTTTTTATCTTTATATTATAATGTTGAAGCTGTTCTTCTGCTGTACGTTTAGGCATTTTGTAAAAACTTAAGTAAATGATTAAAGTAAATGACGTATGCTTGTTACCACGCACGAAAAAAGAATGAGGGCTTGGCGCGAACCGGGTGGATCATGCCACGCGGCGCCCCACCACAGTGTTTTTTTTTATGATACTTTAAATTATGCGAAGTTACCTAGTACCTAAAAAGGACTACCTGTTATATAATATCTGAAGAATGAAGCGACGAAATATAATTACTATTTACTATTTAAACATCATACAATAAGGCTAATATAATTGCTGAAGAACTAGGAAAACCTTTACATAAGGAAATTTCAACCCGGTGCGGTGGTCTGAAATCCTTTTAAAGGGACTACCCAAAGAGACAAGAGATAAAATCCTAGAGGATTATCTTATTCCTAGTAATTGTCAACTACTCCTTGTCCCTGCTCTGAATCCGGAAGCAAAAGTGGCAGTTATCGAAGCGGTCTCTAAACGGAATTCCTCCATCATGTTTAGGCAAAGACAAACTGGTGTGGCTATAGCAGCTCTGGGAAGAGCTACCGAAACACTCGTAGGATCATCTTCATTAATACCACAGAAGCAACAAATAAGCAATGGTGCCATCTCGAAATGTACTTATATTGAAGGACAATTTTTATCCAGTATATTTCTTGTACCTAAGCTTAATGGTGATAAAAGGTTTATATTGAATTTAAAAAAGTTAAATAAATTTGTACTTGCTAGTCATTTTAAAATAGAAGATTACAGAACAGCGTCAAAATTATTGACTGAAAACTGCTGTAGACAATAGACTTAAAACATGCATACTTCTTTGTTGCGACAAATGAAGCTCACAAAAAATATCTTCGATTCAAATACAACAATATATTATATGAATTCAATTGTTTACCGTTCGGCCTTTGTACCGCACCTCTCGTGTTTACTAAATTAATGAAACCAGTTATAGAATACCTGCGTAGTCGGGGTATGATTTCAGTTATTTATTTAGATAACATTTTTTTATCGGAAAGACTTACTCGGAGTGTGTCACTAATGTATCTACAACTATAGATCTATTACAGAGCTTGGGTTTTTTGATTAACTTTTCAAAAAGTTGTTTAATACCTAAACGTGAATGTAAGTTCTTGGGCTTCACTTTCGACTCAAAGCAGATGATTTTAAAAGTACCCGAGGAAAAGAAAATGAAATTGAAAGATTTTATAAATAGATTTCTTTGTATAAAACGATGCAAGTTACGCGAATTCGCTAAACTCATTAGGTATTTAATTTCCGCATGTCCAACAATAACTTATTCGTGGTTATATACAAAAAAGCTTGAACAATATAAATATAATTGTTTATTAAAAAAAAAAAATCCAAACTACGATCAGACAATTGATATCTTAATTACCCTACATGAAGAATTATATTGGTGGTTAGGAAACATAGATATAGGCCATTCATCACTCAAACCGAACAACTTTGTTTTATAATTTTTTTTCTGATGCCTCCTCTACGGGATGGGGAGCGTATTGTGATACAGTTAGATGTTGTGGATATAGGAAAGACAACGAAACTTCTTGTCATATAAACGAGTTGGAACTAAAAGCAGCCTTTCTAGCTCTGAAACGTTTCACCAAAGAATTATCTAATTGTGACATCTTATTAACAGAATGGGCAGTATTCAATATGATCACCTAGATTATATATCTAGAAGTATGTGGAAATGGTTCGAAGAACGTAGAATAATCTTATTCACTTCTTACATCAATACTAAAGATAATTGTGAGGCAGATTCATTATCTCGAAAACAGTTCGAGGATACAGAGTGGGAATTAAATCAAATTGCATTTAATGAAATAGTTCGCAACTTTGATATGCCAGTATTGATTTATTTGCAAACAGATGCAATACTAAGTGTAAACAATATGTTTCGTGGAGAAATGATCCCGAAGCATGTGCTGTTGATGCCTTTACACTGCCATGGACCAATATGTTATTTTGCGCCTTTCCACCATTCTCGCTTATAGTAAAATTAATGCAGAAAATCATTTGTCATAGGGCAGAGGGTATTGTTGTGGTGCCATATTGGCCAAGTCAACCTTGGTTTCCTATGTTTAAAAAGTTGTCTGTTTCAATTTTTTTGTATTTTGGACCAGATATTGACCTTCTAACATCTCCTTTCAGTAGATTGTAGATTGTGTACACAAGAATCTACGCCTTGTTGCCGCGAAATTATCAGGCAAGCATTACTAAGGAAATATTTATCGAATAGGTCAGTAGATATTATGCTAGCTTCGCTTGCAAATAATACTTACAAACAGTACGATGTTTGCATAAAATCTTGGATAATTTACTGTAGATTACATAATTATGATTATTTTAATGCTTCTATTCCAATTGTAATACATTTTTTAACCGATATTTTTGATAAAGGCGCTAAATACGGGACCATCAATTCTTACCGCTCTGCCTTATCTCTTTTGTTAGGTAATAGCTTAAATGATGATCGAGTCAAACGTTTCATGAAGGGTGTTTACAAGTTGAGGCCCACCAATCCAAAATATAATACTTCTTGGGACCCAAACATAGTGTTAAATTATTTGGCCACTCAATGGCCAAATGAAAGCCTTAGTTTAGAAGATTTCTCTAAGAAACGCTGGTGTGCTAGGTTTGGTGACAGCGCAAAGAGTACAAACATTTTCTCTCATTAAAATAAATAATATAACTCAAAACAGAACAGAAATCTTAGTTAAAATACCTGACTTAGTAAAAACTTCAAAACCAAACTCCTTTCAACCCCTTCTAAGGCTACCATTTTTTCATACAAATCCTGCGATATGCCCTGCCAGATGCATTTTAGATTATATAAATAAAACGAGTGGTTTACGTAGTTGTGACACTTTATTTATTAGCCACAAAAGACCTCACTTAAAAGTTTGTCTCAAACTTTGAGTCACTGTATCAAATATACTTTACAACGCAGTGGCGTGGACACATCAGTGTTTAGCGCGCACAGCACGCGCCATGCGGCCACTTCCACTGCTAGCAGAGTCGGTGTCAATATTGATGTCATACGGAAAACCGCAGGATGGAGTAATACATCCTCAGTATTTGCCAAATTCTACAACAAAGAAATTGTATCGGATGCCAATCAATTTGCAACTAGTATTTTATGTAACTCCTTAGAATAAATAGATGTATATTTGTGATTTATTACTGTTGGTTATACTCTAACAATTTTACTTATACCTATACTGCAAAAATAATTCACATTAAAATACTCTGAACATCCTACAACATGTTAACTTTAAATCGCAAAGAATTAAGCCGTGAAACATAATTAAGGATCAAACGAACTTACCAAGTGAAGTTCGATCACAATTATGTGAACGGCTTAATTCGAAGCGATTGATATAAACCCGCCCAAACAGTATTCCTTTAAAGTAATATCACCCACCCATAATTAATGTGAATTATTTTTATGGGTACTACCTAGGAACTTTAGCTCTAAACAAAATGATTATTGAGGAGGGATGATGAGAGGAAGTAAGTGGAGAGGAGTTCAAGAGCGGGGATCAGGGTTGCCAAAAAAAAAAAAAAAACGTGTCTCTGAAAACCGTGCAAGGCTGATGCTTGGAAGTACTACTACAACATGTTAACTTTAAATCGCTTCGAATTAAGCCGTTCACATAATTGTGATCGAACTTCACTTGGTAAGTTCGTTTGATCCTTAATTATGTGTATTTTAGTACAGCATAGAATTGCAATAAAGTGGAAATAAAAATAATAATAGTAAATAAAAATGGAAATGTAACCTAACATTAAGTCTTTCGATGTAGAGTATGCATATATGATGTAGTTAATAAGTAGAGTAAACACAATTATGTATGTAAAATCTGTGTACGTAGTATAAGTAAATAGTGTGGAAAGTAAGAAAAATTTTTTAGGAAAGAGAAAGAAAAGAAAACAGCTGTACTGTTATTGTTGCCCAATTGATTGAATGTTACCCTGACCTGCATGCAAATCCTAATGATAAAGAAATCTTAAGTAGTTAGGGCCTAAAAGGAAAGACCGGGAAAATCCCATTCCCGATAGAAGATGATGTATGGTATGAAAGAAAGCGAGAACTGGAACGACAGAGGGAGACGACAGAAACAGTCTGCGGCATTACCGCCGGAGGGTACTAGTTGATTTAAAAAAAAAAAAAAAAAACCTAACCTAACCTGACCCAAACCTAACCTATCGTAGTTTACATAGTCATTTTGAAAATTTGTATCACTTAAATTGATTTTATTTTGTCAAACGCATTGAGGCGCTCCTTCTGACACCTCAATCAGCTACCTGCTTAGCAAAATTATATAGTTTTTGGTGCATCCAAATCGTATATTGCTAATTTTTCTATAGAAAACTGGGGTTTTGGTCGAAAACTTCAAAATTTAGTACAGTAACTCAGCGTTTTTATTGTTTATTCGTGTAGATCTCGTCGATACCTTCCTTCAGAGGGGTCGAACTCCGCAATCGGCTTGAAAATAAAAAAGTTATTTGCAGAGAAGAGCAACCAAAAACCTAACCTAACCTAACCTGACCCAAACCTAACCTATCGTAGTTTACATAGTCATTTTGAAAATTTGTATTACTTAAATTGATTTTATTTTGTCAAACGCATTGAGGCGCTCCTTCTGACACCTCAATCAGCTACCTGCTTAGCAAAATTATATCGTTTTTGGTGCATCCAAATCGTATATTGCTAATTTTTCTATAGAAAACTGGGGTTTTGGTCGAAAACTTCAAAATTTAGTACAGTAACTCAGCGTTTTTATTGTTTATTCGTGTAGATCTCGTCGATACCTTCCTTCAGAGGGGTCGAACTCCGCAATCGGCTTGAAAATAAAAAAAGTTATTTGCAGAGAAGAGCAACCAAAAACCTAACCTAACCTAACCTAACCTAACCTAACCTGACCCAAACCTAACCTATCGTAGTTTACATAGTCATTTTGAAAATTTGTATTACTTAAATTGATTTTATTTTGTCAAACGCATTGAGGCGCTCCTTCTGACACCTCAATCAGCTACCTGCTTAGCAAAATTATATCGTTTTTGGTGCATCCAAATCGTATATTGCTAATTTTTCTATAGAAAACTGGGGTTTTGGTCGAAATCTTCAAAATTTAGTACAGTATCTCAGCGTTTTTATTGTTTATTCGTGTAGATCTCGTCGATACCTTCCTTCAGAGGGGTCGAACTCCGCAATCGGCTTGAAAATAAAAAAGTTATTTGCAGAGAAGAGCAACCAAAAACCTAACCTAACCTAACCTGACCCAAACCTAACCTATCGTAGTTTACATAGTCATTTTGAAAATTTGTATTACTTAAATTGATTTTATTTTGTCAAACGCATTGAGGCGCTCCTTCTGACACCTCAATCAGCTACCTGCTTAGCAAAATTATATCGTTTTTGGTGCATCCAAATCGTATATTGCTAATTTTTCTATAGAAAACTGGGGTTTTGGTCGAAAACTTCAAAATTTAGTACTGTAACTCAGCGTTTTTATTGTTTATTCGTGTAGATCTCGTCGATACCTTCCTTCAGAGGGGTCGAACTCCGCAATCGGCTTGAAAATAAAAAAGTTATTTGCAGAGAAGAGCAACCAAAAACCTAACCTAATCTAACCTGACCCAAACCTAACCTATCGTAGTTTACATAGTCATTTTGAAAATTTGTATTACTTAAATTGATTTTATTTTGTCAAACGCATTGAGGCGCTCCTTCTGACACCTCAATCAGCTACCTGCTTAGCAAAATTATATCGTTTTTGGTGCATCCAAATCGTATATTGCTAATTTTTCTATAGAAAACTGGGGTTTTGGTCGAAAACTTCAAAATTTAGTACAGTAACTCAGCGTTTTTATTGTTTATTCGTGTAGATCTCGTCGATACCTTCCTTCAGAGGGGTCGAACTCCGCAATCGGCTTGAAAATAAAAAAAGTTATTTGCAGAGAAGAGCAACCAAAAACCTAACCTAACCTAACCTAACCTGACCCAAACCTAACCTATCGTAGTTTACATAGTCATTTTGAAAATTTGTATTACTTAAATTGATTTTATTTTGTCAAACGCATTGAGGCGCTCCTTCTGACACCTCAATCAGCTACCTGCTTAGCAAAATTATATCGTTTTTGGTGCATCCAAATCGTATATTGCTAATTTTTCTATAGAAAACTGGGGTTTTGGTCGAAATCTTCAAAATTTAGTACAGTATCTCAGCGTTTTTATTGTTTATTCGTGTAGATCTCGTCGATACCTTCCTTCAGAGGGGTCGAACTCCGCAATCGGCTTGAAAATAAAAAAGTTATTTGCAGAGAAGAGCAACCAAAAACCTAACCTAACCTAACCTGACCCAAACCTAACCTATCGTAGTTTACATAGTCATTTTGAAAATTTGTATTACTTAAATTGATTTTATTTTGTCAAACGCATTGAGGCGCTCCTTCTGACACCTCAATCAGCTACCTGCTTAGCAAAATTATATCGTTTTTGGTGCATCCAAATCGTATATTGCTAATTTTTCTATAGAAAACTGGGGTTTTGGTCGAAAACTTCAAAATTTAGTACAGTAACTCAGCGTTTTTATTGTTTATTCGTGTAGATCTCGTCGATACCTTCCTTCAGAGGGGTCGAACTCCGCAATCGGCTTGAAAATAAAAAAGTTATTTGCAGAGAAGAGCAACCAAAAACCTAACCTAACCTAACCTAACCTGACCCAAACCTAACCTATCGTAGTTTACATAGTCATTTTGAAAATTTGTATTACTTAAATTGATTTTATTTTGTCAAACGCATTGAGGCGCTCCTTCTGACACCTCAATCATCTACCTGCTTAGCAAAATTATATCGTTTTTGGTGCATCCAAATCGTATATTGCTAATTTTTCTATAGAAAACTGGGGTTTTGGTCGAAAACTTCAAAATTTAGTACAGTAACTCAGCGTTTTTATTGTTTATTCGTGTAGATCTCGTCGATACCTTCCTTCAGAGGGGTCGAACTCCGCAATCGGCTTGAAAATAAAAAAGTTATTTGCAGAGAAGAGCAACCAAAAACCTAACCTTACCTAACCTAACCTAACCTGACCCAAACCTAACCTATCGTAGTTTACATAGTCATTTTGAAAATTTGTATTACTTAAATTGATTTTATTTTATCAAACGCATTGAGGCGCTCCTTCTGACACCTCAATCAGCTACCTGCTTAGCAAAATTATATCGTTTTCGGTGCATCCAAATCGTATATTGCTAATTTTTCTATAGAAAACTGGGGTTTTGGTCGAAAACTTCAAAATTTAGTACAGTAACTCAGCGTTTTTATTGTTTATTCGTGTAGATCTCGTCGATACCTTCCTTCAGAGGGGTCGAACTCCGCAATCGGCTTGAAAATAAAAAAGTTATTTGCAGAGAAGAGCAACCAAAAACCTAACCTAACCTAACCTAACCTGACCCAAACCTACCCTATCGTAGTTTACATAGTCATTTTGAAAATTTGTATTACTTAAATTGATTTTATTTTGTCAAACGCATTGAGGCGCTCCTTCTGACACCTCAATCAGCTACCTGCTTAGCAAAATTATATCGTTTTTGGTGCATCCAAATCTTATATTGCTAATTTTTCTATAGAAAACTGGGGTTTTGGTCGAAAACTTCAAAATTTAGTACAGTAACTCAGCGTTTTTATTGTTTATTCGTGTAGATCTCGTCGATACCTTCCTTCAGAGGGGTCGAACTCCGCAATCGGCTTGAAAATAAAAAAGTTATTTGCAGAGAAGAGCAACCAAAAACCTAACCTAACCTAACCTAACCTGACCCAAACCTACCCTATCGTAGTTTACATAGTCATTTTGAAAATTTGTATTACTTAAATTGATTTTATTTTGTCAAACGCATTGAGGCGCTCCTTCTGACACCTCAATCAGCTACCTGCTTAGCAAAATTATATCGTTTTTGGTGCATCCAAATCTTATATTGCTAATTTTTCTATAGAAAACTGGGGTTTTGGTCGAAAACTTCAAAATTTAGTACAGTAACTCAGCGTTTTTATTGTTTATTCGTGTAGATCTCGTCGATACCTTCCTTCAGAGGGGTCGAACTCCGCAATCGGCTTGAAAATAAAAAAGTTATTTGCAGAGAAGAGCAACCAAAAACCTAACCTAACCTAACCTAACCTGACCCAAACCTAACCTATCGTAGTTTACATAGTCATTTTGAAAATTTGTATCACTTAAATTGATTTTATTTTGTTAAACGCATTGAGGCGCTCCTTCTGACACCTCAATCAGCTACCTGCTTAGCAAAATTATATCGTTTTTGGTGCATCCAAATCTTATATTGCTAATTTTTCTATAGAAAACTGGGGTTTTGGTCGAAAACTTCAAAATTTAGTACAGTAACTCAGCGTTTTTATTGTTTATTCGTGTAGATCTCGTCGATACCTTCCTTCAGAGGGGTCGAACTCCGCAATCGGCTTGAAAATAAAAAAGTTATTTGCAGAGAAGAGCAACCAAAAACCTAACCTAACCTAACCTAACCTAACCTGACCCAAACCTAACCTATCGTAGTTTACATAGTCATTTTGAAAATTTGTATTACTTAAATTGATTTTATTTTGTTAAACGCATTGAGGCGCTCCTTCTGACACCTCAATCAGCTACCTGCTTAGCAAAATTATATCGTTTTTGGTGCATCCAAATCTTATATTGCTAATTTTTCTATAGAAAACTGGGGTTTTGGTCGAAAACTTCAAAATTTAGTAGAGTAACTCAGCGTTTTTATTGTTTATTCGTGTAGATCTCGTCGATACCTTCCTTCAGAGGGGTCGAACTCCGCAATCGGCTTGAAAATAAAAAAGTTATTTGCAGAGAAGAGCAACCAAAAACCTAACCTAACCTGACCCAAACCTAACCTATCGTAGTTTACATAGTCATTTTGAAAATTTGTATTACTTAAATTGATTTTATTTTGTCAAACGCATTGAGGCGCTCCTTCTGACACCTCAATTAGCTACCTGCTTGGCAAAATTATATCGTTTTTGGTGCATCCAAATCGTATATTGCTAATTTTTCTATAGAAAACTGGGGTTTTGGTCGAAAACTTCAAAATTTAGTACAGTAACTCAGCGTTTTTATTGTTTATTCGTGTAGATCTCGTCGATACCTTCCTTCAGAGGGGTCGAACTCCGCAATCGGCTTGAAAATAAAAAAGTTATTTGCAGAGAAGAGCAACCAAAAACCTAACCTAACCTAACTTAACCAAACCTGACCCAAACCTAACCTATCGTAGTTTACATAGTCATTTTGAAAATTTGTATTACTTAAATTGATTTTATTTTGTCAAACGCATTGAGGCGCTCCTTCTGACACCTCAATCAGCTACCTGCTTAGCAAAATTATATCGTTTTCGGTGCATCCAAATCTTATATTGCTAATTTTTCTATAGAAAACTGGGGTTTTGGTCGAAAACTTCAAAATTTAGTACAGTAACTCAGCGTTTTTATTGTTTATTCGTGTAGATCTCGTCGATACCTTCCTTCAGAGGGGTCGAACTCCGCAATCGGCTTGAAAATAAAAAAGTTATTTGCAGAGAAGAGCAACCAAAAACCTAACCTAACCTAACCTAACCTAACCTGACCCAAACCTAACCTATCGTAGTTTACATAGTCATTTTGAAAATTTGTATTACTTAAATTGATTTTATTTTGTCAAACGCATTGAGGCGCTCCTTCTGACACCTCAATTAGCTACCTGCTTGGCAAAATTATATCGTTTTTGGTGCATCCAAATCGTATATTGCTAATTTTTCTATAGAAAACTGGGGTTTTGGTCGAAAACTTCAAAATTTAGTACAGTAACTCAGCGTTTTTATTGTTTATTCGTGTAGATCTCGTCGATACCTTCCTTCAGAGGGGTCGAACTCCGCAATCGGCTTGAAAATAAAAAAGTTATTTGCAGAGAAGAGCAACCAAAAACCTAACCTAACCTAACCTAACCTAACCTGACCCAAACCTAACCTATCGCAGTTTACATAGTCATTTTGAAAATTTGTATTACTTAAATTGATTTTATTTTGTCAAACGCATTGAGGCGTTCCTTCTGACACCTCAATCAGCTACCTGCTTAGCAAAATTATATCGTTTTTGGTGCATCCAAATCGTATATTGCTAATTTTTCTATAGAAAACTAAGGTTTTGGTCGAAAACTTAAAAATTTAGTACAGTAACTCAGAGAATTATAGTTATTTGCAGAGAAGAGCAACCAAAAACCTATCCTAACCTAACCTAACCTGACCCAAACCTAACCTATCGTAGTTTACATAGTCATTTTGAAAATTTGTATTACTTAAATTGATTTTATTTTGTCAAACGCATTGAAGCGCTCCTTCTGACACCTCAATCAGCTACCTGCTTAGCAAAATTATATCGTTTTTGGTGCATCCAAATCGTATATTGCTAATTTTTCTATAGAAAACTGGGGTTTTGGTCGAAAACTTCAAAATTTAGTACAGTAACTCAGCGTTTTTATTGTTTATTCGTGTAGATCTCGTCGATACCTTCCTTCAGAGGGGTCGAACTCCGCAATCGGCTTGAAAATAAAAAAGTTATTTGCAGAGAAGAGCAACCAAAAACCTAACCTAACCTAACCTAACCTAACCTGACCCAAACCTAACCTATCGCAGTTTACATAGTCATTTTGAAAATTTGTATTACTTAAATTGATTTTATTTTGTCAAACGCGTTGAGGCGTTCCTTCTGACACCTCAATCAGCTACCTGCTTAGCAAAATTATATCGTTTTTGGTGCATCCAAATCGTATATTGCTAATTTTTCTATAGAAAACTGGGGTTTTGGTCGAAAACTTCAAAATTTAGTACAGTAACTCAGAGAATTATAGTTATTTGCAGAGAAGAGCAACCAAAAACCTAACCTAACCTAACCTAACCTGACCCAAACCTAACCTATCGTAGTTTACATAGTCATTTTGAAAATTTGTATTACTTAAATTGATTTTATTTTGTCAAACGCATTGAGGCGCTCCTTCTGACACCTCAATCAGCTACCAGCTTAGCAAAATTATATCGTTTTTGGTGCATCCAAATCGTATATTGCTAATTTTTCTATAGAAAACTGGGGTTTTGGTCGAAAACTTCAAAATTTAGTACTGTAACTCAGCGTTTTTATTGTTTATTCGTGTAGATCTCGTCGATACCTTCCTTCAGAGGGGTCGAACTCTGCAATCGGCTTGAAAATAAAAAAGTTATTTGCAGAGAAGAGCAACCAAAAACCTAACCTAACCTAACCTAACCTAACCTAACCTGACCCAAACCTAACCTATCGTAGTTTACATAGTCATTTTGAAAATTTGTGTTACTTAAATTGATTTTATTTTGTCAAACGCATTGAGGCGCTCCTTCTGACACCTCAATCAGCTACCTGCTTAGCAAAATTATATCGTTTTTGGTGCATCCAAATCTTATATTGCTAATTTTTCTATAGAAAACTGGGGTTTTGGTCGAAATCTTCAAAATTTAGTACAGTTACTCAGCGTTTTTATTGTTTATTCGTGTAGATCTCGTCGATACCTTCCTTCAGAGGGGTCGAACTCCGCAATCGGCTTGAAAATAAAAAAGTTATTTGCAGAGAAGAGCAACCAAAAACCTAACCTAACCTAACCTAACCTAACCTGACCCAAACCTAACCTATCGTAGTTTACATAGTCATTTATCGTTTTTGGTGCATCCAAATCGTATATTGCTAATTTTTCTATAGAAAACTGGGGTTTTGGTCGAAAACTTCAAAATTTAGTACAGTAAATCAGCGTTTTTATTGTTTATTCGTTTAGATCTCGTCGATACCTTCCTTCAGAGGGGTCGAACTCCGCAATCGGCATGAAAATAAAAAAGTTATTTGCAGAGAAGAGCAACCAAAAACCTAACCTTTTTTTTTTTTTTTACTTGAGGAAAACGTGCTATCACGTCCCCGACCGCCCAAGGGGGAGCGACGGGGTATGTGGGGATGATCCGGCAGAAGGCCAGACCTACCCACTAAAAACCTCAAGGTGTACCTCATCTGCCATAGACGGAGCTCACGATACCGCCATTAGCATTACCCGCGAGCCCCGGCAGATTGCGCTCAGCCTTAGCCGAGCGCCCCCCACGTGGGAAATGGTCCAGCACACGAGACCATTTCCCCACACATAGCCCTAATAGCCGCAGCAGGCCCCCTCACCCGCTACGGCTGGCTATCGGGAGGGAGAAGGTGAGCGTATCTCCTTCTCCGTCCCCCCCTCCGCCTACGGCGGATCGGTGCCGAAGAGGCGTCATCCTCCCGGCACCGCTCCGCCGCCTCCTTCTGCGACATTACGTCCTCGCAGAAGGAGGTCATGGCCGCCCAAGCCTCTCGACTCCCTAGCATGGCTTTAACCACGCTAGCGAGCGAGAGGTCCTCTCCGACGACAGACGTCAACTCGTGCCGCAGCTGACCCCACGCCGGACACACCATTAAGGTGTGCTCCGCTGTGTCGTCGGCCGCCCCACAATGTTGACACTCTGTCGTCACCTCCCTCCGGGCGACCCTGTGCAGGTAGTGACCGAAACAACCATGTCCGGTCAATACCTGCACAAGGCGGAAGGTCAGAGTCCCCCACCTTCGCTGCACCCACTCAACGAGGACCGGACGAATCGCATCGATCGTCCAGGCCCCGTAAGCGGGCGCAACGAGGGACTCTTCCCATCCCCTAAGGAGTGCCCTCCTGGCACTCCTGCGGACGCGTGCCACCTCCTCGGGACAGGGGCGCTCGCCCGCATCCCTCCTCTCGGCTCGGTACCGGTAAACGGCACCGAGCACTACCGCCTCGAGTTCCCACGGGGGGGCGCTTGCCAGGACGCAGGCAGCCCCATGGGAAATCGAGCGGTACCCTCGCGATGCCCTCACCGCCATGACCCTCTGCGGCTTCCGCAGCAGGGCCCTATTTTGGCGGTTGAGGGCATCCTCCCAGATGGGCGCTCCGTAGAGGGCCATGCTTCCCACAATACCGAGGTAGAGCCTACGGCATGGGGAACCAGGCCCCCCCACGTTTGGCAGCAGCCGCCCCAGTGCAGCCACCGCCTTGATGAGCCGTTCGGCCAGCACCTTAAAATGTTGACCGAAGGCCCAGCGCCCATCAAGGATGAGGCCCAGATACCGCATTTCCCTCTTCAGGGGTATCCGGGTCCCATCCACCATCAGCGTCGCACCTGGAGGGGGACCCTGCCGAGGCCCGTGAAACAAAAGGGCCTCGGTCTTCTCCAGCGCGACCCTGAGGCCCAACCTCCTTATGCGGCCCACCACTAGGGCCGCACCCTCCTCCATCCGAGTCACTGACTCGGCGAACGTCCTCCCCTGGGCCACTACGAGGGTATCGTCAGCGTAGCAGAATACGCTGACGTGGAGCGGCAGAACGCCCCTCAACACCCCGTCGTAGCCCAAGTTCCACAAGAGCGGACCGAGCACCGACCCTTGCGGAACACCACACCTCATGGTTCGCCGCGTCAGTGACCCCCTCCCGCCGACGTAGATAACGTCCCTGTCCCGGAGATAGTCCTCCAACAGCCGCCGCAGGTACAGAGGCACCCCGTGAAATCGGAGAGCCTCGAGTATTGCACCGAACGGCAGGCTGTTGAAGGCGTTGGCAATGTCCAAAGACACCGCCAACGACCTCTCCCCCCTCGCGGCACCTTCCGCTGTGAGGGCCTTCAGGGCAGAGACGGCGTCCAACGTCGACCGCCCCCGTCGGAACCCGAACTGCGCCTCGGACAGGTCAGGCCCTACCCCCTCGAGGTGCTGGACAAGCCGGGATGCCAGAATAAATTCCAGCATCTTGGCCGTCTCATCCAGCAGGACCAAAGGCCGGAACGCCGACGGACTGTCAGGCGACCGGCCCTCTTTCCCGAGGAGGCAGAGCCTCCCGTCCTTCCAGAGCTTCGGAAACCGTCCGGTTCTCAGAGAGAGGTCGAACACTTCCCGAAGCTCGGACCCCAGAGTTTCCACCGCTACCTCTAGGATCCATCCGGGCACTCCATCCGGTCCGGGGGCCGTCCTCTTCCTCCCCAAGCGGGAGATGGCATTCTCCATCTCGGCGTCCGAGATGGGGGGAACCTCAATCTCCCATGCCACCCCCGCTGGGGGAGGCAAGGAGTGGTCGGGGCTGTTAGGAAACAGCTCTCCCACGACCACCCTCAGGAACTCAGGCTGGAGAGTCTCAGTGAGGGGCCGTCCCATGGCCCGGAGTTTGTCCCGAGCCATCTTATAGGGACGCCCCCAAGGGTCCCTGTTGAGACCCTCCAGGAGTTCCTCCCTGGCCCGCTCCTTAGCGGCGCAGATCGCCGCTTGCAATGCCTTCTTGGTGGCCTTGCAAGCAGCCACCCGCCGCGCCTCCTCCTTCGGTGGCGCCGCCGGCGGTAGTGCGAACACTCCCGCCAAGCCCGACCGTGGGCGTCCCGGAGTTCAGCAATCTCCGGAGACCACCAATACACGGCCTTGCGACCGCAGTGGACCCTCGCCCTGGGCATTGCCGCATCACACACCGCAGTCAAAGCGGCGCGGAAGCGGCCTGCGCCCTCGTCCACCGAGGCCGGGGCAGTGCGCGGCGCACACCGCGCCTGGACGACGGCCGCCTCAGCCGCTTTTTCGCGGTCGAGCCGGGCGATCGCCCAGCGCGGGAAGGCCGTGGAGACTCCGCTAGGTGCTGTTGGACGGCGACCTCGAACCGGATGTACCGACGGTCCGATAGGGTCACCGGGTCCACCAGCACCCGCCAATTGCACATCCTGTGTGCGATCGCAGGGGAGCAGAACGTAACGTCCACCCTGGACGATCCCTGCGGTCTGTTATATATAATATATGTACCTAGAAGTGCACACTAGCCTAACTAACGTAAAGCCCTGTCAGCACAATAGATAGCATTTGGTTTTAGTAGATTGAATAGAAGTTCAGTTCGGATCCAACATCCAAAGAAGTGACACTTACCGTTTTATTAGAGCCCCAATTTTTGTAAACCTTAAATTAAGTTAACTTTGAATTAAAGTTCTTTTTTAAAAAAGGATTCGGGCTTTTTCTTATAACAAATTGGTGGCAGCGGTGGGATACCGACGGCGAAGGTATCCTTGGGACGACTCCGTTCGGGCTCGTTAAGTGAAATAAGTGAACAGTGTCCAAGTGTTCCAAAAAAAAATATATTGTGCGTGGATCCGTTCTCAAATACTACACTCTACAAGTATTGTCGCATTATCCTGACAATAAAATCCTGCTGAGAAAATAGTCGTCCAAAAACGACATTCAAGAAGAAGAGCGTTAACCCTGACGCTATACCTACACCCTTACTGCGTGGTCTTCATCAGTTACCTAAGGAAGGTACCTACTCCAGTTCCAGAGAAACTCCTGGTTCCTTATAAAAGGAACACTATTTCCGGTAACCGTTTGCTAAAAGCGGTCATGTTCCTGTGTATTTTCATCATGTTCCTGTTCTTTTCAAACTTACTTTCTTCAAATCCTATGAGTGACAAGTGAATATTGTACAATCAAAAAAAAAAGGAAGTGATTTATCGTCTACATTCCTAAGCCACAACGATTCTTAGAATTAAGTCTAGCCGGCCCTCCCTTATCAGTGGCTATTGAAACTTAGTGGACGCCTGTTACACCGAACGATTTTTTGTCTCAGTGTCGTAATTTTATATTTTTTTATACCCTACTATTTTATTCGTGCTTAAATTCAAATTCTATTATAAAATATCATGTCAGTAAAAGGCGAAAAGATGGAAATACAAATTGGAACCTTATTTAAATTTATTAAGCCTTTTGATGGTTCAAGAGAAAAATTAAATTCATTTTTAAACAATTGTGAAAATGCAATTAATTTAGCTTCTGATGGTCAGAAATCAATTCTATTCAAATATATACTCTCACAGTTAGAGGATAAAGCTGAATCAGCTTGCTCTATCAAAGAGTTTGAATCATGGGAGCAACTAAGTACCTTTTTAAAAACACAATTCGGAGAAAGAAAACATTATACTCATCTATTAACCGACTTACAAGATTGCAGACAATTTTCTAATGAACCGGTCAATCAATTTGCTTTGCGCATTGAAACATCTCTTTCAAAATTATTAACTGAAGTAACATTATCGAACAGAAAGAAATCCGAACTTTCTGGCCGCACAGCAGCCATGGAAGACCTTGCTCTCCATACGTTTTTACTAGGCCTTAAGCCCGACATTGCTAATCTAGTCCGAAGTAAAGATCCATCAAATCTCAATGACGCCATTAACCACGCTGTGTCTGAGGAAAAAATTCTTGCTAAACGCAACACTCATACCTCGACGCCACAACGTCCAGCTCTAAAACATAATTATTCTCCAAGGCCTTCCGCTCCTCATTTTGATCCTAGACCCCAGATGCATAATAAATTTGATAGAAATTATCAAATCCCATTCTGTAGGTATTGCAAAACTCAGGGACATACCATAGAAACATGCAGGAAAAGGGAATACAATAATAATAAATTTAAAGTTCCTCAAATTTCCCAATTCCAACAACATCCTAGTCATAATCAAGAACAGTTTAAACCAAAACCCTTTCGTGCTAATTGCGTAGTCAACGAAAATAATCATTATGACTCTGAACAACAACCATCCACTAGTGCAGATAATGACCACTATTACAACAATGAGGAACATTTAAACGAATAGAGGGCTCACGAAGGTGTCTCGTGAGACCTAAAACGCAATCTCCACGTCAATACCCAAGCAACAAAGGCACCTCTCCTAAATCCAAGGACCACACGGGTAACCAGCCCCAAGCAAGCGTCCACATTTCTAAATCCAAAGACCACACGGGTAACCAGCCCCAAGCAAGCGTCCACATTTCTAAATCCAAAGACCACACGGGTAACCAGCCCCAAGCAAGCGTCCACATTCCTAAATCCAAAGACCACACGGGTAACCAGCCCCAAGCAAAAATCCAAACTCAATCAATTTCAAACAAAACTGACGCAACTTCCTTAGAAAAAACTAAAACTGAAATCCTTGAAAGCGTCAGTTCCGATAATATAGAAAACATTTATGAAATTACCTGCAAACCTAACAAAATTTCCTTGCCACATGTATTAGTTCAAACAGCTGTATCGGATAAACCATTAAAATTACTCGTCGATACCGGATCTTCAATCTGTCTTCTTCAAAAATCAGCAATACAAACTTATTCTGACATAAACCTCCAAGAAAACATAATTAAACTTAAAGGAATAGATAATAATGACGAAGCTATTCCTACTCTTGGCCACTTTTATTTAAACTTAATATTTAACAAAGAATCAATACCTTTTACGTTTCATGTAGTTAAAAAAATCAACCTCCAATACGACGGAATAATAGGCAACGATTTACTTACCTGTTTCCAGTGTTCTATAGACTATAATCGGGGAATCTTAAATTTAGATAAAAATAAAATGAAACTTAATTTTGACAATCCTGTTTACATCCTTCCGGCTCGCTCAGAGATTATTTTAGAGTGTTCAGTTAGTAATCCTGAATCAAAAGAAGGCCTTATACTTGACCAACATTTAAGTGAAACCCTATACATAGCTAACTGTTTAGTCAAAGTAAAAAATAATAACCGAATAATCTTGACAGTTTTAAACACTTCCGAGAACCCTGTTTCTCTTAATTCAGATCTTAAACTTACCCTTCATCCTGTTGATTATGAATCCTATAAACAACAACAAAATATTAATCAATCCTGCTTGAAAAGAACTAATGAAGTTCTTAAACTCCTACGTGTTTCGCACTTGAATTTTGAGGAATGTGAAGCGCTTTACGAAACGTGTTCTAAGTATTCAGACGTCTTTCACTTACCTGACGAACTACTTACTTCAACTGACGTTATACAACACGAAATTCGGACTTCCTCCAATCAACCAATTAATGTTAAAACTTACCGATTTCCCGAGATCCACAAACAGGAAGTTAATTCTCAAATCCAGAAAATGCTGGATCAGAAAATCATTCAACCATCTTTATCTCCTTGGTCTTCTCCCATATGGATTGTTCCGAAAAAAATCGATGCCTCCGGCCAAAAGAAATGGCGCATTGTAATAGATTATAGGAAATTAAACGACAACACCATTGGAGAGACTTATCCTATACCCAATATTGTTGAAATTCTGGACCAACTTGGCAACTCTCAATACTTTTCAACCCACGATCTCGCTTCCGGGTTTCATCAAATTAAAATGTCCCCAAAAGATTCCTGTAAAACCGCCTTTAGTGTTCCTCAGGGACATTTCGAATTCACTCGAATGCCCTTCGGTCTCAAAAATGCACCCTCTACATTCCAACGCCTTATGAACAATGTTCTTACAGGCCTCCAAGGAGAGAGGTGCTTCGTTTACCTTGATGACATAGTTATCTATTCCCACGATCTTAACCGCCACATTCAAAATCTAACTGCAGTTTTCCAAAAACTCCGTAATTTTAACTTAAAACTGCAGCCCGATAAATGTGAGTTTCTGAGGAAAGAAGTGGGCTATCTTGGGCACATTATTACAGGAAACGGCCTCAAACCAGACCCTAACAAAATAAAATCCGTCCAATATTTTCCAACACCTAAATGTCCAAAAGACATAAAATCCTTCCTTGGCCTTATATCCTACTATAGAAGATTTATCCCAGAGTTCTCCAAAATATCCAAACCTCTTACTTCACTTCTAAAAAAGGACGCTGCTTTCACATGGACCAACGAACAGGAGTTAGCATTCGAAATCCTTAAAGAAAAACTTATCACTGCTCCAGTTCTCATCTACCCCGACTTCACAAAAACATTCAACCTAACGTGTGACGCATCCAATTACGCGGTTTCCGCAATACTTTCTCAGGGTCCCGTCGGAAAAGATCATCCTATAGCTTATGCTTCCAGGACCCTGAACAAATGTGAAACCAATTATAGTACAACGGAGAAAGAACTGCTGGCCATAGTTTGGGGTTGTAAAACTTTCAGACCATATCTATTTGGTCGTAAATTTATAGTAATCACTGACCATCGCCCACTTAAATGGCTTTTCAACCATACTGACCCCAGCAGCAAGCTACAACGTTGGCGTCTTCAACTCCAAGAGTTCGAGTACGAAATAGTATACCGAAAAGGTAAACTGAACTCTGCTGCTGATGCTCTTTCCCGCTATCCTGTAAACCCAGTGTATCCTGAAAATCCAGAAAATATACCCGACAATGAACTACTAGATCTTGGTCCACTAGACTTCAGCCCCTTCAATGCTGAAATTACAGATTATGTTCCTCTGAGTCCACCTACTATAGAAAATTTGCCTGACTCTCCTCGTCCTCCAGAACCCTTACCTGAAAATATAAACCCCTTAGATACACCAGAAACCCTACCTAACGTAGAAAATGAACCTCAACCTTCTACTAGTAATAAAATCCCTCTTATGCAATACCCAAATCCGGTGATAAATCCGTCTAATCAAACATTTCCTGACCTTAATGATACCTATACAAAATTCTTGAAAACTCCTAATCATATAAAATATGATACCGCCATAATTGAACATAACGATAATTTACTTAAAACTCCGAACAAAGTTTTAATAATCCCTACATCTTTAGACTTAGATGAATCAATACCTTACGTTCAAGAAATCCTATCAAATATTCCAAACTCCGACATATTTGTCAATTCTGAGAGAACCTTATTGTCATACCAATCCCTTTTACATGAAAACAAAAAATACTATTTCCTGTTTACTAAAGTTCACCATTTCGATACATGCTCATATAGTGAAATTTTTGAGTCCTTGAAAAATCTGCGAAATCATATCATAGGAGAACCCGAAGTAATTGATAAAATAAGTATTACAGATTTTAGAAACCCTTTTGATAAACACGCCTACATTAAAATTTATAACATACTTGCACACTTGTTCAATAACACTAAAATACAAATTCATATATATCGTAACAAGATTTATTACCCTAGTCCTTCAGAAGTCCAGAAAATCCTTCGCGAGAACCATGATATCCCGGTTGCTGGTCATCTTGGTTCTAACCGGATGTTTAATAAAATAAAAGAGCAATACTACTGGAAAAAGATGCGTAGCGAAATAGAAAATTATGTAAAAAATTGCTCATCTTGTCAGACTAACAAAGCCTTGCGAATGATTAATAAAGCACCTATGCAAATAACCAGCACTTCCACTGCTCCTTTCGAAAGATTATCTCTCGACATAGTTGGCATACCTTTACCTGAATCAGGCCCAGCTAAAATTAAATACATCCTTACCCTCCAAGACGACCTAACCAAATATTCAGTAGCTTATCCTATTCGCAGTACAACTGCCGAAGAAACTAGCGAGTGTTTAATACATTTCATTTCCTTATTTGGCATCCCTAATAGAATACTCACCGACCAAGGCTCAAATTTCACGGCAGAACTGTTTAAAGAAACATGCAAGTTTTTAAAAATAAAGCAGCTATGGTCGTCTCCTTACCATCCTCAGACACAGGGTGCATTAGAAAGGAGCCACTCCACATTAAAGGAGTATCTCAAATCATATATATCCGAAAATCAGGACAATTGGCCAAAATTCGTATACACAGCCATGTTAGCGTATAACACAGCTACTCACTCTACCACTAATTATACCCCTTACGAGTTAGTTTTCGGTCATAAACCCGTACTTCCAAATTCAATTTTCGAATCTACCTCAAGTGCTACTTACCCGGACTATATTAGAATGTTACAACATCGCCTTAAATATACTCGAGACAAAGCTATCGACCACATTAATAAATCTAAACAAGCTTCCAAGGAATACTACGACAGCCATACACGCCCAATACAATACCACACTGGCGACTATGTTTACTTAAAAAACCATCTTCGCTTGCGTAAAGCCTTATCGCCAATATGGAAAGGCCCTTATAAGGTTATTAAGATAAATGGAAGAAACAGCTTGACCTTACTTATTAATAGACGACACGTAACTCATCATTTCGATGAGGTTAAATTAGCCAATTTGGCGCAAAACCCTTAACCGTACCTATAATTTTTATTTTATTTTAACTTTAATATATATTATATTTACCTAGAAAATAATTAGTATTAATTTATTTTATAATTTTAATTTTTGCAGTTCCCTGTCTTCCGCACAGGAAACCTTTATACAAACCACGATGAATACATCCGGAATATATTTTGATCCCGTTGGCTCGCTTAAAATAGTAGACGGATACCTTAACATAATAATTCCAGTTGACATTTCATTTATACAACCACATATAAAAAACCTTAACGGTGTGATAGGCACCTCTAAGTTCCTATGTAAACAAAGTGCTTTGTACTCGGAAGTTGAATGCCAAAACATGTATCAGCCGTTGTTAGCCAGATATAACGATCTTGTTCGCGACTTTGAGTCGATAGAGCATTTAATTGAATTTAGAAATAAAAGATCGGCCTGGTTTGCCGGAGTAGGTACTGTATTTAAACATCTGTTTGGGACTATGAATGAGGATGACGCAATTCAATACAGCAACGCTATTCAATTAATAGAAAATGATCAAACCAAACTATCGAAATTAGTTAAGCAAAATGTTCTCGTTACAACCTCAACACTTTCTACCTTTAGAGAGACATTAAATAAAATCAATATAAATGAACAACAATTAAATAGCGCTGTTGATATGCTCACCCTTAATCAGAAAAATCTTACTTTAATGTCCGACAACTTACTTTTCAGATCAAAGATTAATGAGATCTTGAATATGCTAGAAAGTAGCCTGTTAACCCTATCATTTAAGTTAGAGGATGTCATTAACGGAATTATGTTTAGCAAATCCAATATCTTACACCCCTCTGTAATAAACCCGAAACAACTTTTTAAGGAACTTGTTAATAACTATAGATTTTTAGCTGACTATCATCAACTACCATTGACCTTGTCTCTAGACAATATTTATACTCTTATGAATATATCTGAAATAGCCAGCTATTACCACAATGAGAAAATTGTTTTTGTTCTTAAAACACCCTTAGTAACATCTCTAGACTTTAACTTGTTTAATTCTATCCCATTGCCTATTCGTTTAGCAAATAATACGTATGCTACCATAATACCCTCAACAAAATATATAGGCATAACTAGAGATAAGTCATCGTATTGTAAGTTAAGTGATTTAAGTAGTTGTAAGATAATACATAACATGTATTATATTTGTGATTCCATAAATGTATACCCTAGTTCCACGAATCCTATTTGTGAGTCAGAAATAATGTGTAATGTATATAACTATGTGCCTAAACAGTGTGAAACTAAATTTATAAAAGGTCAATTACAAATTTTACACAGATTGTTAAACAATAAATGGATATTTATTTTAAGTGAAAAATCTAAACTGACAATCGATTGTGTCAATTCTGTCAGTAAGGAATACATAATTTATGGAAATGTAATTGTAAACATCCCATCCAATTGTATCGGATATAATAGAGATTTAAGGTTAATACCAAAATATACCAAAACAATTCACTTTCAGCCAGTAAACTCAAACTTTGACTTAATAAATGATACATGTTGTACATTAGAAAAATTTCTTAAAAATGAACCGAATATTCCAACTTTAAACTTACAAAATATTAACCTCGATTCCTTAACGTCGGAATATGATAAAGCAACTGACTCTATAGTAAGAAACTTAAATAAAGTTATAGAAAAACCACACATTGTTAAATACGGACAATATTATTCGTATACAACTATTTTTATTTTAATTATAATTGTAATTATGTTTTTAATTTCTTGTCATAAAATTGTGAAAAATGGTATTTGTCACTGCCCTTTTTATAAAAGTAAAGATAGACTGGACGTAACAAATGCTCATGAACTATCGGAAGTGTCTGTTAGTTCTTCTATAAGTCCAGCCCCTAAACTCCGCACTACTCTTATATAAACTTAACCTTTAAGGGTAAGTTTATTCTTAACCCTGGGGGCTGTCAGCACAATAGATAGCATTTGGTTTTAGTAGATTGAATAGAAGTTCAGTTCGGATCCAACATCCAAAGAAGTGACACTTACCGTTTTATTAGAGCCCCAATTTTTGTAAACCTTAAATTAAGTTAACTTTGAATTAAAGTTCTTTTTTAAAAAAGGATTCGGGCTTTTTCTTATAACAGGTCGCACACAAGTCGGCACTGTTCCTGTATTCAATAGGGACAGTCCAGCCTCCACAGCCCATTCCCCCAGGGCCACGCCGAAACAGTTGGTGATGGTGTCACCCCACTGAAGCGACCTCGCATTAAGGTCGCCCATCAGAAGCAGTTGGTCGGGCCCCATACGCCCGACCAATGCGTGGAGGGAGTCCAAGTACTGCTCGTACTCACGTAGCGGCCTATTAGGGGAAAAGTAAACACCAATAATGGTGTACTCCCCCCACCTGACCGCCACGTATCCTGGACCCCTCTCCCTGAAAATCAGTGGGTGACACCCCCACAACCGCACGACGATGGCCACCGTGCCGTCTAAGGAGCAGGCCCAATGCGGTCGTGGAGCCACATAGTAAGGCTCCGCTACGACCGCCACTTCGATTTCCCACTGCGCCATTGCCTGCAGGAATAAATCCTGAGCAGCGGCGCAGTGGTTGAGGTTCCTCTGGAGGAAATTGAAGGACCTATCCATTACTCGGTCATTTCAATTTCCTCAGCCGCCTGTTGGGGCACCGCCGTTTTAGGAAGCCCGACACCGCGGACCCCTCTCTTTTTGACAGGGGGAGGGTTGCAACTCCTCCTCCCCATCACGTGTGCTGACGGGCACCCAACGTCAGCACATACCGCGCATCGTGTGACGGCGGTGCAGGCGGCAGCCTTGTGTCCCGGCTGACCACACCGATGACACAGGTCCGATCGGTCGACCGCTGACGGGCACGTGGCGCGGACGTGCCCGATCCCCATGCACCTGTAACAGCGCATGGGGCGCGCCTCGAGTGCCGTCACGGAGGCGGAACTCCAGCCGACAAGCAGGCGACCCGCTCCCACTATCTTTTTTGCCGCGGTGACAGGGCACCGGACAAAAATCGCGGCCATCCCCCGGACCGACGCCAGAAGTGCACCCGCCTTGACTTGCTCGGGTGCACATTCTCCCCTAGACGCAACTGCCGCCACCACATGAACCAAAAACCTAACCTAACCTAACCTAACCTAACCTGACCCAAACCTAACCTATCGTAGTTTACACAGTCATTTTGAAAATTTGTATTACTTAAATTGATTTTATTTTGTCAAACGCATTGAGGCGCTCCTTCTGACACCTCAATCAGCTACCTGCTTAGCAAAATTATAACGTTTTTGGTGCATCCAAATCGTATATTGCAAATTTTTCTATAGAAAACTGGGGTTTTGGTCGAAAACTTCAAAATTTAGTACAGTAACTCAGCGTTTTTATTGTTTATTCGTGTAGATCTCGTCGATACCTTCCTTCGGAGGGGTGGAACTCCGCAATCGGCATGAAAATAAAAAAGTTATTTGCAGAGAAGAGCAACCAAAAACCTAACCTAACCTAACCTGACCCAAACCTAACCTATCGTAGTTTACACAGTCATTTTGAAAATTTGTATTACTTAAATTGATTTTATTTTGTCAAACGCATTGAGGCGCTCCTTCTGACACCTCAATCAGCTACCTGCTTAGCAAAATTATATCGTTTTTGGTGCATCCAAATCGTATATTGCTAATTTTTCTATAGAAAACTGGGGTTTTGGTCGAAAACTTCAAAATTTAGTACAGTAACTCAGCGTTTTTATTGTTTATTCGTGTAGATCTCGTCGATACCTTCCTTCAGAGGGGTGGAACTCCGCAATCGGCATGAAAATAAAAAAGTTATTTGCAGAGAAGAGCAACCAAAAACCTAACCTAACCTAACCTGACCCAAACCTAACCTATCGTAGTTTACACAGTCATTTTGAAAATTTGTATTACTTAAATTGATTTTATTTTGTCAAACGCATTGAGGCGCTCCTTCTGACACCTCAATCAGCTACCTGCTTAGCAAAATTATATCGTTTTTGGTGCATCCAAATCGTATATTGCTAATTTTTCTATAGAAAACTGGGGTTTTGGTCGAAAACTTCAAAATTTAGTACAGTAACTCAGCGTTTTTATTGTTTATTCATGTAGATCTCGTCGATACCTTCCTTCAGAGGGGTCGAACTCCGCAATCGGCATGAAAATAAAAAAGTTATTTGCAGAGAAGAGCAACCAAAAACCTAACCTAACCTAACCTGACCCAAACCTAACCTATCGTAGTTTACACAGTCATTTTGAAAATTTGTATTACTTAAATTGATTTTATTTTGTCAAACGCATTGAGGCGCTCCTTCTGACACCTCAATCAGCTACCTGCTTAGCAAAATTATAACGTTTTTGGTGCATCCAAATCGTATATTGCTAATTTTTCTATAGAAAACTGGGGTTTTGGTCGAAAACTTCAAAATTTAGTACAGTAACTCAGCGTTTTTATTGTTTATTCGTGTAGATCTCGTCGATACCTTCCTTCAGAGGGGTCGAACTCCGCAATCGGCTTGAAAATAAAAAAGTTATTTGCAGAGAAGAGCAACCAAAAACCTAACCTAACCTAACCTAACCTGACCCAAACCTAACCTATCGTAGTTTACATAGTCATTTTGAAAATTTGTATTACTTAAATTGATTTTATTTTGTCAAACGCATTGAGGCGCTCCTTCTGACACCTCAATCAGCTACCTGCTTAGCAAAATTATATCGTTTTTGGTGCATCCAAATCGTATATTGCTAATTTTTCTATAGAAAACTGGGGTTTTGGTCGAAAACTTCAAAATTTAGTACAGTAACTCAGCGTTTTTATTGTTTATTCGTGTAGATCTCGTCGATACCTTCCTTCAGAGGGGTCGAACTCCGCAATCGGCTTGAAAATAAAAAAGTTATTTGCAGAGAAGAGCAACCAAAAACCTAACCTAACCTAACCTAACCTGACCCAAACCTAACCTATCGTAGTTTACATAGTCATTTTGAAAATTTGTATTACTTAAATTGATTTTATTTTGTCAAACGCATTGAGGCGCTCCTTCTGACACCTCAATCAGCTACCTGCTTAGCAAAATTATATCGTTTTTGGTGCATCCAAATCGTATATTGCTAGTTTTTCTATAGAAAACTGGGGTTTTGGTCGAAAACTTCAAAATTTAGTACAGTAACTCAGCGTTTTTATTGTTTATTCGTGTAGATCTCGTCGATACCTTCCTTCAGAGGCTAATGGGACTCCATGTACAGCAGTTATAATTGTGAATGTGATAAGTTATCAGTGACTCATACCTAGCAGGGTATTTATTAACATCAGCGACAGGACGCAAGGTAAAAATGTAAGTTATTTTTGTATGTTATACCTACACTGTACATAGTTATAAATAAGGTTATTCCAGTTACTAAACACGTCATTCTAACATTAAATTAATTGTAAAATCAATTTATTTGTTTTAACAAAGACTTCAAGCACGAATGCTTTATTTTAAGTTCATTTTTAATTTAATGAAGATCAAAACTAAAACAGTATTTAGATACAATTAGTTTAACGTGAAATTGATAGTCAAAAGCCTGTAACAGTAGTGTGATGGGACATTAGAATCTCCTTTTATCCTGTTGTATGACGTAATTACAGCTGATTCCGCGCTAAGTAGGTAACTAGGTCACGCAAACACACGGGCGCGCGTCAACGACCTTCGCTCGGATGCGTAGGTATCTACTATTCGCGTAAGATTATTGTTTTGGTGAAGTGATTTTCTTAAAAGAAATAGACGGAAATATTTTTATTTTTTGCTTTGTACCTAGTCATGAAGTGTAGAAACTTAAATTTTATTCATAAAAATAATTTTGAAATTTTAATTTATGAAAAATATAAAAAAGAAATTTACTTCATAACTTAAACCAACACATCATTGTTAACCCAATTTTAAAATATCACAGACTATTCTGCCGTCCTCAAGCTAAATCGTCGTTAACCAACGTCTGGCCAATTTCGTGTTTTTAATGCCATTTTACTTAAAAAAAAGAGTTCTATCGATCTATCTAATTAGTTTTCTGATATATGGTGTAGTTTTTGATTTAGCAAATTTTAAAATGTCGTTAAGTGATTACCTATTGATATGATTACAACAAAAAATGTATTTAACTGACATTGCCAATCTATAATGTCTCAAAGTAATGTTAGTGTTTGTTACTTGCAAGGGATTTTTAATGAATTCCTTGACTATAATGTCGTTAGTGAATTTTTCTTAGCTATAATGTCTTTAAAGCTACTTTATTAACTTTTATGGTAAATATTTTCTTCAGTTATTGTGCATACCTTCATAACTTAACTGTCTCTAAGCGAAATTGCTTAGCTAAAACGTCTTTAATGGCAAATAAATACATTTAAGGTTTGGATATTGCATAAAAATAAATTGCATTCCTAGGCTAAAACGGCTCTATCTAACAATACATAACTTAATTGTCTCTATCTGAGCCCACGCGTCCTGGGTAGGTGAGATTGCCGCCAAGAGATTTTTCTACTCGCAACCGTAACCGAAATATTAAATACAGCTTAAAACAAATAACAGAAGAGGACGTAACTTCACTAAATAATGATCAACTTGATTTTGATTCTGACGACTCTACACGCGATAAAGACTATTATCCATCAGATGAATCGGAGTCTCAAGACGAGATTCTTGATTTAAGACCAAACAAATACAGGTCTGAATTATCTCGAAAAAAGAAAATGTCAAAGGCATCTAACTCACAAACTGTTTTGAATACTGAGAATATTTTATCACCCAAAGTTGTTCCTGGCTTTGAAATAAAAAAGCCATCTCGAAGACATTCTCTCGCTTCATTTCAAAGGCTATTGACAATCTCAGCATCACCTTCAAGTCGCAAACGTAGAAACACAACTGAGATTTATTGTGCTTCTCAAACACCTGTTATTACTAACATTTCAGAAACTGTTGCATCGCCCTCCGTCGTCCATTATCCTGAATTGTCACAACCATCACTTAAACGTAAAAAATATAACACTACCGTAGCCCAAAGAAAACTTGAATCAATAAATAAAAGAAAACTTGAGCACGGCGTCAAAACAGGATGTACTGACAAATGTCTGAAGAAATGTTCCACTAAAATTAGCCAAGAAGACAAATTGGATATAAATAAAAGATACTGGGAAATGTCTTGGAGGGAACAGCATGCGTTTGTTGCAGAAAACACGTCAGTTGCAATACCAAAGAGAAAAACTACCACTGAATTGAAGAGAAGACCAAAAAGAATATTTACACTAAAAAAACAGGATGGTACCAGGGTTGATGTCTGCAAAATATCTTTTTTAACAACATTAGGTTATGAAAAAACAAACGACAGAATTCTTCATTATGATATCAAAGATACATCTGTAGACGGACGTGGGCAACACCAAAAAACACCTTTGCATGACCGTGGATTGCTGACACAACACGTGCTGTCTTTTAACCCGACAGAGTATCATTACAGAAGAGAGCATGCACCCTTACGCCGTTATTTGCCAAGTGATATTAATATCGTTTCCATGCATCAAGACTACTGTACAAAATATCCTGAGAAAAAATTGTCATACGAACTATACAGGCAACACTTAAAAACTATGAATATTAGTTTTACTCAGTTAGGCCATGAAGAATGCGAGGATTGTGAGACCTACAACCTGCATGAAAAACAAACATCACATGACGCTTAACATCAGATTCTTGCAGATTGTTCCAGTTGTGTAGAGTGGGCTAAGCACCACGAAAAATATAAAACGGCTAGGCAGTTATACAGCGAACATAAAGATTACCACGAAATGATGCTGAAATATATTACAGCACGGATTTGGAAAAGGTTATTATGCTGCCTCGTATGGACACATTCAAGTCCATCATATTTTGTAAACGACTTATAGCATTAAATCAAACCTTTGCTCCAATTGGTAAGATAACAAATCAATCTAAACCTCTCACCGTGATCTGGAATGATAGTATAGCAGGAAGGAAACAAGAGGATATATTGTCAGCGTTTTTCCATTTCCTCCTGCGCAACAGGGATGCAACACGAATTCATTTATGGCTAGACAACTGCACAGCGCAGAATAAAAATTGGTTACTGTACTCATTTTTGGTATACATGATAAACAGTGACATGATCTGTGCTGAAAACTTAACCTTGTACTATTTTGAACCTGGCCACACATTCATGAGCTGTGATCAAGTTCACCATCAAGTAGAGCTTTCTATGAAGAACAAAGGAAAACTCTATGACTTCACAGACTTTGAAGAAGCAGTAGCATCAATCAATCAAAATAACAGACTTTATCAATGTAGAAAAGTATATCTCTGACAGACGAATCCAAACATCCAACCCTAGAGCCTATTTAAAAGATATGTGCCAGGTAAGTTTCTCTCGCAACAGTTACGACCTCCAATATAAAAATAATTTTAACGACCAATTCATATTACTACGCTTTATGAATGATAAATTCATAAAAGACCCATCTATTATGAAACTCGAACACCGTTCTGCCTCAAAGGGCGTAGACTATGAGAGAAAGGCAGACATTCTAGATAAAATTTCCAGCATTATGCCTGTTCACAAACAGCTGTTCTGGAAAGAATTGCCTACAACAATTGATGAAACTGCCAGTACAAGTGGCACGAGCAACAATGCTTCAAGACTGAGTAATACTAAGACTAAAAACAAAACTTCAAGACTGAGTACTTAATCGTAAAATAAAATTAAGCTATTTAACACAGGCTGTGATTTGATAGGTTTTATAAATATAACGTGATATTAGAGTTTGACATTTACTTAAGTAGATTGTTTTTTTTAAGTGGGTTTCGTACATAAATATTTTTTTTAATAGATATTTGATCTCTCGAGTCTTAAACTTGTTTTTATCTAATGGATACGAGTAAATAATACTCAAATACGTTAAAATGAGTACTTTTAGATTTTTGATACTAAGACATTATTCATATAATTGTTATCTTTTTTAGTGAGTTAGTCGTGAGTCTGTAGTCTTTTTTAGTTTGAGAAAGAAGTATTTTTTTAATACTAAGACTTAATTGTTTTAAGTTAAGATTTCTATTTTATGAGTACAAAATACTCAGATTTTTTTATCAACGTAAACTTTTGTCTTATTACTAAGTTATATTAGCCATCGTAGAAATGTTCCTTTTATTGTGAGTACGAAGTACATAAAAATTAATTAATATAGACTTTTGATACTAAAACATATATAAGTAATTATATAAAATATTGTTTTACGGGTACAAAATTCTTCGATTTTCTATAAATGGTGAATCTTAGATACTGAGTCATACCAATTTATTATTTCTATAAGTCATACATAATAATTGCTTTTACTGCATATTTCTATATTCATACCTTTTATATAAATGTATATTTTGATAGTTCTCGTTTAATTTTCCTTGTACGAATACTTAATAATTTTATAACTACCTACATAAGTCATATGTGTTTACCTAATGTTTTACGAAAATAAAAGTCAGCTTTTTACTCTCAAACTCTATTCTTTTAATTTTTGCAGTTAACGACACTTTCTTTGGAAAATGCCAAGTTATCGATAACAATGCCAATCTAAACCGTCGCTAAGATTTAATCTTCTGCAATTAACTACATTATAGCTTAGCAATAGTCTCTATAAATGTTGCTCCAAACAATTATTTTTTATATTCCTAGACAAAAATGTGTCTAAACGACAATACATGCGTTTAAATGTAACATAATTAAGCATTTTATGGATAACTTCCTAAGCTATAATGTCGTTAAAGTCTTTAGAGACATTTTAGTTACGTAATAATATAGTTTTTATAGTTTTGTAAAATAAAAAAAATACTTAAATTAATCCAAAGCATAAATGTCTTTAAGGGTGAGCTAACGACATTATAGCTAGGTGAATAAAAGCTTCTTTTGAAAAAAATGCTAGGCTTTAACACCAAAATTGATATATTTAATTTTTTATTTATCTTCAATACCTAAATTTAAAGCTATTCGAAAGTGTATAATTAGAACTACATTTCCATATTTTAAGGTTGTTGATATTCATAGTATTTTTTAATTGGCGCCACTTTGATTTTTTTTTACACTTTTTGGCTCTTAACTTGAAACTTGGTTTTGGTAGTTAACGACGTTTTAGTTTGAGGACGGCAGTATTATAAATTGACCCTGTATAGAATAAATGGGCATCTCCTGTCTATTACTACCTACAATGGTGGTGACTGACTTCATCAAGTGTTTTGTGAAATTCCAAAGATGAATAAAACTTTTTTTTTGATAACAAAGAACTCATAGTTATAAGAACGTATTGTACATTATTATTGTAAAAAAATTACATAAACAAGAAAAATAATCAACACATAATTTACATAAATTAACATTATCTAAGAGGCCTTATTAACAAGAATAAATATTCTAATCATCACTAGGTACTTTCTTTTTTATCTAAAAATAGTAGGTAGGTCTCTTTCTTCATTGTTCATACAGTCTACAGAAGTAACAAATCCCCTGGAAATGGTTGTTTCGTTGAATGTAATTAAAAAGGTAAAATTAATTATATGTTGTATGGAGCCAATCATACTTGCAATGGAAAATAGAACTTACAATGTATCGAACCAGTTGCAGAAGTGACTTGCTTGTTTATCCTAATAAACGAATTTATAGGGCCGTAAGGTGGTTTATTTTTTTAAACCACTTCCTCGCTATAAATATTTTTTATTTACTGTTAAGGACCATTTCTCTGGGTTATGGCGTGGCAAACGCTACTGTTTAATTACTAGTCGCTTACTTATGTTGGTGCTTAAAAATGTATGTAACAAATAGGAAGTTGAAAATATAAAACACTAGCTTTTTTTTTTTTATATAAAATATGGATGGGACGTTTGTCTTCCATGACACCTGATGTTAAGTGAACATGAAGACTAAGGTGGTACACGTCCATCCACGAGAAACCTATTCACTCGACGCTTAAAAGTACTAGGACTATACTGGTCAGGGAAAATAGACGCAGGCAGTTCATTCCAAACCTTGGCGACCCGTATCAAAAAGGAACTGTCAAAGCGCTTAGTTCGACTTTTCGGAATATCAACCACATACGGATGGAAGTTCTGTCTGCGTCTAGTAGTCCGATGGTAAAAGGGTGAGGGTTCAATTTGCTCAAACAGAGCACTCGCGCACTCACCAAAATGTATCCTGTAGTACACGGTTAAACATGCAACCTTACGACGATGCTCTAGGGTCTGTAGTTTTTTGGTCGTAAGGTCGACGTTGTTAATTAATTTACGGGCTCTTCGGTCAACGGAGTCCAGCGCTTCTAGTTGATATTTGGCTGAACCATCCCAAAGATGACTGCAGTACTCCATGCATGATCGCACTTGAGCTGTATATAAGTTAAGAAGCTGTGCAGGGCTGAAGTACCGCCGTACCTTCGAGATGATTCCCAACTTTTTCGAAGCTACTTGAGCCATGGACACAATTTGTTGACCGAAGTTTAAACTAGATGTTATAGTTACGCCTAAAAGCCCTAGATGGTCAGTGATGGGGACAGATACATTTTGGAAAGTGGGCGTTAATGTGAAGGTGCTCTTTTTTGCGGAGAATAGACACGCCTGAGTTTTGGACGCGTTGAATTTGACCAAATTCGACTCACCCCAATCGGATACTTTCCGTAAGGTCAAATCAACGCGCTCAATCATTGACTTTCTTAAACTTTGGATTTCACGGGGGCTCGCTCGCGCATTGGATACGTATCTCTCTACAACAGTGCTGTCATCAGCATAACTAATAATGCCCGGAGTCAAAAGGTCATTAATGTGCAGCAAGAATAATGTTGCAGAGAGAACAGATCCCTGAGGTACCCCGGCATTAATTGCCATTTGGTCGGAGGAGAAGCCATCTAAGACTACTCGAATTGACCGTTCCCTCAGAAAATCAGATATCCAGTCGCAGAGCCCAATCGGTATGCCATAAGCTGGAAGCTTACTTAAGAGACCATCATGCCAGACCCTGTCAAAGGCCTTGGAAATGTCTAAGGATACAGATATTGCTTCACCATGACCCTCCAAGGCCTCGCTCCATAAGTGAGTGGCATACACGAGAAGATCGCCGGTCGAGCGCCCGTTGCGGAAACCATATTGGCTATCGCTTAGGAGCTCGTTGGCCTCGAGGTATGCCAGGAGTCGATTGTTCAATACACGTTCCATGACTTTGCAAAGTATGGAAGTGATTGAAATTGGTCGGTAGTTGACAGGATCGGCACGGCTTCCCTTCTTTGGTACTGGTTTTACGTTAGCAAGCTTCCAGGACTTGGGAACCTTACCGGATTCCAATGAAAGTCGATAAAGACGCGTCAAAACGGGAGACAACTCAGCTGCGCAGCGTTTTAAGACCACTGCAGGAATACCGTCTGGACCACTAGCTTTGTTCTCGTCTAGGTGCAGCAAGCATTTAAGAACCTCCTTTTGGCGAATGTGAACGGTACCCATTGTAGGTCCGAACTGAGGTAATTGGGGTGGGATTTTTCCTTGGCAATCTAGACGAGAATTTTCTGCGAAGATACTAGCAAATAAATCTGCTTTCTCCTTAGAAGTATGGGCCAGAGAACCATCGGGTTTCCTCAGTGGTGGCAGCGACGGGCGACAAAAGTTCGTTTCGACCGACTTGGCAAGGGACCAGAAAGCTTTACTTCCCGAAGGGTATGCTGCTATTCTGTCTCCGATACGGCCTATGTGGGCAAAACGAGCTCTTTTGATTACCTTTTTGCAGGACTTGGCGGCAGCATTGTACCTCTTCTTGTGTTCATGCGAATCCACGGCTTTGCTTTTGCGAGCATTTGCCCAGGATTTGTATGCTTCCCGCTTTCGCTTTTCAGCGGCTAGGCAAGCAGTATTAAACCATGGGCGAGCTTTGGTTTCGAGGGATAGATCAGCGTGGGGAATGAAGTACTCCATTGCTTGAACTATCACACTTGAGACAGCATCAGCGCAGCACGATGGATCGGTTGATGTAAAACAAGTTTGCCGCCATGGATAAGATGCGAAGAAATGTCGCATTTCATCCCAATCTGCTGACTTGTAACGCCATACTCGCCTGGAGCCTTTTGGGCGGGTGTCAGGTGGCGAGTACAGCGATACAGATTTCACCATACAGTGATCGGATGTCCCTAAAGGTGCAGTGACGGACACCGAGTATCTGTCAGGATCGGTTGTCAGCAGAAGGTCCAAGCAATACGCAGTGTGGCCAGCAACGTCGGGGATGCGCGTAGGCTCGTTAACAAGCTGTGAGAGACCATAAGTCAGCGAAAACTTAAAGGCCTCTCTGCCAGCATGGTCAGTGTCCTGATACGGGTATAACCACTGCCCATGGTGAGCATTAAAATCCCCCAGAAACACCAACTGCGCCGTGGGAAAACGTTGCTGAATCTTATCTGCTGTATTGCCAAGGTATTCCATAAGCCTCGTTGTCTCCCGATCTCCGCTATGTGAACGATAGATACAGGCGTAAACCACTTGGTCTAGGCCAGTATCTATGTGAACCCACATGACTGAAAGGTCCGGCACTTGCAAGTAACGGAGACGCTGATAACAGATCACGTCACTGGCATACATGCACACCCCGGCGTGCGGGCGGAAAAGAGACTCCAGGATATAGCCTGGGTAACCAAGGTATGCCGAGTCTGACGGATCGCAGATCTGCGTCTCCGTTAGAAAGAGTAGGTGTGGTCTCTCCGTCTCAAGATGGTGGTGGACATCATCCAGATTGGAGTGCACTCCTCGGATGTTACAGAAGTGCACTTTAAGGGAGAGGAAGTGCAACCGCTGTTGAACCGTACTCTTTTTAGGACCTTTCATTGTGAATTGGTAGTGGAGTGAATAGGGAGGAGAATAGAAGTTGAGTGAAGCGCTGCAAATGGAACCAAGCAACTCGTAGGAAACAACGCACCATTGGGGAACTCGCCTGGAGACTGCGGGGACGCCCGAACCCCCCCGAGGTCGCCATCGGGTCCTCTCTAACCGGTCGCCAACCGGCACGATGGAGCCTCCCGGGATTTTTCGCGAGGTGGCGGGGCAGCCTTTCGCATGTGGCTGGCATGCTACTTGGGCCCCCTACTACCTGCGGTCGGCCAGCGGTGCACCGTGCTTCGGATCCCGCTACCCTCCAAAACGAGTTACCCGGTGAGTCATTATCCTACGAGTTGAAAACTGTTCTCCGATGCAGCACGATTACTCAGACCTATCCTCCTCAATGGCTACACTAGACATCATGCCGGAACGCAACTAGGTTACTTGGCGGCATGGTTTTGTCTAGTGGGTGGTGACAAGCCACGGCCGAAGCCTACCACCAGATTTTACTGCTCGTTTAGCACCACCCAGGGACCACGTACAAGGCATCGAGGGCTAAACCTTGCGGACGCGAGCAGTTTTCAGTCCCCAATAGCTATAAAATTCCGCGGCTATTTCGGAATAAAAAGTAGCTTAAGTGCTATTCCAAATTGTACTCTATCACTATGCCAAATTGCATTCAAATCCGTAGAGCCGTTTTGACGTGATTGAGAAACAATCATCCATACATCCATCCTAATATAATATTAGTAAGATAATGTTTTCATTTTGTTGTTATGTAGGTAGTCATAAATTGTAGATTAAACTTGAATTTTATTCGCTTGAAATAATTTTGAAATTTTCTTTCATGAAAAAAATGACTTCGTAATTTATAGATTATTTTTGGAAGTCCTTGTATTTGAAACAGCTTTCTCCTAGATTTCTACTTATATACCAAAATTGTAGAATTGCAAGATTCTAGGCAAGCATAAAAGACCGTAGCTACCCTTTCGCTAATACCGTTTTCTCGTTATGTGGAGATTCAAAGTATTAACGTCTTTGTAGTGTCGTTATAAGATCTGAAGTTGATTCATTAAAAAAATACAGTGCTCCGTCTTGTTACTAGTATAATGTCCTTGTATTCTCCGTACCGTACCTACGCGGCGCTTGGCGCATTCCAAACGTCCGTTAGAACGTAGTGATTGTATGCTTTTTGACGTCCGTATCGAACGCGCGTACGGTACGGTGACAACGGGGGAAATGTACATATAGAGAAGTTTCCCTATATATTTCCCCCTATGCAGTTTTCTCTAGGGACTCAAGTGAAGCCTACGGGCGGGGTGCGGGAGCGGTAAGCGGTGGGTTATGGCCAATCATAGCCAAACAGGCGATGGCATTAGTCCCCTAGTAGCGAGTAGTAAAAACCGGTTGAAACATAAGGTTAAAATATTTAAATGATCATCAAAAAAGTTCAGCTATACTTTACTAGGTGGCGTTAGTTTTTTGACGAAATTTCATACATCCCAAATCTGTCAGAAAAAACCGCGAAATAAAAGTATTTCTAAGTACTTGACGCTAGATAGCGCAACATTTTTTCGCGGCCTAAAAATCACCTAGGCAACAAATAAATCTGGAATTTTGGACATAAATAATTGGAAAACAAACAATTTGTAAAAAATAATTATGACTGAAATTATCTTCGTGGTTAGTAAATTTGATTTGGATTTTCAATGTAATCAATTATATAAAACTGTTCCGTTACTGACTGAGTGACTGACAGACAACGTACAGCCGTAACTACTGGGCGTAGCAGAGAGCTGAAATTTGGAACATACATTCTTTAGGGGATGTAGGGGTGCACTAAGGAAGGAATTCCCGAAATTCTCACGGGAACGGAAATTATTGGACATTTTAGTTGTATGAAAAATCTTATTCCTTGAGTGCACGGATACGATACTTGGCATAAGGGTTCTTCAAAAAGTGACTGGTAGTTTTATGAAAGGAATTCCTGAAATTCCCACGGGAACGGGAAATATATGATGTTTTAGTTTGTATGAAAAAACCTTATTCCTGGAGTGCACGGATGTGATACTTGGTATAAAGGTTGATTAATAAGTGTCTGTTTGTATTATGGAAGGAATTCCCGAAATTACCGCGGGAACGGAAAATATAGGACTTTTGAGTTTATGCGTGTACGAAGTCGCGGGCAAACGCTCGTTCCTTTATAAAAGTACAGAAAACTTAAATTAACATCGAGAAACAATGGAGGATTTTCTTTTTTAAATATCTACGCGTGTGCATACTTTACAGAAGTAAGCGTCGAACTGACGCCAGTGCCTCTAGTGCGGAGTAGCTTGAACTATTGAGGCTGTGACGTCACGACAAATTGAAACTGTGCATCTTTGCTTACAGCAGATCTACATAATTATATCTGCTTTGTGGTACGGACGTTACAGTTTTGTATGAAACGCGCGTTCGAACGCGTGACTCAACGGTGGCACTAACTGACTTTTACAGTATGCGCGGGAAGAGATGGAGCTGAAACATTGTTTTTCTTTTGCTCCCAGTCCAGCATGGGAATTGTAGTTAATAGTTATTTATTATATTCACTTTAGAGGTAAGTTGACTTGTTTTACTTTATACAATGCGCTTGGTACCCGCTTTTTGGCTAACACTATGCTTTATCAATCGACTTTTAGTTTCCGAGGTAAGTGCGATCAAAAAGCGCCAAGTGTGAGTCGCACTCGCCCATGAAGGGTTCCGTATTGAATGAAAGGTACATTGCGGTTCACGATTTATGAAGTATAAGAAAACTACTTACTTGATCTCATTCAAACTAATTTTCGGTGGGAGTTAACATGGTAATGTAAACTTCTATCATACTTTTTTTTGTTTTATCATTTTCTTATTTTAGAAGTTACAGGGGGCGCGCATTTTATCGTTTTGGAAGTGTCTCTCGCGCAATATGAAAAAATATTAAAAAACTAAATAAAATTTTCGGAGACTTTTTGCTTGGTGGTAGGATCCCTTCTGGGTCCGCCTGGCTAGCGACCACCCTTTATATAAAGTCTGCCGCCAAATGTTACCGCTCCGGCGGTAATGTGTTCCGGCAATATTGTATAAAGAGCCAGTTCCTTCCTAAACCCGTGTGCTTTCATCTTCGACCTCGTCGTCACTTACCATCAGGTGAGATTGAGGTCAAACGCGGGATTAGTCACTTATAAAAAAAAAAAACTTATCCATAGATACCCCACATGTATGGGTTTGATGAAAGGTATACTTTGTTGAGGGTTATAAAGTAAATTAAAGAAACAATTTATATGTTAGCAATATAAAATAATTTAATCTCATAAGTGTTACAAACAAAACATCTAGCTCATCTAGTATTATTTTAAACAATGGAGACAATATACTAAGACATTTGGAGCACCTTTCCAAAAAGTTATCAAATCAATCTTGTAATGTATTTATTATATTATAAACAGGCATCAATAATTCCCACTAAAATAGTTAAAACACAACATACCAATATCCATACAAACTTTCAATTATTCAGTGACAAAAACTTGAAAAATACATCACAGTTATATTTTTAATAACATTACATGGCTTGGTTACCAGACCTTTAAGCCAAGCCTTAAATTCCTGACTTTGTACTCTGTGGTTATTTTTCTTTTACATAAGTTATATACTCTGTGCAAGAGAGTCTTAAGCCAGTGGTGTTACCAATTATTTGCAAACTTTGAATATAAAATGCTTTCCAGTGTTTGGAATGCTCATAAAATGTCGCGTGTGTTATAGATCGCACCAAACATGAAGTCCCGTCTGAAGTTGTTGCGAGACGCTTCGCGCAGGTTTTTTGTAAGTAAAACACCTGCGCGAAACAACTTCAGAGGGAACTAACTTTGGCGCGATCGCTACCTAAGCCTTATTTTAAACGCAGTTTATATATTCGCGAGAGCTTTTTATAAGGAACTGCTTGACTGGCAAGTGTCAGTTGATTTTGGACTTTATTGACAAGTAGACTAAGACAGTTCAGAGATTAGGCTACTGAGCTGAGATTAAAATACAAGATTTTTGTCCGCTTTTAAAACAACAGAATTTTTCGAACTATGAACGATAATTTCTTTATTATAATTATTAACACAAAATTATCTTTATTAAAATAAACAAATTACGAGATAAAAAAAGCTTTCAACATCAAATATTATTATTTTTTAAATGACCAATTACTGAGGCACAATAAATATACACGAAAAATTGTGGCAGCTCTATCCAACTGCCAAAAAAAACACCAACTTCACTCCAAATTTTCCGCACTAATCACGGGCACTAATCACTAATGACGGGCACTAATCACTGAGCTCCAGCTCGTCGTCGGTGTCGTTGTCGTGTGTGGAGCGGATGGTCCGCTTGCTCTGTATGTTGAGGGCTCGCTGCTTGCGCGCCTGGTCCGGCGGGGTCATAAGGTCCCCGGAGTATTCTATCACTTCAGACCTGGGGATTTAAATAATTAATTGATTAATTAAACAGACACCCCAAATTCGATATGTTTTAACCGTATTTATTGCGTTATATTTTGTGTTCTGGCAATCTTAATATAACTGTTCCGTTACTGAGTGACTGACAGACTACGTACAGCGTAACCACTTATTTATTTATTTAAAGGCACAACAAACAGAGTACAATCTTAATAAATAGCACTGTACATTTTAATATTACACTTTCTAAATTGCACTCCAATAATTGTTATGCACAGCATTTAAATAATAATTTTAATCTAGTAGGCACACACCATAATATTTACTTCAAACTAAAAATGACTTAAAAAATAGGTAAAATAAAAAAAAAACTAAAATAGCAATTTAATTAACTTGCGACTGAAACAAATTTAAACTGGCCGTAGAGAGCTGGAATTTAGAACATACATTCCTTAGGCGGTGAAAGGAATTTCCGAAATTGTAACGGGAACGGAAAACATTTAATTTGTATGAAAAATCTTATTCATTGAGTGAAACGATGTGGAACTTGGTAAAAAGGTTTTTCAATGGGTGTCTGGTTGCCACATGGAAAGAATTTCCGAAATGCCCGGGGGAACGGGAAATATAGGGCTTTTATTTAAGCGGGAATGCGCTCGTATTTAATAAATGGCCTTCATCTTAGGCCCGTGTGCTGTCATCTGCGACCTCATCTTCACTTACCATCAGGTGAGGTTGAGGTCAAACGCGAGATTGGTCCTTAACAAAAAACAAAAACGATAAACTCTTTTTTTTAATTTTACATTGCATTTTGCCTAAAATAACATTTTTCTATTATGATAAATCCGGTTAAACACAAACAAGAGTTTTAATTAAATGAAAAATTTTATTCATCATAAGACCATCGAATGGCCGCTTAATGACGTCACAATTTTGTACTTCGGCTTTAACAAGGTGTTGATAGTTATTGAATAAGATATTACAGTAGACCAAGAGACGGCATAAATTTAAAAAAAAAAGTCATGAAATTAATTTGTGTTCTGATCAAGGACGAACTCTACGCACGGTACGAAACTACTACGCGGCATTTCATTGGTTACGTTTGAAAATACTACGACGTAGTACTACAAGGTGTTGTAGCAGCGCGTAGTCGTCGTTATTCTTAAGGTATTTAAGTAAAGACTCATTATTTAGAGTGACAATGGGCCGCATGCGACATTGACTTTTTCTTATTTTTAAGTCTCCCCAGTGTCCAATTTTACGACGTGACGGCCTCATTTAAATACTATTTTTTTCTCTTTCTCTCACGGCATTAAGAAACACTTAAAATAAGAGAATTCAATGTCGAATCGGGCCCAATGCTTTGCTTAATATGTTAGCGAATATAATAATTTATTTCTAAAAAATAATACATTTATGTTATGTCTATTTTATAAGTTAATTAAAACCCCTGCATTTCAATATAAAATCAATTCACGCACACAAACATATTGTAATGTTTCTTTATTAATGCCATACATTTATTTTAAAAGTTAGTCCAAGTTACTCCACATTAAACATTTATCGAAGGAATACGCGTTTTATTTGCCATACAACCCAAGCGATTCTGAACCTTAACCTTAACGTGTACCACCTTAGTCTTCATGTTCACTTAACATCAGGTGTCATGGAAGACAAACGTCCCATCCATATTTTATAAAAAAAAAAAAAAAAAAAGAACACATACGCATTTTTTTTACAAAAATGGTTTCTACAAATGATACTTGTTGTGTAGAAATAGTATATTATGTAACAAGTGAGCGAAGTTCTCGGCTCATTATTAAGCCCTCGCCTGCGGCTCGGGCTCAAATCACAGCCTCGACTGTAATTAGCAACGCTCACGAGTTACATACGACGTTTTTCAACACACTTGTAAGTAAAAGACAGACATACGTGGTCATAAAATAACAAACACAATTGATAACAAAGCTGTGAATTGTGATTGAAAAATGGCGCCGAACCTCGCGCATGCGCGTAGGTTTTTTTTTCCGCCAAATGTGTCAATGTCTGTATAGCATATACAGCCTATTTTAAGTGAAAATATTTAATTCGGAGTGGAAAATGCAAATATTTTAATATTTTATAACAAATTATTGTAAATTGTGAATAATTAGTTTGATATACAAATTTGTTTTACTAATATAAGGCGCAAACATTTAAAAGTGTATATGGATTTGAAGTGGTATAAAACCTCTTTGTTGTTTCTGAAAATATTTAATGTATAACCCGGACCAATAAAATATGCTCTGTTTACTCGCATGTAATTTGCACAAAGGTACAATTCAACTTTGTAGGATTCATTATATTATGCACTAGGGTATAATATATTATGCACGCGTGACTTATAGCCCAGTTTATAGTTCTAAATTCAATAGAATAACACACACTTTACGAGCAAGTGTGTTGAAAAAAATTTAACCGTTGACTAAGAACTAGCCCTATAGAGAGACTTACTGAGCGATCCGCCACTCGAGCGTCTCGGTGGAGAAGTCGTCTCTGTTGCCGAGCTCCGTGAAGCCCACGATGAAGTCCTTGGTCTTGTTCTGCTTCACCAGCCCGATGGTGGGGATCACGCGGATCTTGAGCCGCCCTGGGGAGAACCAAGTGTAAATAACACATCTTTAATTGTATTATAGCGAGTTTAATTATTTTATGAAGCTAACTAACGACCGGTCTCAAACACCTTACTATCTTTGACTATTAACTATCAATAGGTAGTTTCCCAAGTAATAGCTCAAGTAACAGATTTGAGACAAAATAGTACCTGAATAAAACTACTTTTTAACCAGATAAATCGTGTATAATTCATATTTTACACTAGCCACCGCGCGCGGTTTTACCCGCATAACTTTTGATCCCGTGGGAATTTCGAGATAAAATATAGCCTATAACCATCCTCAAGAGTTGGGCTATCAAATGCAAAAATAATTTTTCAAATCCCACTTGTAGTTTCTGAGATTAGCGCGTTCAAACAAACAAAAAAACAAACTCTTCAGCTTTATATATTAGTATAGATATAGATTTTAACTCGACGTTTCGGTGTCTTTGTTGACCACGTCGACTCAGTCGCTCGTGACTATGGCGTCTGCAAAGACACCGACACCGTTAAAAAGTAGCTTTATTTAAATTATGAATCGTGAAAACTCACGACAATATTAAGATAGTAGGTACATATAGGAATTTCTATCTGTACTTTTATTGTTTGGTAAGTTATTGAGACCGGCCGTAAATCCGCCTTTGAATTAAATTTCACCTGATCTAAAAGGGTTTAGAAATAATCTAGCTCTTCATTAAATATTGACAAAACACATCATCGCCGGAGCAAACTCTCAAGAGGTCCTGCCGATAAACGAAGGTCTCTTGGATGTGTCTCCTTTCACGACACTCTCATTCAGGGCGGTCGGGAAGGCTTATTTATTTATTTATTTATTCAGGTAATGTACAGCGTTTCTTAAATATTATGTAAGTTACAATTTGCATGACATAAGGCCAATTAAACATTACCACAATTTGTATAAAATTAATAGCAATATTGTCTTAAGTTTTCGCGATTCATACTATTAAATAAAACACTTTTTAACCGGATTTATCGCGTATATTTACATTTTAAATTTTGACTCGACGTTTCGGTGTCTTTGCAGACCCCGTGGTCTCGAGCGACTCAGCGAAACGTCGAGTCAAAATTTAAAATGTAAATATACGCGATAAATCCGGTTAAAAAGTGTTTTATTTAATATTAAATTAATAGCAAACCGATAAAAAAAGACCCAATAATCATTGCCAATCTTCTCAAAATAATAAACAATAAAAGAGAAAAAATATTAAAGAAGAAAAAAAAAACTTATAAAAATAAAGACAACCAAAAACAATTATTATGTACATTTCATACAAAAAAAAATATATTAGACTGTGTAAATGTGTGGGTTTGTGTGTGTGGATGTGTGCGTGCTTTGTGTGGCTGTTTTATTTTGTTTATTACATAAATTGTTAAGTAAATTCCAAGTGCGATTTCATGATGTTGCTCTTAAAACTGGTCAATAAATTAAATTAAATAGGCCTAAACTAGGATAGAATTTATTATAAGTACGTGCCAGTCTACACATGACTGAGTTTTGTGAATAGTTGGTTCTTTGGAATGGAACTGCTAGAAGACTAGTGTTTCGAGTGCGGTTTTTAGGAACTTGTAGCATTAATTTGCCTAAAAGCAATTCACAGTCAACTCGACCGCACCATAGCGAATGAAGAAGAACCATGTCATATTTACGGTGGTAATGTAGACAGGCATCATAGTAGCTGTTGAAGTACAAGTGATCTTTAAAAGCTAAAAATTTCAGGATTTTTTTTTGGAACTTTTTCGATCCTATTTACATAGGTAGTGTACTGGGGTGACCAGAAACTACAACCATATTTAAGGATACTACGAACATATGCATAGTATAGTACTTTTATGCAAGAAATATCACTGAAAGGTTCACATGTACGTTAAATTAACCCTAACTGTCTGTATTTTTCGGGCCCTGTCGACAATTACGTCGATGTGATCGGACATAAGAACTTTGGAGTTCAATTGAACACCTAAATCGCGAACTGAAGACGATCTTTTTATGTTAACTCCATTTATCATCATAACAACTCTTTGTAATGAGCCCACTGCAGGGCATGAGTCTCTCCACTGGGTGACGAGGAGGTATAGGCCATAATCCACCAAGCTGGCCCAGTGCTAGGCCAGTTTATACTATAGTCAAAAGTAATAAACTGGCCTAGTTTATACTAGAGTCCCCATTTATACTATAGTCAAAAGTAATTTTAGTTTTTTTTCGGAAGATTTGACACATTTGGCAGTATTAATGAGGAGTTTTCAGTCTTCGATTAAAAAAAAAAGTAGTTCACTTTTCAACATTAGATGGCGCTGATCTAACTCAAGTGTCAACTCAAGTACCAGAACCAAGTATTTAGATTTCTCGCGCGCACGAACTTCGCCGTTTTTGTTGGCAATTGGTTGCATTGTATGCAACGTTACAAAAATGTGTACCGGCCTTAGAATGTAGAGAAAAATGAACAGAATGAAATCTTAAAAACCTATTTATCCCCCCAATACACTCACCAGTCAAAAACGGCGCTCGTTCCACGTCCAGCTTCACGAACCTGGTCTCCACGTGCTTCTTGGCCAGCGTCTTCAGGTGCATGTCCACTATGCGGCAGCGAGGAGAGTCGTTCTTGTAGAAGTGGCACACCACGTTTTCGCTCTTGTTGCACACCGTGAAGAAATCTTTCTCTCCGTCGATTTCTGTGTATTCGCCGTGACCCTGAGTAAGAAGGTGTTCTTTTAAGTGATCTTAGTGAAATAACAATAATACATACATACATAACTTCACGCCTGTATCCCTAATGAGGTAGGCAGAACACCAGAGGCTATAAAAACCGTCTGACGTTTGTCAAATTTGGAGGTATTACTATGATGGAGAGAGACTATAGCAGTGACAGGGGGTCGGTCTGTCACCCGCAAAATCGGCAATAAATCCTCCGTCCCTTAACTGACTTTTACAACAGTATGCCCGGGAAGAGAAGCTGCTGGCACATTCTATGTTTTTCTTCCGCTCCCAGTCCAGCATGGAAGAAACAATAACAATAATAATCGCTGAAAAGATTTTTTTTTCAACGGACAAAAAAGAGGTTCTCAATTCGTTTGTACGTATGTTTTTTTTCATTTTTGAATCTTTGTTATACGATTTTTGAACAGTTATGAATCGATTTTAAATAAAAATCACCAGATATGCACACCAAAATATTCTTGTTTCGGATACTTTCGAGGTGAGCATTTCACAAAAAATATGTATGAATACGGAGTATATTCGATGACTGTATACGTCCGCCACAGTTTCGACTGATAAGGATTTAAGAATGTTAGTGAAAACGGTTTTTTAAGGCTCTGCATTCGTTGATTATCTATTAGGTATTTCTCTGGACATGTTTGTACAGGAAACAGTTTTGTAAGCTTCGGCTAAGAAAAGCTCCAGCTCCTGGATAAAGTTGTCGTAAAGGCGACACATTCAAGAGTGCTTCAAAGCCAAAGTCAAACAAATCTTTATTTCGTAGGTATTTAAATACACTTCATTTTCATCATCATTATTACGACCAGGAAAGGGTTGATAGAGCAAGACACGATTACATCTTGAGTGACAATTTATTAACAAATAGAAATAGTTTATATAGTAAGATGTACGTGCATAATTAAGTTAACAATATTTGATTTTATCGAGCACGTTTGATGAATAGGAAATAATATATTGATTCTCTGTGGGTCACGTCTGAGGACACCACAGATACTCCCCCCTTAAAAAAAGGTAAACACAAAATAACATTTCAATATTCTTACTCTAAATTAAATAGTACATGACAATATCAAGCAAAATACTATTTTTTTGTTGACATAATACATATTAGAAATATTTGAAAACCTAGCAATTTATATAGTACTTACTATGATTACGTAGGACCACAAAAACAATTGAGGCGAATAGCTTTAAGTTTGATGCTGCATGTGGTAGACTGCTCTGGTAAAAATTTACCATTCCGAGAAACCATCTCAAATCTTTAACTGTTGCTGGTTTCGGGAAATCGAAAATAGCCTTTGCTTTCTCATCCTTTGGAGTGATTCCTTGGCTCGTTATATGATAACCTAAGAAATCGAGTTCGGTCTTGAGAAATTCGCATTTTTCTAGTTTCCGTTAGTAGTCCGTTTGCAGCTCGTACTTTATGGCCTGTAGCTTGCCTGTGCTTAAATGAGTTTCCTCTTAAAACTGATATATTTGCCCCGGTGTCGACTAAAACCTCTCGCCACTTTGTAGGTCGGCTAGGATAAGGCGGTCGTAGGGGTGAATAGCACAAGTTCCGCCCTGGTTCGAGCTAATTGTAGAGCCCGTTGTTTTTTTTTCTGGTTTTTCCTGGCACTTTTCTTGACATTTATGTGTCTTTTTCTTGAATCGCTTAGGATATTGACCTTGGTTACGATACCTCGATGCACTTCTTGACCTTGATATTGAGCAGAATTCAATGCGTCGATACTTTTCGTTTTCGTCGCGTAGTGCAGCGATTTCAGTTTTCATCTGTGTCAGCTGATTTGTAAGTCTAGTGACCTCGTTGACTTCATTACTTAAGTTTTCAAATATCCGGTCTGCCATCTCACTAATTTTTTTTGGGTGTTGCGTTTTCTAAAACAGATTGTACTTGTAGTCATCTCCTTGTTTCTGTGCGGCCACTATAGCTTCAAAGTGGGTAAACCGTAATTTGGGTTGGTCTTGCCAGAAGCGTGGGATACGTTCCGATATGTTTCTGGCGGCAATTCAGGTTCCAATGTAACAGGATTGACTGGAGCACGTAGAGCCATTTTCCTTTTTATTTCTGGTCGGGTCCTCAAAAATCTTGTTGCTTAATTGGCTGCTTGACTAACTTCGGGGTCACCACTTATTACGACCAGAGAAAGGGGTTTAAAGCAAGACATGATTACATCTTGAGTGACAGTTTATTAACAAATAGAAATAGTTTATATAGTAAGATGTACGTGCATAATTAAGTTAACAATATTTGATTTTATCTTGGTATTGATTTTATCGAGCACGTTTGATGAATAGGAAATAATATATTGATTCTCTGTGGGTCACGTCTGAGGACGCCACAATCATCATCACAACTCTTAGTAATGAGCCCACTGCAGGGCTATGAGTCTCTCCCCAGGGTGACGAGGAGGTATAGGCCATAATCCACCAAGCTGGCCCAGTGCTGGGTGGTGGATGTCAGAATTTTCAGGGCGCTAAAGTGGCTTCTGACAAACCCTAACGACTACTGTATACAAGTATACAGCACCCGGGACCGACTGCTTAACATGCCCTCCGAAGCACGGAAGTCGTCGTGAGAAATGAATGGTCGGCGGTCACCCATCCAAGCACCGACCGCGCCAAACTTTGCTTAATCTGTGATATCGTATGATACACACAGTAACCACGGCGCCACGACGACTTCCAATCAAATACACGTGAATGAGTCAAACTATTTACAAATTGAACTGAATCTACCACCACTCCGGAAAGTCTGGCGGCAACTGAAAATCAGTGGTTTGCTTTAACGCAAACGCTTCAGAGGTGTCGCCATTTTGCATCGGCATACACTCTACTAAGTAATTTTATTTTATTGTTTAACTTAAGATTTGTTGAGTTAATTTATTTTTTTTCGTTTGTCTAATTTTAATCTTTCTTTGGTGTTTTATGGTGTTTATAATGATGTTGTATGTGTGCTTGATGTGAAGAAATAATTATATTTCGTCGCTTCATTCTTCAGATAATATATAACAGGTAGTCCTTTTTAGGTACTAGGTAACTTCGCACAATTTAAAGTATCATAAAAAAAAACACTGTGGTGGGGCGCCGCGTGGCATGATCCACCCGGTTCGCGCCAAGCCCTCATTCTTTTTTCGTGCGTGGTAACAAGCATACGTCATTTACTTTAATCATTTACTTAACTTTTACAAAATGCCTAAACGTATAGCAGAAGAACAGCTTCAACATTATAATATAAAGATAAAAAAGTTGGAACAAAAAATAAATAAAAAACGGAAACAGCGAATTATTTCTTCCGATGAAGAAGAAATCTTACAAGGTAAGACCTACTTATTCGGTTTAAAAATGTTATTTAAAAAACCAGAGCAGAAAATGCGTGTAATCTATAATAGATAAATTCAAATTCAAATTCAAATTTCTTTATTGCGTATCACTGTACAGAAAGGATCTTAAAATAATTGGTGGTTCTAGTGACGCCCTGCAAGGGCATTGCAATATCATACAATTTATGTAGATGAGAGGACATTTTTCTGAACCTAAGTTTATCTAAATAGTTATAACATTTAATGCTAGTTTTAGTTAGTATGTATATACAATATACGTTTATATTTCTTTATTAAATAGGTACAGTATGTGTTTATTAATTTTAATTTAATTCTATATTTACCTTATCTAATTTATCATCTAGGTATTCCTTAACTGTATAGTAACATTTTTTATCACGTTATCCGCTCAATATCGTAATGATGTAAACTTTAATAAATTTTATCTGATCTTATCGATCACCTTTTGTTTTCAATACGATTACAGAAAATGCGGGTAATCTCAAGGAGATTTATCTCGTTGTCTGTAATACGTTATGGGCGTTATATTAATATGAATTAGACATAAACATGTCGCCTCCAAGGTTATTTAAAAAATCAGAGCAGAAAATGCGTGTAATCTATAATAGATATATCACGTTATCCGCTCAATATCGTAATGATGTAAAATTTAATAAATTTTATTAATTAAGAGACAAAAGTTTTTAGCCTTAAATAAGATCGGAGGAAACTATGAGGTGAAAATGAATCTTAATAAGATATTACTAAAAGATTTATGGTAGTGGAAAAATAATATTAATATTATTTCTTGTCCAATCACAGGCTGGGGAGCAGTATGCAAAAATAATAAATATAGTGGTTCATGGACGAACAGTGAAAAAGAAAATCACATGAACTTTTAGAATTACTCGCGGTTTTGTTAGGTCTCAAAAGTATAGCTAGTGAAGGAAAAGATTGTGCAATATTATTACGTATTGAGAATACTACCGCCATTAGCTACATTAATAGGATGGGAGGTATTCAGTTCCACATTTGAATATTTTAAGTAGAGAAATTTGGCAATGGTGTGAAAAACGCAATTTATGGATATTTGCTTCTTATGTTAACACCAAAGAAAATCGAGCAGATTTCGAGTCCAGAAATGGGCCCTCTCGGATAGCGCTTTCCAACTTATTGTAAATAGTTTCGGGCCCATTAAGATCGACTTGTTCTCAAGTCGAGCCAATGCCAAATGTTAATTATATGTCACCTGGAAGCCTGAACCTGATGCAGTCGCAGTTGATGCATTTACAATAAGCTGGGCTGACTTGGATTTTTATGCATTTCCTCCCTTTTCTCTTGTATTAAAATGTATACGAAAAATCATTGATGATAAAGCCGAAGGGGTACTTGTATTCCCCTTCTGGCCTTCCCAGCCATGGAGTCAGCACCCACTGCACTCCAGCCTTACCCTGGGTGCCGCGAGGCTCTCCGGGCGTCGTTCAGCCGGCGCAGCTGCCCACCAGAGGCTCACACGTTGATGCTCGCCTCGCTCGCAGACACTACTGTTCGCCAGTACAACGTCTCATTGAAGTTATGGTTTCAAGAAGTGTGGTTATGAATTAATAGTTTCGAAAAATCCATTCCATTATTTCTTTGATTCTTAAACGAGCAATTTAATAAGGGATGTTCGTACGGTTCATTAAATACACATCGATCTGCATTATCTCTTTTATTAGGAGAAGAGATAAGTGATAATAGTTGTGTTAAACGCCTCTTAAAAGGAGCCTATAAAACTAAACATATTAAATATTCATTTACTTGAGATCCAAATTTAGTACTAAATCAACTGTCTTCTTGGTATCCAAATATTAATTTATCATTAGAAAATATTACAAAAAAAACTCGTTACATTATTAGCTTTATGTACCGGTCAAAGAGTACAGACATTGTCTTTAATTAAATTAGAAAATATTGTTTTTCAATCTGATAAAGTAAATATTATTATAACAGATATAATCAAGACTTCCGCTCCAAATCGTGAACAGCCCTTATTATCTCTCCCAAACTTTCAAAGCAATATCAACATATGCCCAGTATCAACTTTAAAAGAATATATTTTTATTACAAAAGATATCTGAGGTTCAAACTCCGGGAATCTCTTCGTAACATTCAAAGCTCCCCACAGAACTGCATCAAGTCAGACGCTAAGTCGATGGATTAAGCAAACGCTCGCCACGAGCGGCATTGACATGAGCGTTTTAGTGCGCACAGCACACGACACGCGTCGACCTCAGCCGCGCGCGCGGCCGGTATCAGTGTCGATGTCATTCGAAAAACGGCCGGGTGGACACAAAACTCACAGGTGTTCGCAAAGTTTTACCATCGGCCTTTAGATGATCAACAAAATAACTTTGCTTTGTCGATACTTAATCGAGACATGAACAATACTTAACCTAATATTAAAAATAGTTATTGAATATTACGTATTTTGATATTAAGTAAATTACTACATTAAAAATTATGTGTCTATAAATAGACTATCACTAAGTTTCATTAATTTAAGCTGATTATAATTTCTAGCGACTCAAATAAAGTAAGATTATTTGAAGCTCATTATGTAATAATACTAATTATTAAGTACTATAATAATAAAATATGTAATTACATATTTATATCTTTACTTATTTCAATTCCAAGTATATACCTAAACAAAACTTTCTATCTCTGAAAATCTACCTGTTATATAATATCTGAAGAATGAAGCGACGAAATATAATAGATGATTAAACGAACTTCTAAGTGAAGTTCTATCGCTATTATATGAGTCGCTTCATTCGAAGATATGACGTACCCACCCACCCCAGAACCCATTTAAAAGTTTCGTTTAGGGTCTCTAAAGAATGAGGGCTTGGCACGAACCGGGTGGATCATGCCACGCGGCGCCCCACCACAGTGTTTTTTTTTATGATACTTTAAATTGTGCGAAGTTACCTAGTACCTAAAAAGGACTACCTGTTATATAATATCTTCGAATGAAGCGACTCATATAATAGCGATAGAACTTCACTTAGAAGTTCGTTTAATCATCTATTATCTATCTATCTATCTATACATTCATCTCCACTTTCGTATTTATAATATTAGTAAGAGTAAATAAATATACATTTGTGAATGTATCGGACTCACGTTGGCCAGCCACTCCTGCTTCAGCTTGGCTCTGGTCTTCATCTCCGCGAGGCGCTGCTGCCTGATGGCCTCCAAGTCATTGTTGTCCAGAGTGTCCAACCTGAAACCAACCAAAAACAAAACTCAGTCTAATATTATAAAAGAAATAAACCATACAATCACACCAACTACATGGCCTCAAAGTAAGCAAAGCTTGTGTTATGCGATACCATGTAGCGTCACCTAAAAATATAAAATACACATATGGATAGGTAAAATTCCAGGAATCGAACCCGCGACCTCGCGATTGTCGTAGAAGCGCCTAGAACACTGAACCACGGAGACTGTCTTTATAAATGAGAACATACCGAATAAATATTTGTACCATTTACCACCACATTATCTAGTCCAAGTTAAGGCTGCATAATGACTTGTGCTATGTGAGTAGGTATATATTAGATAACAGATGAAAAAAAGTATATAGAGTGGAATCCGTTTATAATGACATCGAAGGGAAATAACAAACAAACTGCTTAAGTTAATATGTGATGTATTTTAATAGAGAGGAATAAAATAGAGATAAATCAAAGTAGATATTAATAAGTAGACACAATAAGTAAATCTACGCTCTAAGGCTCAGAGTCTTTGGGTATAACGTGACTCTCCCAAACACTGCCAAAGGTGTTAGAAATCATACGGTCGGACACTATAAGCGGACAAAGTTTAATAAAAAAAAAACAATAAGCGATATGTATAATGTAGTATAATTTATATGAAAACCAAACTTCACTGTGTAAACACGTCATAATGAGCGGTTGGTCAATATAAGCGGAGTCATAATAATCGGATTCTACTGTATTTCCAACAAGTTAAATACAAACAAAATTATAGTATTTAATTTATTTATTGAATGTTGTTTGTTGTTTTTTAAAATTTTCAAGTTACTTGAAGCTACTAACAAAATCAAATTCAACATATTCTTTATTTTGTTAGTATTGAAATACATAAGGAATAGAGGTTTCCTGTACACCTTCCAAGAATGGAAGGTGTTGCTGGAAGGGGCCGGCCTAGGCAAACGTATTCCGATCAAATTGGCGACATTTTGAAAAAGGGCCTAATCAAAAGTATCCATAACCGGCGATCATGTATAAAAGATTGATGAACGTGGAAGAAACGAAAGAGGTATGTCTGTCGCAGCAATTGGTGTTCCCTGTCTCTGCCTACCCCAAAGAGAGACAGGCGTGAGGTTATGTATGTACATACATACATACATTTCTTTTGCTCCCAGTCCAGCATGGAAGGAAATGTATGTATGTTAAATACATTTGAAATAAGTCAAACAATTTACAAATTGAACTGAATCTACCACCACTTCGAAAAGTCAATCTGTTGAGAAGAAGTAGCAAGAAACTTAACAGCAATCATCTTTTAAAAGTAAGAAAAAAATACACAATAACAATTTACAGCCATGGCATCCCATCTTCTTGCATCCGGATATCTTACAGAACCATAGATATAGAGGTAAAGATAGAAGTAGAGATAGACGTAGCGAAAGAGGTGAGAGAGAATACAGATAATGTGGATGGAGATGAAGATAGTCATGGACGACAGGACACAGACACGGATGTGGACATGGAGATGGGGAAGTTAGAGTTAATTCAAAAAAGTAATATAGTCATAAAGTCATCAGCAAAACGACCTATAAGGTATAAGTAAAATTGTTACTAACAAATTAAATGGATTTTCATGGTATGCAATAAATGATTTTTCAACACACTTGCTCGTAAAGTGAGCTTTATTCTATTGAATTTAGAACTATAAACTGGGCTATAAGTCACGCGCGCATAATATATTATACCCTAGTGCATAATATAATGAATCCTACAAAGTTGAATTGTACCCTTGTGCAAATTGCATGCGAGTAAACAGAGCATATTTTATTGATCCGGGTTATACATTAAATATTTTCAGAAACAACAAAGAGGTTTTATACCACTTCAAATCCATATACCTACATTTTTAAATGTTTGCTCCTTATATTAGTAAAACAAATTTGTATATCAAACAAATTATTCACAATTTACAATAATTTGTTATAAAATATTAAAATATTTGCATTTACCACTTCAAATTAAACATTTTCACTTAAAATAGGCTGTATATGCTATACAGACATTGACACATTTGGCGGAAAAAAAAACCTACGCGCATGCGCGAGGTTCGGCGCCATTTTTCAATCACAATTCACAGCTTTGTTATCAAGTGTGTTTGTTATTTTATGACCACGTATGTCTGTCTTTTACTCACAAGTGTGTTGAAAAACGTCGTATGTAACTCGTGAGCGTTGCTAATCACAGCCTCGACTGTAATTAGCAACTTAGCTCACTTGTTACATAATATACTATTATTATATTATTATTTAAACTGTAAGTTTATAAAATTTCAAACAGAAAATACAAAAATTTGAAATATATTGTATCTCATTTTTTTATCGTTGAAGATTAAGGAGGAACTTGCTCTTCATAGCAAATGGTCTGGCCAAATGGCCTTATATGAAGGGAAATCGCTAAGCCAGCAAACCCTGCAGGAATTTGACCACCAAGCACGATACCCTTATTATTATCCCAGGGTGGAAACACTATTCCAAGAAAACCATACTCAGAGGAAATGGAATATCTTCAGTATAATTCTATAATTTAAGACATTCCTGATTTGCGAAAGTTGAACAGTTTGCAGTTTGTTTGCCAAAGGGAGACAGGCATGTTGTTAGGTATTTAGAAAGTGCAATAAACACCATATAAAATTATCTAGAATAAATAATGATCTTAATGCTGAAAAACATATTAAAACAACAAACTTATATTGATACATTGCTCCCCTTTTATTTGTAATCCTTTATTTGAGTGCTACCTGTTAAACAAGGTAAGTAGTAATCAGCACACCAATAATATGTTTATTAAGAGAACTTTAAAACAGAAAATCACAACTATTAATAATAATTTAGTTATTAAGCTAATGAGTTAAACCTATATCTGGCCATTTCTACCTTACTAATATTATAAATGTGGATGGATGGATGTAAGGATGTTTGTTCCTCAATCACGCCAGAATGGCTCAACAGATTTGGATAAAATTTGGCATAGTGACAGTGTGCAGTCTGGAATAGCACATAGACTACTTTTTATCCCGATATTCCCCCGGGATTAGAAATTGTAAGTGACTTGTAATTTAACTTAAAAAATCGCTTGGGGTGTAACAACTGCTGTAGTAAGATCATTGTTGCAACTTTTGTAACATTCATGCTGAGTCTTTTACTAAGGCTTATTTTTATTGTAGCTGTAATTATAATTCTTCTTCTAAATATTTTATTGTTTGTGATTGTTTTCCAGTACCTGTGTTGCTAATTTGTAGCTGATTTTCTTATTACTTATATGTGTTAAAGTTCTTTTACATATAAGTAAGTAAATCAATTTTTATAGTAGGTAATAATTTTGCTAAAATTGTGTTGAGCTTAGTGAATAGTTTATCTTACTACTTACATAAATCTTAACGGGAGCTAAGATTAAGATAGGTAACTATTTAAAGGTATTTTTCTGTCTTAAAATGATGTATACAATAAGTTCTGTTATTGCACTCACCGTTCAAGCTCTGCGTCCAACTTCTTCTCTACAGTTTGTGCAACATGATGCAGTACTTGCTCCATTTTGCCTGAAATATTATTAATACCAGCTGTCAATAACTTTCAACTAATAAAGCCGACTGAGGTCTGTAAATGATGACCTCATTCTATGGTTCGGAGTAAGCGAAGGAACCACATGTAAGAATGAACAACGATTACAGTAATATTTACCTTATAATAGCAAAATAAACTACCGAGTCGAGGAGTAGATAATGAAAAATATATCAAATAAGAGTTTCAGAGAACTATTTATCCAAACTAACACTTTTTTCTAATTTCAAACAAATTATTTTTTTGTCCAATTGTTTACATGACGCATGCATGACGGCACTTTCATGCAATGACAGTTGACACTAAAGGAATTACATACTAAATGACACTTGCTGGTAAAACCAACGATCCTATAAAATAGTATAAAGTTATTTTTAAAGGGTAAAGTGAACTGGTTTACAAAACGATAAGTACTATGACACAGATTTTTTTAAAGAAAGTATAATTTCTTTGTAAGTTATCATTTTAAAAATATTTTTTTTGCAGTGACATAGCGGCATTCCCTCTCTCCGTCGAATCTATTCTACATGGCCTTGAAATTGAATGCCACTTAATTTATACTTGGAAGCATTGGATGAAAGTTATTTTGTTCATTATTTTTGTTTAATATAGCACTCACTTTATAGGTTCCTAATAATTAAATTTTAATCTATGGCAATACAGTTAAATTAATGTCATTCCTGGCTTAAGGACCTGTATCCATGCCGTTAATAAATTTATAAAAAAAAATGTCATTCCTAATGTTTATTTTTGTCTGTCAGACTGTCTGTCAGTCAGTTTCAGTCCGTCCAGCTGGGTATCAGATATTTTGTTCGAATTGAATGACATTTCGAAAATAAAGTGTTTTTTATTTATTTCGTCTGAAAAATAAATAACATAATACCGACTCTCCGAAGGAGCTTCCAAAGATCACTCGCTTTCAAAATCTTGTTGATTGCGGTTGAAAATATTCTTCTATGCACTCATGTTTTTCAAGAATCAACAGAATTTTGTATTAATTTCACATATTTGCATCACGAGGAGTACATAGAATCCATAAAAATGTAAGTATTGAAATATCACGATTAAGACGTGAAAACGTTCTATATTTATCCGAAGAATTTTTCACCGCTCATTGGCCTATATAGTCACTTGGTTCAAGGTTGAGAATTAGACTTTGATCTACAAAAAATACGGTCGAAAACAATTTGTATTTGATAACATGCTACTTTTTTATTTTGGTGAGGTGTTGATGAAGTTTTGATTGTGTTTTGGTTTTTTCTAAAAACTGGTTGTCCTTAGAGTTGAGAATGAGAATGGAGTACTAAATTTAAATCATAGACTGAGTCTTGGAAATCACTGACAAAAAACAATGGCAAGAGCAATGTGTGTGTATTAGGGTGGTGGTCATTTGATGTGAAGAGAGGTGCTTCATGCACCATTAACAGTAATAATAATTAAAAGGGTTTCATAAATAAGAGTCCTTCTACTGAATTATTAAGGCTTTTGGATCAACCTTCAAAGAATTTATTATTATTTGTAATATCAATCTTGCCTCTGCTGGTAAGATTGTCCTTTTTAAATTCAAATAATATACTACCTCATATTAAAGTAAGCATACATAAATATCATATATCTATTAAAGCCCTGTATATTTTTTATTTAATTTCTCAAAAGCAGAAAGTTTAGAGCTATCTCTTTATCATGAATAAATAATAAGTAAAGCAAAGTGTATAAAAGCATTAGTGTAAGTATAGTTAATTGTAATAAGACCATTTTACAGTTCAAATGTGTTTTAAAATTTATTCTTTTTTTTTTTTATATTGTGAGGATAGGACGTTTGTCTTCCATGCCACCTGATGGAAAGTGCGAAATGATTCAAAGCTAATTTCTTTTATACACTTAATTTTTTTTTATATGTTACTTTAATTTTCACTTCTATAGTTTTGTATTGTCCTAAACTTCAAACTTATTGTTCTTTTACCTGTAACTGAATCAAACAGTAATGAGCATTTTATTTTAACAACTGGTAAGTATATGAGCATAAGGTCCCGACTGAGTAAAATAATTCTTAAGAACCTTATAATCATTTTTCTACAACAAAACCTTGTCCAAACTCTACCGTGAATAAAACTGCTTAGTTGTTGAAGTGTTCAGTCACATTTCTACCAAGGGTTTTGCTTTTATGGCCACTTATCCCAGAACCCCCATCTCGAAAAACCCATCCCAAAACCCATGTCGAGCCTTAAAAAGTTGTATTCACCATTTGAATGTTCATTTATCATGGAATAGCATAGGCTACTGTGGCGCAGCCTCGTTGATTCCTGAAAAATAAAGTAAAATCAATTAATAATATCACTTAGAATATTTAAAGTCAAAATTGCAATAAAAACTTAATTATAAAAAATCAACATAAAAATTCAATTCAATTTCATAATTTGGCAAAACTAAAATGCGACTTACCGATCTATGCGTCTGGACCGTCGCTATTGTCCTGCGTTCACGCAAGCCGTGCGTGATATCTTAGCGGCGGCCCACCAGTCCAAATCCTGCAGTTGTTAAAAGGTGAACATTAGAAATATAGACAATCATAATATAAGACAATTAGTGCTGTGTTTACTACGTAATTAGCTTAAGGAACAATTGTGGAAGTAAATAAATTCTATTGTTAAAATTCGTGTAAGTGGTGTTTATATTTCCAAAAGACCTTAGTTTAATTATATAGTTTTCATATAGGACCATCCGTCCTATATAATTGGTGACCTTCCGACGCAAAAAGTGAATAAATTAGAACACTATACAACATGTCAAAAAACACGGACTCGGTCCCGAGCCAGAAGGACGTTAGTGAAAATAGTTCACAACCCAGTGAAGTATTTAGAGTTGGAGTGAAAGTGCCCCCTTTTTGGCCCGAGCGCCCAGCTTTGTGGTTTGCACAATTAGAAGGACAATTCGTGCTATCCGGGATAACCTCGGACACGACAAAATTTTATTTTGCCTGCGGAAATTTAGACCACAAATATGCAGTAGAGGTCGCAGACATTATTGAAAATCCTCCGGCCGATAAAAAATATGAGACTCTGAAAGCTGAACTGATCCGACGTCTGACTGCACCGCGCGAGGAGAATATCAAACAATTTTTGAGCAGCGAGGAGATGGGAAGTAGGAAGCCATCACAATTCTTGAGGCACCTTCAGCACTTGGCCGGACCGCACATACCGGAGGAGTTTATTCGCACCACCTGGTACAACCGGTTACCAATATCCCTACAGCCCATAATAGCGTCTCATAGTGACATGGGAATAGAAAAGCTCGCAGAACTTGCTGATAAAATTATGGCGATAGCTTCTCCGACACCTCAAGTGGCAGAAGTTGCACCTACAGCCTCTACTTCACTGGACCCCACATGGGCAGCTATGGAAGCCATGGCCAAACAGATAGCAGAGCTGACAAAGCAAGTTGCTACACTAAGCGTCCATAAGCCCCGGCCTAGTGGTAGGCATTTTTACCGCGGGAGATCAAGATCCCGATCAAAATCGCGAAACAGGAACAATGGCCAGTGTTATTACCACAACAAATTTGGTAGTAAGGCGTTCAAATGCACTCGACCTTGTAACTTCGCGGGAAATGCCAGCGGCAGCCAATAGTGGCGGCTAATGACTGCCATGTATGTAACGGCCGCCTCTTCGTCACCGATAGGAAGAGTAAGTTGGAATATCTTATTGACACTGGTTCCGACTTATGTGTTTTCCCACGAAAAGCGACCAGAGGACACCGTTCAAAGACAGAATTTGAGTTATTTGCAGCCAACAATTCTGTCATTTCTACTTATGGCTTTATTCAACTACATTTAGATCTTGGTTTACGTCGAGACCTGACATGGCGATTTGTTGTGGCTGATGTGGCTAAGCCAATTATAGGCATCGATTTTTTAAACCATTACAATTTACTAGTCGACTGCCGCCACCACCGCCTTGTAGATGGTATAACAAATCTGTCGATCGCCGTACCACACCGCAATACAAGTTCCGAAGAAACTGTTACCATCAAAGCAGTTACAGGTAATTCTCCATACCACGAACTCCTGAAAAAATACCCAGGAATTACTAAACTGGCTGGTGCACCTGTTGAACCGAAGCACAATACCAAGCACCACATCAGGACTACACCTGGACCACCCGTAAGTGCTCGCCCGCGCCGCTTAGCTCCAGATCGTCTCCTAATCGCAAAAAAGGAGTTTGAGGAGATGCTGCTAAATGGAACAGCACGGCGATCAGAGAGTTCCTGGTCCTCTCCCCTTCACCTAGCAAAGAAGAAAGACAACGGATGGCGGCCATGCGGCGATTACCGCGCCTTGAACGCGAGGACCATACCGGACTGCTATCCAATCCGTCACATAAATGACTTCTCTTATCAACTTGCTGGAGCCACAATATTTTCTAAAATTGACCTTATTAAAGCGTACAATCAGATTCCAGTTTTTGAGGGCGATATACTGAAAACTGCAATAACTACTCCCTTTGGATTATTTGAATTCCCTTTCATGACCTTTGGTTTGAGGAATGCAGCACAAACCTTTCAGAGGTTTATGGATGAAGTGCTACATGGGATGGAGAACGTCTTTTGTTACTGCGACGATATTTTGTTATTTTCCAGCAGTGAATCTGATCACCTGGAACACCTAAAACAGCTGTTTGAAAAACTTAGCAAACATGGAATAATCATTAACAATTCTAAGTCCATTTTCGGAGCTCCTGAAGTAACATTCTTAGGATACATGGTGACAGCAAAAGGTACAAAACCTCTGGAAGAAAAAATAGCGATAATCCAGAAGATCGAACCACCAACTACTGCGAAACAACTACGTAGATTCCTCGGAATGATAAATTACTACCGAAGATTCATTCCGCAAGCTGCCAAACTTCAAAGTCCCTTAAACAATGTCCTAATAGGGAACATATAAAAAACAAAATAAAAATTTTGAAAAACCCACGACGCGACGGTTAAAAAGTATTTGAAAAAGAATAAAATAATTTAAAATCCCCCGACTGAAATGATTTATGTGATGAGAGATAACTAACGTGAAAAGCTTTTTTAAAAGTTCACTTGATCTCACACAGAGTCGGTCATATTATGAACAACATACTATTCGTTTTCATAGCACTTCCCTACGCTTACCTATTCGGTTCTCGAAGATGTAGATGTTGCAATAACATAGGTATTCAACTCCCTATGAACTTTATAAGAAGAGCAAGAAAATCCGTCGAGGGCTGCCATCAATATTTTAAATTTCAATATAAAACTACAAAACGAATTCATTCTATGGCAGCCCCAGACGGATTTTCTTGCTCTTCTTATAAAGTTCATAGGGAGTTGAATACCTATGTTATTGCGACATCTACATCTTCGAGAACCGAATAGGTAAGCGTAGGGAAGTGCTATGAAAACGAATAGTATGTTGTTCATAATATGACCGACTCTGTGTGAGATCAAGTGAACTTTTAAAAAAGCTTTTCACGTTAGTTATCTCTCATAACATAAATCATTTCAGTCGGGGGATTTTAAATTATTTTATTCTTTTTCAAATACTTTTTAACCGTCGCGTCGTGGGTTTTTCAAAATTTTTATTTTGTTTTTTATTTCAAACTTTTTAAAGAGCATAATATAGGTACCATACATTACATTACACAACACCTCGTTCCTCGTTACCTATTTAAGAACATTATACCAATCAAATCCAAAGCGATAATTGAAAACGGCATTCAAATCGGACCAATGGTTTGCAAACAAATATTTACTGCAGCGCCCCATGGTGAGTTGTTACCGTAACACCTATCTCAGAACATGCGCTAATCAAATCCAAAGCGATCACTGAAAACAGCATTTAAATCGGACCAATGGTTTTGCAGATAAACGGTAACATTGGCTTTTACAAACAAATGTTTACTGCAGCGCCCCCTGGTGAGTTGTTACCGCTACACCTATCTAAGAACATGAACCAATCAAATCCATAGCGATTACTGAAAACCTACTTAAAATCGGACCAGTGGTTCTGGAGATAAATGGTAACATTGGTTTGCACAAACACCCTCTCACCCCAAACGCATATACCGTCTCCGTTCCGTCGTGGGTAAAAAGGAGCAGCCCCAATCAAGATGACAGAAGATATGCTTATAGCCTTCGAATCCTGTAAAGAGAGTCTCGCTAAAGCTACTCTTCTCTGTCACCCCAACATCAATGCAGAACTTACCTTGTACACGGATGCTTCCGACGAATCCATTGGAGCCGTTCTACAACAAAGAATTGGAAATACAGTGCAACCTTTGGCATTCTTCTCGAGAAAACTATCTCCAAGCCAAAAGAAGTATAGTCCATACGACAGAGAATTGCTCGCTATTTACGAAGCCGTCAAGCACTTTAAATACATGCTGGAAGCGAGAATTTTCGTCATATATACTGACCACAAACCACTAACCTTTGCGTTCTCAACAAGACGAGATAAGTGTTCTCCCCGCCAGTTTCGGTACTTAGATTTTATCGCACAATACACAACTGACATAAGATACGTACCTGGAAGCGATAACGTCGTTGCAGATGCTTTGTCAAGGGTTGAGGACATAACAGAGGCCGTCAATTATGAAGACCTTGCAAGAGATCAGAAACAAGACCCTGAATTGCAAGATCTACTAAAGAAGGAAACGGCCCTGAAATTAAGAAAACACGGGAAAGTCTACTGTGATATTTCCACCGACAAAATACGTCCATATATCACACCCAAATTTCGCAAGCAGATTTTCTTGAAGTTGCATGAACTGAGCCACCCAGGCACCACAGCAACCGCAAAACTAGTGTCTGAGAGATTTGTATGGCCTGGTATACAAAAAGATTGCAAAACATGGACTAAACAATGCACAGATTGCCAACGATCCAAAATAACCCGTCACACTTCTTCTCCTTTATCCACCTTCCCCATTCCCTCACTCCGTTTCTCCCAAGTCCACATCGATATAATTGGCCCTTTGCCGTTTTCGAATGGTTACAGATACTGCCTCACTGCAATAGATCGCTACACACGCTGGCCCGAAGTCTACCCACTGGTGGACATCACCGCTGAAACTTGTGCACGAGCATTCGTATCCGGCTGGGTGTCACGCTATGGATGCCCAAACACCATCACAACAGATAGAGGTCAGCAGCTCCAGTCTCACCTATTCAAAAGCCTGGCGACTCTCATAGGCGCCGAACACCGACCCACCACATCTTACCATCCACAATGTAATGGTATGGTGGAGCGGCTTCATCGGCAGCTCAAAGCAGCTATTATTTGCCATGACACACCGGAGTGGACGGAAGTGCTCCCACTAGTACTCCTTGGCATGCGAGCGGCGTGGAAAGAGGACCTAAAAGCATCACCTGCTGAACTTACCTATGGTGAACCCTTACGACTGCCTGGTGAGTTCTTCACACCAATATCTACGCTCGCCCTCGATCCTGCAAACTACGTAGAACGCCTTCGTAAGCATATAAGTCACCTTGCACCAACACCTGCAACCAGACATGGTAACAAAAGTTTTTACCTACCTAAAGATCTTTGGACTTCAGAGTATGTATTTCTTCGTCGAGGCCCGGAAAAACGGCCACTGCAATCACCGTACACAGGACCCTATAAAGTCATAGAGCGTGCCCCTAAAACATTTAAACTTGAAGTTCAAGGCAAAGAAATGACGATTACTATAGACAGACTTAAACCAGCTTACCTGACTAACGAAGATACCTGCAAAGACAACATAATTCCAATGAAGACGGCTACACCTCCAACTCAAACGCCCACTACACAACCTGAAATAGAAAGAACTACCAGAAGTGGACGAAAGGTCCATTTTCCAGACTACTTTCGACCGTAAACCGGTCTCGGCGGGGGAGTGATGTGGCGCAGCCTCGTTGATTCCTGAAAAATAAAGTAAAATCAATTAATAATATCACTTAGAATATTTAAAGTCAAAATTGCAATAAAAACTTAATTATAAAAAATCAACATAAAAATTCAACTCAATTTCATAATTTGGCAAAACTAAAATGCGACTTACCGATCTATGCGTCTGGACCGTCGCTATTGTCCTGCGTTCACGCAAGCCGTGCGTGATATCTTAGCGGCGGCCCACCAGTCCAAATCCTGCAGTTGTTCGGTGAAGCTGCGTCTCTCGGCCGCACAAAATAAACTTTATAAATTACGCGAGTGAACCTCTATAGTGTTATTAATTAAAAGGTGAACATTAGAAATATAGACAATCATAATATAAGACAATTAGTGCTGTGTTTACTACGTAATTAGCTTAAGGAACAATTGTGGAAGTAAATAAATTCTATTGTTAAAATTCGTGTAAGTGGTGTTTATATTTCCAAAAGACCTTAGTTTAATTATATAGTTTTCATATAGGACCATCCGTCCTATACTACATTTATTACAAGAATCCATATTATAAAGAAATTTCAGTCGCAAGGGAGAGTCAGTAATATTATTTGTATTTAATGTTGTTCATGCGAAACCTGGCAACAGTTTGCTTAGAATCGGTAATAGAATCGATTACAATGGTTTACAATGGTTTTTAACTCAATAATCTCTAAATAACCTTAAATAATGTTTCATGATAAGAAAAATATTAAAAATTCAACCATGGTCGTGGTGGATAGCACCACACCTATTTTCAATGACCTGATTTAAAAACTACCCTCATTTCAGAGCTGCAGGCGTAATGTGACGTTGACGTGTGATCCATCATGGCGGCTCGCGAGGCTCGCGTTCCCGCCATTTTGCACGAGGACCGCCCCGCCATCACGCATCATGCAAAGACTGGTGAGTTGGAACGCTGGGAAGCCCAGTCAAAGTATAGGCAGATAGGGTAAATAAAGCACCAGCCAGACTGTTGAAAACCAATGCTTCCAACCAAGTTTACGGAACGTTAAGTTGTTGACAACCAATTCCGAGTCATCCACACTGTTACGAACGGTGGTTGCAAACAAGGAGACAAACAAGAACACAAGCCAAGGCCACGCCCCAAATCGTCAGTGCGCTTTATTCTCTCGCGTTGGCAACGTCTTCGCGATGGCAGTTTTGTATGCAATTTAGGATAAAGATTGAAACGCAGGCTAAAAAGCTACAAAACTCGAGTTATTTATAGTTATAGTTACAAAGTAAAATATACAATAACAAGCGTACACACTTCCCTAAACACAGACATACATCTACATGGATAACGCAAATGCATATTCTTTGCGTGTCCGAAACCCGACCAAGCGTCAAGGTTGGTCGGGGTTCGGATTTAATCCGCTAGATTCCTCTAGATTTAATCCGCGTGTATGTATGTCTGTTACAAAATCGAGTCCACAATATCAATATGGTTCTTAATAATCGATTTCATCGGCGGCATCGGTGTCTCTGAATCTGTTTGTATTTCTCAGTAATAAATATCAGCTGTGACTCCACAATAGGTCTTAAAAAGTTGGCACGCTTGGTTCCAATACAAATCGTGGCACTTGCGTTGTCTATGTAGATGTATGTCTGTGATTCTAAACACCGCCGTTTACAACCCGCCAAGGTCATGTAATTTGGTTGTCAACAGCCGTCTTCACTGTTGTAAAGACGTTGTAAACTAGCAAGGTCACCTTGGTTTGATGTTTTGTTTCCAACAGTTTAGCTGGGGTCTAATTCGCAGTTCAGATTATCATGCTAAAAGTCCTCGAGGGTGGGGGGTGTACTGCGAGTGTAGGGGAGATGAATGTCACCATTTTCAGGTCTAGATATGAGCTATCTAGAAAATCAGTACGAATAACGTAAAGTCGTGATTGTTGCTTCTGAAAAAAGTTTTTACATAAAATTTCCTATTGATTTGGTCACATTACTTTTTACTCTATGATGTGTTCCTGCGAATACTATGAACACTCAGGAGCTGTGCGATGAAGGTATTTTTTATTTCCTATCTTCAGGTTTTTGCTCATATTTAGAAAATCTATACAACATAGAAAGCTTCACGCCTGTATACCTTATGGGGTAGGCAGAACACCAGAGGCTATAAAACCAACTGATGTCACATTAGTTACTTTTTACTCTACATATAATACACCACTTATAGCAGACTTTATATGGTGGTGGGTGGTCAGTAGCCAGACGACCCCTAACGGGATCCTACGGAGCGGGGGTCCTGGTCGGTCGAATAAGCCACCTTTAAAGACACGCTTACCTATAGTTTGTTACGTAATATGTGAAAACTCTAGACAATATTATATTATACAACCTTTTTTTAGTTCGGGACTAGATTGCGCTCTACTTATGCTCTAGATGCAGAATTTTTTCTTAAATTTACACATCAATTTAGTGCAAGTGACAAGAAGCAAATAATGTGTGGTTTTCAAGATTAAAAAAAATATCGATCAACCTGTGATCCCGGCATCGCGAGATTAGGAATAAAGTCCAGGTCTTAAGTGTTATCTGTACTCATGTAATAAAGAAGAAAGATTTGCAATTCGTCTGTATGTTTTTTTTTACACTATATTTCGGACAATTATGGATCGATTTTGAAAATTCTTGTTTCATATGATAGAGGATACTTCATAGTTGGTCCCATATAAATTTCATCGAAATCGGTTGAGCAATTCATTGAAAATTTTAAAGTTTTGAAAAAATATGTATGAGTTCGGAGTATGTTTACGTGGATGACATCATAACTCAGCCAAAGTTTTGACGTGAAGTCGGTTTTCTAAAGCTCTGCATTCGTTGATTATTGTATGTATGTTTATACATTTAAAAGTTACTAAATCGTTTTTGAAAAAGCTTGGAATAGATCGTATAATATGTGCCATTGATGCCTGAAGAATTGGTAGTCTATTGTTGGTAGATTTATAAAAGGGCATAATCTCACTCAAAACTCAACTCAAAGGCAATAACTTACATCTAAAGTAGTGGTCACTATTATTAATTAGGAATAGCCATAACAGCCCTAGATATTCATAATGTAAAACTTATTCGTGCCTCACTGAAACTTGTAGAAAAATCAAATAAAAACAGAATAAAAATATTCCCGGTATATTATTCTAACTAGCCACCGCGTAACTTTTGATCCCGTGGGAATTTTGGAATAAAATATAGCCTATAACCTTCCTCAAGAGTTGGGCTATCAAATGCAAAAAGAATTTTTCAAATCCCACTTGTAGTTTCTGAGATTAGCGCGTTCAAACAAACAAACAAAAAAATAAACTCTTCAGCTTTATATATTGAGTATAGATAAATCGGTTCGAATCTGGGTGTACCTATACCTACTTGGATATTTGTACTTCCATTGTGTTTTCTCCGTAACAAAAGCTTATAATTGGTCTGTCATACATACATACATAACTTCACGCCTGTTTCCTTTATGGGGTAGGTAGAACACCAGAGGTTATAAAACGATCTGATGTCACGTTTGACTTCGAACTGTTATAACCTAGCCTAGTATGGCCCTAAGCCTGAGTAAGCATTTTTAACTCACTATAAATTTTCCATTATATTATTTTGCGAAGTTGCATATTTAGCTTTCGTTTTTAATTAAAACCTTTAATCCAGTTAGTTAGACTCTGGAGCTCGCGATAACCACTTCTCTTAAGATTGGTTGATTTTGGGACACCTTCGTGTAGAAAAGTGTAAAAGTGTTTTATTAAATAAAGAAAGTAAAAGTTTTTTTTTAAAAACCAAACACTAAAGACCTCACAACAGAACGTATTATAATGATGGAGAGGGACTATTGCAGTGACAGGGGGTCAGCCTGCCGCCCGCAAAAACTTGATGTGTCTGTTAGGGTGATATATTATTATATCCATAGACGTTCCCTTTTATACATTTTAGAAGAAAACGTCACATCATCGTAGCGAGATATTGATGACGTTTTAATTCAGTTCAAATATCCATTAAATATCGCTGAAGGACGCGCAGATAAGAACGGTTCTTAAATGAAACAATAGTATTTGATAACGGAACAATGCTGAGATAAATACGCGTAAATAATTAAATAAGATAAAAGAAAATGTTTATCTTGGACAAAAGTAAGTAGCTTTATAATTATCTTGTTTTGCACGGGCGGTTTTATCCGTGCCACTTTTGAATTCGAAGGAGTTTCATTATTAAAATAAATAAATATTTCTGACACTCACACAACATTATCTAGCCCAAATTAAGTTTCTTAAAGAACTTGGGTTATGGATACTAGTTAACTGATATACTTAAGAAATATATGAACATACATATTGAATAAATACATATTTTTTTATTAGAAAATAAACTTAAATAAACATATAAACATCTATGACTTGACGACTAATATCTGTGTTCATCACACAAATATCCGTCGCCGCCGGGATTCGAACCCAGGACCTCTGGTGTTACCCCTACACCAGCCGTTCGTAAAAAATGTAACCTATATTCTTCTCTGAAAAGCGGGTTCTTAAGAATTCTCCTTTTGGTAATGTTCCTCACAAACGTAATTGACTCGTATCTTCACTATTATATCAAACATCAAAACCTAAGTATAATGTCGTTTTGTCTTTCCAAAACTTAAGTTTGTATTCAGTGAAAATAGTATAAATTTAAGTAATTTTGAAATTACGACTCTTTAAACATCCATATTTCAGTACCAACTTTCGCGCAACTTTCAGCGGATATTACTAATGTAAGCAATGGCTGAACATTTTAGTAAATTTGTTGAAGACTTATTTTTTTATCGATAAAATATATCGTTCCTCTCACCAAACATGTCAACCTGTGCGGGGGTGCAGGGGCGGCGGCGTTCCCCCCAGGGGGCGTCGACAATGTATGGAGATGGTACAGACTACATACTGGAGACAGAGTATGTAGAAGAAGAAGACAGAACACAATAAGAGGAAAAGAGCAAGAATGATACCAGTGTAGCCCACGAAAAAAAATATTCAATCGATTGTTCGAATACATCGCAGTATTTTTTTGAGTTTAAACTTATTCATATTTTTCTTCAAGAAATCTTCGCTTTTATTAGAAATAACATTAAACGAAAACTTTTTCATGACTTCTTCGTAATTTAACAAATATTTAAAGGGACCGTATTACATAATCGAATGAATTATCGAATCTATGTTATTTGAATATAGCAACACAGACATAAAAAGAAATGTCAAAAATTAACGTCTACTTCACAATATGAAAATATTTTTTCGCGATTGCGGTTTTGCGATATTTTTAAATTGTGTTTGTGTTTTAAGTTTTCTTGTGATTTAATCGACTTTTCTCCCCCTGATTGCTTGAAGAAACTCGTGTCAGTGCGAATTTGTATTTTTAAGAAAGAGTGTCAATTTATCCACACTTTTTGTTGTATTACTTTAAACAAAATAAAAGTATCAAAAGCTTATTTATTGTTTTACTTATTGTTCATCAAGTTAACCTTATATTTAGCCAGTCGCAATAAAAATAAGCAAACCTTACAGAACTGATGTTATGGTATTTCACCTAACAAGTTTGTAAGTATTTGCTTATTTTTATTCAGACCAGAGCAAGTTGAAATCTCGAAGTCGTTTGAACTGTTTGAAATTCCCGTCATATTAGCTATGTGGACCGTTTTCAGATGGCGTCTAGTCTTAACTTTTAATGTATGAAGTTGTACTTCTTCTCTTGAGTATATGTGTTCTATGGTTCCCCCATCTTTCTATCCCCCCACTTGTCCGTCATTGAAATCCAATCAAAGCAAAGCTTAAAAAACCAAAGGCTAATTATCTATAAATAAAACCATGTTTTATTATTGGACAAAATCCAATTTTTATTATTGTTTGACAAATTTTAACTAGCATATCATAAATCTTATTTTTTCTTTTTAACAAATCAATAAAACTGCTTATGACAAGATAGACAAATAATGTTTATCTACTCATACTTTATATGGTAAATTTTATAATGACGTCATAAAAGTACGTGTTACGCCGCCATTTAATGTAAATATCTTGAAGATTTGCTGTCATACGAAACTTTGGTTTTTGTTATTTTTTCGAAATATTTCTCTGTCAAATAATAATTAATTTTTTTTTCAATGATTGCTTAAGTAGTGACTCTATTTCAAGTGCATTAAGTATAATTTTTAAGTTTTGATAGGTGGCCGGACAATATATCAAGGTTGATAGAACAAAACGTTATATTTCAAATAGGTAACCAAATCAACTTTTTGTGAAAAAGATCCCTGATGATAATGTTCTCTGTTACTAGAATTTACCGCGATTAATTTTTGAACGTTTTACAACTTTTGGTTTTTCGCTGTGTGAATAAATTTTCAACAATTATTATTTTTACTCAATAAAACTAGTTTAAAATAATTAATAATAATTTACGAGCATGCTGATACAAATACAAAAATAGACCTTGAATAGTAGAAATACAAATTATCGACCTTGTAAATTGGTGGTAGATTCAATTTGATTCGTAAGTAAATCATTTAACTTATTAACTTATTTCAAGTGCACTTATTTCATAGCTACGTACGAAGTCACAAAAGTTATTTGATTGTTTCTAAAACAGAACCGAAATGACGAGGTAAAATCATATATATTTAACTTTTTTTGTATGTTTGTTTGTAGTGGATAAATGCTAAAACCTCTAGATTGATTTTTTGAATTACTTATAATACAATATTAATTCAGTTACAATTTTTACTTTGAAGACAACAAAAAAATAGGGTGTAATCGTAGATCGGCTAGTTTCGTTTAAAAGTGCGTCTTATCTGTCACACAGACGTCAGAATATGATGTTTTGTCACTCTCTTCAGACATGAATTTATTCATATTCGTTGCGGAGAAAAACTGGAAGCTTATTTCGCTCTCGCTGTCAGAAGTAGATTTGTCTCAGCGGTTGTGGACCTTGAGTAACTCCTTACCTTCTTGAGTGACTCGGCTTGAGTTCAAATCTTGAAATCATCGAAATGGTGTGAACTGTTTTTTATATATTTTCGATACATTTGTGTAGGATAATTATCTTATTTTTACAAAATAAATAACTTAGTAATTTTCACACTCAATAACACAAAGTGATGTCTAAGAATCATTTTTTTTAATAAATCGGTTCGAATCTGGGTGTACCTATACCTACTAGGATACTTGTACTTCCATTGTGTTTTCTCCGTAACAAAAGCTATAATATCAGCTTAGATAGTATAATATTTTACTTTGGGGCCGCATAATTGGTCTGCTATACATACATACATAACTTCACGCCTGTTTCCTTTATGGGGTAGGCAGAACACCAGAGGTTATAAAACGATCTGATGTCACGTTTGACTTTGGAGGTATCATAATCTTCTTTGCGTTACCGGTGGCTTGTACGAGGTCCTCGGTAGTGCAGGTTTCCGGGCACATGGGGCAGGAGAGAAGGTGTAACATTATTTGTGGAGTCGCGCCGCACAAACAATGCTCATCTCCGTCAACGCTAGTGAAACCCCATTTTACAACGTTTTCTTTACTACGGCCGACCTGGGTTCGGAGTCTATTTAGGGACTTCCAAATTGGCCATGGCAAATCTTTTCCGGGCGGGAGGTGTTCAGACAGAGTCAAGGGGGGTTGGGCAAATTTTTTACTCCATAAATTGACTCTCGTTTTGCGGCATCGGCAGGGTTTATTGAGGTATCATAATGATGGAGAGGGACTATTGCAGTGACAGGGGGTCAGCCTGTCGCCCGCAAAAACTTGGTGTGTCTGTTAGGGTCGTTTATTATTATATCCATAGACGTTTACTTTTATACATTTTAGAGGAAAACGTCAAATAATCGTAGCGAGATATTGATGACGTTTTAATTCAGTTTAAATATCCATTAAATATCGCTGAAGGACGCACAGATAAGAACGGTTCTTAAATAAAACAATAGTGTTTGATAACGGAACAATGCTGAGATAAATACGCGTAAATAATTAAATAAGATAAAATAAAATGTTTATCTTGGACAAAAGTAAGTAGCTTTATAATTATCTTCTTTTGCACGGGGGGTTTTTCCTGCACTACTTTTGAATTCGAAGGAGTTTCATTATACAATAAATAAATATTTCTGACACTCACACAACATTATCTAGCCCAAATTAAGTTTCTTAAAGAACTTGGGTTATGGATACTAGTTAACTGATATACTTAAGAAATATATAAACATACATGTTGAATAAATACATAGTTTTTATTAGAAAATAAACTTAAATAAACATATAAACTAATGTTCATCACACAAATATCCGTCGCCGCCGGGATTCGAACCCAGGACCTCTGGCATAAAAGGCAATGTACGTTACCGTTGTACGTTATTTAAAAGCAGAGACAGATTATATGAGTTATATGATGAAAAAACATACAATCATAGTGAAAATTTTAAGGAGTATGTAAAGAAATACTCCAAAATGTTCAAAAGTGTATGTAGAATTGCAAAATCAAATTTTATTAATAATAAAATTCAAAATAGTGTTAATATTCCTAAAACTACTTGGCAAATTATTAACAGCGAAACTGGAAAGTCAAACATAAGAAACGCGGAATATAAACTGAAAATTGGTGATCGACTGTTGACATCAGATACAGAAGTTGCTGAAGCTTTTGAAAAATTCTTTGCAGACATTCCAGTTTCGACTACGAAGACATTAAATTCATCAGTCAAAGCTGCACAGTCTTTTCTTGAAAATAATGTAAATAAGTGTAAAACTAACTTTACTTTCAGGCATGTTACTGAAAGTCAGGTATTGAAAGCTTTTAAAAGTATAACAATTAAGAACACTGCTGATCTGGATGGTATTTCTGTTAAAATCATCCAATCTATCATTGACGGTATTGCACCTTATTTAGCCAGTATATTTAACAATTGTGTTGATAATGGTGTGTTTCCGGACTTAATGAAACTTAGTAAAATTATTCCCGTATTTAAAGCAGGAAGCATGACTGACCCCAGTAACTTTAGACCGATCTCTATATTACCAACACTCAGTAAAATTTTTGAAAAACTTATTTTGAACCAACTAGTGGTACATTTCTATAGCAATAATATTATGAATCCGAATCAATTTGGTTTCACACGGGGTCGCTCAACAACTGATGCCGGTGTTGAGCTTATCAAACATATATTTGATGCCTGGGAGGAGTCACATGATGCCTTTGGTGTCTTCTGTGATCTGTCCAAAGCTTTTGACTGTGTTCACTACGATACACTCCTCATGAAGCTTCACCACTATGGAATCAATGATAGGGCACTTGATTTTATGAAATCCTATCTATGCAATAGAATGCAAAGAGTTGATATTAATGGAAAGAGATCATCGGGATCAGCAGTACATATGGGAGTGCCCCAGGGATCGATTCTTGGGCCTTTCTTATTCTTAGTTTATATAAATGATTTGCCGTTTGTGGTAAAAGACAAGTGTGAGGTCATATTGTTTGCTGATGATACCTCTTTTCTTTTTAAAGTGAGTAGGCAATTGAAGCATTGCTTTGAAGTAAACAATTGTATTGAAATTGTGGAAAATTGGTTTTCAGCCAATAACCTGCTTCTCAATGAAAATAAAACTAAATTTTTAAAATTCTCCTTGCCTAATGTCCGGCATGTAAATACTAATTTAATTGTAAAAGGACAAGAATTGAGCCCTGTAAATTCAGCAATGTTCCTTGGCATAACCCTAGACGCTCAACTACAGTGGGGACCACACATAGAAAGGTTGGCGAAGAGACTTAGTTCTGCAGCATATGCCGTCAAAAAGATGCGAAATATTTCTAATGAAGCTACTGCGCGATTGGTTTATTTTGGTTATTTTCATAGCTTAATGACATACGGCATTCTCCTGTGGGGAAATGCCGCCGATATTAAAACTATCTTTGTGCTGCAGAAACGGGCTATTCGCGCAATCTACAAACTTAATTCCAGAGAAATAAGTTTAAGGAAATAAATATTCTTACTTTTGCGTCACAATATATCTTTGAAAATCTGATGTTTGTAAAAAAGAACTTAAACATGTCCCGTAGAAAATGTGACTTACATAATGTTAATACTAGAAATAAGTATAAGCTAGCCGGCTATGATAGTAGACTTCATAAAGTCACTAAATCATTTATGGGTCAATGCATACGTTTTTATAATAAGGTTCCCACAAATATTCAAGACTTACCACTTGATAAATTTAAAGTAACTATTAAACAAAAATTGTGTAATAAAGGCTTTTATACAATATCTGAATATATGGACGATAAAAGTCCTTGGTTGTAATTGTGTTTCTAAAGTGCTCAATCTCCAACTCCACCTACAACTCCACCTTCAACTCCATCTCCATCTCCAACTCCATCTCCAACTCCATCTCCTTCTTATCCAACGCCATCTACATCTCCTTCTTGTCCATACAACAGCAAGAACGTCATGCTCCCTCAGGCGGCATGGCTAGCGGTAGCGTCGGGTGTCGGGTCACCCTCTTCCCTAAAATATGGTTGAGGAGGGTGATGGCTGGTGCTTGCGTTATACTCGTGAACGGGTGCTGCTAGCGGTGCCAGGTCGTTTTGCTGATGACTTTATGACTTTTTTTGAACTTGACTCTGACTTCCCCATTTCCGTGTCCACGTCCTGTCTATGTCCACGACTATCCTCATCTCCATCCACATTATCTGTTTTCTCTCTCACCTCTATCGCTACGTCTATCTCTGCTTCTATCTTTGCCTCTATATCTATGTCTACGTTTCTCTCTAGTACTTGATTGCCTATTGTATAAATATAATAAGTAGTAGACTCCAGAAGATCAACTCGTTCATGGGTCAATGTGTACGCTTCATTTTATAATAAAATCCTAAAATATTTAAGATTAACCTATTAACCCTTCGATAGATTTAAGGTTAAGTGTTATGTGAAAAGTTTTACTTTAAGATATCCGGATGCAAGAAGTTGGGATTCCCTGGCTGTAAATTGTTACTATGTATTATTTTTCTCTTATTTTTAAAAGATGATTGCTGTTGAGTTTCTTGCCACTTCTTCTCAACAGATCGACTTTCCGAAGTGGTGGTAGATTCAGTTCAATTTGTAAATTGTTTGACTTATTTCAAATGTATTTAAATACTTACGAAATAAAGAATATTTGAGTTTGACCCCTACACCAGCCCCGGTCATAAAAAATGTAACCTATAATCTTACCTGAAAAGCGGGGCCTTAAGAATTCTCCTTTTTTTTAATGTTCCTCACAAACGTAATTGACTTGTATCTTCTCTATTTCGTATCAAACATCAAAACCTGAGTATAATATCGTTTTGCTTTCCAAAACTTAAGTTTGTATTGAGTCAAAATAATATAAATTGAAGTAATTTTGAAATTACGACTCTTTAAACATCCATATTTCAGTACCAATTCCGCGCAACTTTCAGCGGATATTACTAATGTAGGCAAATTTACTAAATGTTCACATTTTAGTAAATTTGTTAAGGACTTATTTTTTTATCGATAAGTTGAAATAATTTTACTTTTTCCCCTCGGGAAGCAAAGCTTTCTGGTCCCTCGCCAAGTCGGTCGAAAAGAACTTTTGTCGCCCATCGCTGCCGCCACTGCGGAAACCTGACGGTTCTCTGGCCCACACCGCCAAGGAAAAGGCGGATTTATTTGCCAGTATCTTTGCGGAAAATTCTCGTCTAGATAGCCAAGGAAAAATCCCACCCCAATTACCTCAGTTCGGTCCTACAATGGGTACCGTTCACATTCGCCAAAAGGAGGTTCTTAAATGCTTGCTGCACCTAGACGAGAATAAGGCTAGCGGTCCAGATGGTATTCCTGCAGTGGTGTTGAAACGCTGCGCAGCTGAGTTGTCTCCCGTTTTGACGCGTCTCTATAGACTTTCTTTGGAATCTGGTAAAGTCCCCAAATCCTGGAAGCTGGCTAACGTACAACCAGTACCGAAGAAGGGAAGCCGTGCTGATCCTGTCAACTATCGACCAATCTCAATCACTTCCATACTTTGCAAAGTGATGGAACGTGTATTGAACAATCGACTCCTGGCATACCTCGAGACCAACGAGCTCCTAAGCGATAGCCAATATGGTTTCCGCAGTGGACGCTCGACCGGCGATCTTCTCGTGTATGCCACACACTTATGGAGTGAGGCCTTGGAGGGTCATGGTGAAGCAATAGCTGTTTCCTTAGACATATCCAAGGCCTTTGACAGGGTCTGGCATGATGGTCTCTTAAGCAAGCTTCCAGCATATGGCATACCGACCGGGCTCTGCGACTGGATATCTGATTTTCTGAGGGAACGGTCGATTCGAGTAGTCTTAGACGGCTACTCCTCTGACCTAATGGCGATTAATGCCGGGGTACCTCAGGGATCTGTTCTCTCTGCAACTTTATTCTTGCTGCACATTAATGACCTCCTAACACCAGGCATTATTGGATATGCTGATGACAGCACTGTTGTTGAGAGATATATATCCAATGCGCGAACGAGCGCCCATGAAATCCAGGTTTTGAGAAAGTCTATGATTGAGCGCGTTGATTCGACCTTGCGGAATGTGTCCGATTGGGGCGAATCTAACCTGGTCAAATTCAACGCCTCCAAAACACAAGCTTGTCTATTCTCCGCAAAAAAGAGCACCTTTACTTTTACGCCCACTTTCCAGAATGTATCTGTTCCCATCACCGACCAACTAGGGCTTTTGGGCGTCACTATAACGTCCAAATTAAACTTCGGTCAACAAATTGAGTCTATGGCAAAAACGGCTTCAAAAAAATTGGGTATCATCTCGAAGGTCCGGCGGTACTTCAGCCCTGAACGGCTGCTCAACTTATACACAGCCCAAGTGAGGTCGTGCATGGAGTACTGTAGTCACCTTTAGGATGGTTCTGCCAAATACCAGCTCGAAACGCTAGACTCTGTTGACCGAAGAGCCCGTAAAATCATAAATAACAACAACCTTACAAATAAAAAATTGCAGACGCTGGAGCATCGTCGTAAGGTTGCTTGTTTGACAGTATTTTATCGGCTACATTTTGGTGAGTGTGCGAGTGTTCTTTTTGACCAAATTGAACCCACCCCTTTTTACCACCGGACTACCAGACGCAGACAGAACTTCCATCCCTATATAGTGGATTTACCAAGAAGTCGAACAAAACGCTTCGATAGTTCCTTTTTGGTACGGATTGCCAAGGAGTGGAACAATCTGCCTGCGTCTGTTTTTCCTGACCACTATAGTCTTGGAACTTTTAAGTGTCGAGTGAATAGGTTTCTCGTGGATGGACGTGTAACACCATAGTCTTCATGCGCACTTTCCATCAGGTGGCCTGGAAGACAAACGTCTTATCCTTACAATATAAAAAAAAAAAAAACTTAATGTATCCTAACCGTTGCTCTCGGTACGCCTCGAAATTACTTAACACATTTTTGTTTTTACGTTATATTGCTGACGTAGCTCCATCTAATGGTATAGCTTTGCAGCTAAGACCACCTGAGACCGATTTCTTTACAGAATTGTAAATCTAAGTTAAAGTGAAGCATTGCAATGTTTAATAATATATTAATGTTTTTGCATTTAAAACGCTTAATTAGTCTTAAATAAATGAAAAAATGTGTAAATAAAAATTAACTCCACCGACGACTTTGGCTCAGCGTGATGGCGGCTCTTAAAATGCAAAATTAATCTTTATATTCTGCTACCCGAATACCCGAGACTAAGGCGTTCAGACAAACAAACAAATCCTTCAGATTTATTATATTTGTTCGAGATAAGAACCGCTACTGGGAGATTTTTCAACCGACTTCCAAAAGGAGGAGGTTCTCAATTCGTGTGTATGTTTTTTTGAGTCTTTTTTACACGATTTTTCCGACAATTATGATTTGATTTTAAATATTCTTTAAAATATTTCACGGTAGAGGATACTACCGAGATGGTCCCATGTAAATTTCATCGAAATCGATTAAGTACTTCATACAAATATTTTTGAACATTAACGTTCAGTACTTCGAAGTCGTCGTGGCGCCGTGGTTACTGTGCATATCAAACGATATCGCAGGTTAAGCGCGCTCGGCGCGGCCGGTATTAGGATGGGTGACCGCCGACCATTCATTTCTCACGACGTCTTCCGTGCTTCGGGGGGCACTTTAAGCAGTCGGTCCCGGGTGCTGTATACTTGTATATAGAAGTCGTTAGGGTAGTCAGAAGCCATTTCCGCGCCCTGAAATATCTGACATCCACCAACCAGCACCGGGCTAGCTTGGTGGATTACGGCCTAAACCTCCTCGCCAACCAGAGGAGAGACCCATGCCCTGCAGTGGGAGAGTTACACGGAGTTGTGATGATGATGAATTCTTTTTTACTTACGTTGCTTTGTATAGGCATTGGTCATGGACGTTAATTTGAGACCTATACAGCCTTTAGTAATTTTGCTAGTGAGACCTATACAGCCTTAAGTCATGTTGCAGTTTTCTCGCCTGGGTGACAAGGAGGTTTAGCTAGTAAAACACGAAGCTGGCCCGGTGCTGGTTTGTAGATGTCAGAATTTCAGGGCATGAAATTGATTCTTATAAAAACAATAACGAAAACTGTATAGAAGTATACAGCACGCGAGTTCTTCTCTATAACAAAATGTTGTAACAGAGTGGCGAACAAGCATTTATTGATCTGTCCTTGATACGAAACGTAATAATTATGTATAAGACATCGCATCGCCATGTTCGTGATAGGTAATTGTAACTATTGATCGGTTATTCATAATAAAGCAGTCTAGAACAGGCTGAAGTCTGATCGATCTTTTCGACATCTAATATTCCTAATGATTGATCAAAATCTTGTTTAACAAATACTTTTTTAACCTCAAATTTCAAGACAAACACTTATTCTTAAGCTTGAACATAATTTTATTTTTGATTATACGATTACTAGGCCTTCTAAAACAGGAATGCCCGGGTACAAAACGCTTTAAGTCGTGAGTTTACATTTCGGGGAATCCCCAAACTGTGAGGCTGGAGATTATAGTCGTAGATAGAGAAACCATTTGCCAAAGAGTAAAGTACACAATTACAAACAAAAACAAACAAACCGCTGCCTTATCACGTAACTTGCAAGAGCAAAGCGATGGCATGAATTGCGCTAGATTTGCTAAAAAAGAACCATATGTTCCTTGAAAAGAACTAATTCGTATTACGTTACAGCAAAAACAAAGCCATAGCAATCGGACGACTGTGCTGCCTCTATCGTACAATCGATGTACTAAAAGTGCATATAATCCCTTTGACTTTCATGCTTTTCGTGTGTACTTTTCTGCGAAATTTTAAAAGCAAACATCTGTTTCACAATTTATTAGTTTCTTTTTTAGCTACCAAATTGTTTTTGGCGCTAGTATCGTAGCAATAAATGCATTCTGCGATCAACGAACGATTGAACAGCTATCGCTTACATAATACGATGTAAAGCAATGGATCGCACGTAGAACAAAATCAGATGACTGCGCCATTGTAGCTGATCGGTAATAATTACGTGATAAGGCAGCCGTTTGTGTGTAGATGCCCGCTAGTTTATTTCGAGGGAAGTCTCTCAGCATATTTTGTCTAATTTGGTGGCAGTCTCTCGGACCAAATAAAATATTTGGCTCTTCATAAAAAGTCGCTGGCACATCGACTGGTCGATGTTTTATTACGATCATGTGATATTGAGGTCGGACGCGTGCTTAGTCATCGTTTGAAAAGTATCGGTTTCAATCCTTGATTTTTCACTTGAAGCGATTAAATAATGTCAATCCTGCAGCACTCACAACTCCTACTATGCGGTTCAAATGAGAATAGGAACGTTAATAACCTCTATCTCTCAAATGTCACTTTAAATAAATAAATAAATAAAATCCCCAGACAATCACACCAACTACATGGCCCCAAAGTAAGCATAGCTTGTGTTATGGGATACCATGTAGCGAAATAGGGGGGAACCTAGAATATTAATACATAAATAGATAAACACCCAAACACGGAACATTTTTTTTTCTTGTTCCGTGCGGGAATCGAACCCGCAACCACTGGCGTTTGAGGCAGACAGGTTTACCCCATCGCCAAAGTGGTCGTCAACTTGAAAATTAGGTAAGTTCTGCAAAAAAAATGTTTCTATACTATATCGAATATAAATGAAAATTTTATAGTGTTGTTTTTGTTTTATTATTAAACTTTATTCTCGCGCGAAAGTAAAGAGTATTCATGACGATAATGCGTTATTATTGTCGTCAATACGAAGTCAACATAGGAGACAATATCATGTGTACATAATCGCAAAGGCGCTATGTCAATTCTGTTATTATTTTAAACGCATTGTACAGAAGCGTTACAAACTAGTCAAATTTCCTATAACAATTTTTTACTTCATATCGAGGGCATAAAGTTGAGATTCAATTCCAAATTTTAGACAGTACAAATGTTTCTCGTCGTCCACAGAAACGCAAACGCCCACGATCCTCGTGTCGCTGTGCTCGGGATCGCTGGCCGGAGCCATCGCCAAGACCACCATCGCGCCGCTCGACCGGACCAAGATCAACTTCCAGACATCGTGAGTTCTTCTACCTACTCTCATTTATCTCATCAATCTCAACTCTTCTGATGAGCCCACAGCAGGGCACGAATCTCTCCTCTGGGTGACGAGGAGGTAAAGGTTATAATATACTGGCCCAGTGCAGGGTGGTTTTCAAGACGCCGAAATGACTTCTGACAAATTCTAACAATTACTATATAAGTATACAGTGCCCTCCGAAGCACGGATTTCATTTTTCTTAAGTCTTCAGCCTAGTAATAAGTATAAATTGTTCTCATTTAGACGCTGGATGGCAGATTTTCTATCTACTACACTTTATTTTTTAAGACCACTTATTTATTTGACAATCTTATCAAATAAATAAATAACACGTTTCATTTTAGTATGGACGTCTGGCCAGCACCTGTGTTAAAGAAAATACTTGTGGAATACCATTATGAAAATACTTAAAATAACTGTTACTTAAATTGTTAGTTACTTTTCGTGTACGTTAAAAAAAAGGACTTGAATCGAAAATGAGCACAGGTGACTGACGACGCCATATTGAAGTCATATTTTTACTGACATTCCTATATTTTTGATTTTTGTCTGGACGTAAAATATGGTTTCAATAAAAAAAACTAGAAAAGCAAACTGAATTCATAAAATATTGTGTATTTTTGATAGATATCAGTAGTGGTGAAATGTCACTTCCGTACATTAAGTATGTTGACCTTTAAAGATCATCTCTCATTAAACGTTTTCTAACTTTTTGTTTTAAAACTCGTATGCTTCGGAGTATTAATATATTTTTTAAGTTTTTGTTATTTTTTTATACATTCTAAGAACAAAAGACAAATCTCTATAAGTTTTTAACACATTTTATTGATAGATAGAGTATGTACATACAGTAAGTACTTCCGGCCACTTTGGATAACTGTGGAGATTTATGGCAATACCGTCGTTTCGTTTTTTCGTTTGTACACCTAAAACTTTAAATATTTTGTTTTTGTTTCATTTATGAATAATTTCCACGATCCTAAAATTTGGCACAGGTTGCAGGAATGCAACGGAACCTTTCATTTAATTTCAGTACAATATAATTATCAATTTATCTCCGAAGAGTTAGCTTAAAATAGCTTTACCAAGGAAAAGAATTTATCTATACCAATAATCTCTGCTAAATTGTAATAATTTGATTTGAGCTTCAACATTAATTTTCACTTCTATTTTGACGGATTGGACCATGGAAAAGCGTTTCGTTTCAGACGCCTAACCAGAAGTACCCTCGCGTGGTGGAAAGACCTCTTCATAATTCGTGACCACTCTTTTCTACCATTTATTGGTCTGGTCCTTCTATTGTCTTGAGATTTCGCCATTCTTGTGACACCAAGGCACCAAAACGTCGAGTTATAAAGCCTTGTGTTTCCCGCACAGACACACGCCCTACTCGTGGTCCCGCGCGCTGGGTTTCATCGCCAGCAGTGTGCGCACAGAAGGCTGGCGCTCGCTGTGGCGCGGGAACTCGGCGACGATGGCGCGCATTGTGCCCTACGCCGGCGTGCAGTTCGCCGCGCACGAGCAGTGGAAACGCGCGCTCGGCGTCAGCACGCCGCAGACTGCACGGTGAGTACACTTATACACACGTACAGGAGCATAAATAAATGAAATCCGCAGACAATCACACCAACTACATGGCCCCAAAGTAAGTATAGCTTGTGTTATGGGATACCATGTAGCGAACTAGAGGGATATATAAAGATATATAAAGGGTGGTCGCTAGCCAGGCGAACCCAGAAGGGATCCTACCACCAAGCTAAAATCTCAATCCTGCAGCACTAACAACTCCTACTATGCGGTTCAAAAGAGAATAGGAACGTTAATAACCCCTATCTCTCAAATGTCACTTTAAATAAATAAATAAAATCCCCAGACAATCACACCAACTACATGGCCCCAAAGTAAGCATAGCTTGTGTTATGGGATATATGTAGCGAACTAGGGGGAACCTAGAATATAAATACATAAATAGAACTGCCAGACACGGAACATTTTTTTTTCTTGTTCCGTGCGAGAATCGATCCCGCAACCACTGGCGTCTGAGGCAGACAGGTTTACCCCGTCGCTTAAGTGGTCGAATGGATGGTGCTGTCGGAAGGGGCCGCCCTAGACGAACGAATGCCGATTAAATTGGCGACGTTCTTAAAAAGGGCCTAGTCAACAGTACCCGTAACCGGCGGTCATGTATGAAAAGATTAATGAACGTGGAGGAAGCGAAATATGTATGTCTGGATCGCAGCCATTGGTGTTCCCTTGTCTTTGCCTACCCCAAAGGGAGAGAGGCGTGAAGTTATGTATTGTAGGCTATTTTTTTATGTTCATGTTATATTTTAACTCAATAATCTCTACATAACCTTAAATAATGCGCTGGGTGTCGCGTGACAAAACTAAGGCACGAAAAGAAGCTTGAAACTTGTTTAATTTTAAAATAGCACCTATTATGTTATAAGTTTCTAAACTGTCATGATCACGACACACTTACCCGCATCTTCAGTCCCGTCGTGATCATGGAGCTTGCAATAGTGCCGAAACATCGAGAACTCAAAATAAATAATAAACATTGGTAAATATCCCGTTTCTAAAGTTAATTAATACTATAACCGGTATACCGGTTTTTGCACGAAAATATTTGACCCGTGTGTTCAGTCGCATAAACAAAAAACAACGTTATAAAGATAGATTTGTCTCGCGATTTGTGGTTTGGTAAGTTTTGTTACAGATGTTGATAACATTAGCAATTTATTCTAAGAACTTCATACAAAAATAGGAAGTTAGCACAATCCAAGTCACATTGTCTAAATAAGGAGTTTATTTTGTACATTTCTATTTTCCTATTAGGTTTCATTTAAACACCAAAATATCAGCATTTTATTGTATTTCCACATGAACTCTCAAGTGATCATGAAGTTCTGATGAGTAAAAGCAACAGACGTCAGGAACTGTCAAGAGCGATGCGATGTCGTCCTACGTACCATTAAGTTTACTATTAAACTAGTACGCGCATAAACTTTGTTTATATTTAACACAACCAGTCACTCATTGAAGAAACTTTATGCCCTTAGATAAGCTTAAGACATATCAGCCAAAGTTGGCTAAGAACTAGAAATAATAATAATTATTATTTATTTATTTCCTTCTTCTTAATCTAATACAAATAGTCGGCTGGGGTCTTCAGTTAGACATTCAATGCCTGTGTTTGAGGACCCCGCTCTTCCACAATTTTACAAAATAAAATAAATTAGATTAAAAATTAGAATTAGATTGACTAAAAATAAATTATATGAAATCATTTGGTAGATTAATTGAAGATTAAACAATTAAAATTTGAATCAATTTAAACAAATTAAAAGTCAATTTCTATTATCAAAATTCACACCAATTCCCTTCAAACAGAAAATTGTGAGTGAAGTTAGTTTTTAATGTACTAATGACTGAACATAATAGTTTTTTTATTGTTAAGTGCCTTATTATACTAATTTAACGGAAAAACAAAATTAAATTTTGACATTTTATGTAAGTTCAAAAGCATAAACGATTTACATTAGTGTGAAAGTTTACTGAGCGACCTATGAAATTCCGATGGTTGCGAATTCCAAACTGATTGTTTAATAATGTTTATAGTTTTGCATTTAAAATGCTCAATTATTCTTAAATAAATGAAAAAATGTGATAAATCAAAATCACCCGACCAGGACTCGAACCTGGGACCTCTCGTTTGCCGGACGAGTGCTCTTCCACTGAGCTACCGGGAATTTTTATTTATCACATTTTTTCATTAATTTAAGAATAATAGAGCAGTTTAAATGCAAAAGCTATAAACGTTGTTAAACATTGAAATTCTTCAATTTAACTGGGATTCACAATTTCTGAAAAGACATTAGTTTCGGGTGGTCTTAGCTGCAAAGATAGATAGATGGAGCTACGTTAGCAATATAACGTAAAAACAAAAATGTGGTAAGTAATTTCGAGGCGCACCGCCAGGCCCCGGTAGCTCAGTGGGAGAGCACTCGTGCGGCAAACGAGAGGTCCCTGATTGGTTAATGTTAACATAAATCTGAAAATCACAATACTGAAATACTACACAGTGATCATATTCAACCCCAGAGTGTTTTTTATAAGGCCACCGCGTGGTCGGTTAAGATGACCCGACTAAACATCGTCTTAGTTAACTTTATAGCTAATGTACATTGTGTTTCTATTCAAGGTGTTCTGTTTGATATTCCATAACCTTTAGATCTTGTTCCGTACTAAAAAATAATCCTTTTTGCCAAAGAATATGTGGTGCAAAAGTGCATACTTTCCAAGATATCATCAATCTCAATATAATGAGTTTATAAATCATCACCCTTCTTAATTCAATTGATGCGTGTCCCTGAAGCCATACAATAAAGAACAAAAACAATTTAAACGTTGAGGAAAATTGCATACAATTTACAACGACAAACGTTGCGAAGTGTACTTGTGCATAGCGATAAAAAAGGGATAGAAAATGCCACGTTGTCATACTTCGCATAAAGGTGTTTTACATAAGATGTTTTGATTTAATTGAATTATTTTGTATAAAAAACAAAAACAAAAAAAAATATTCACAAGATATTTAATTCTATTACTTACATGTTCTTATTAATATCCTAGAGTGAATGGAAATCTTGTATACTAACCATGATTTCGTTATTCGAATTTCGTCAGTTGTGGAGTTTTATTAGGATTTTATACTTTTAAGAATTTTTACAGTCTATTCGATATGAAATTACATAATATTGAGTCTTTTTAATGTCAAACTTAAGAGGCGAAATCAAAATAGACACAAACTCAAAATTCACGTTTTTGTTAACAACTGTTCAGTTAGAAGTTTGACATAAGACAGACCTAAAAATAAAGGAGTTTCATGTGTGTCGAATAGAACCAAATAGATTATCATAAAGAACTTGTTTCCCCCGGTGTAGCGAGAACCAGGTGCGGCTGTTCCTGGCGGGGTCGCTGGCGGGCGTGACGTCACAGAGCGCGACGTACCCGCTAGATGTCGCGCGCGCGCGCATGGCGGTGGCCGCGCGCTCGCAAGCCGCGCTCCCGCGCGTGCTGGCGGCCATGTGGCGCGAGCGCGGCGGCCGCGCCATGTTCCGGTGAGCAGATCACTTATACGACTAAATATTCATTATTGTTTAGTCTAAATTGTTCATTTACAGCAGGGCTAGCATGCTACCGACAACGATAAATCGGGCCTTTTATCGATATTTTGCCGGCGCCAGACTTAGCTTCAAATGTTTGAACAAATGTTTGCACAAATGTGTGGCGCTGGACTTTGCATATGTAGGCCGGCGCCAGACTTAGCTTCAAATGTTTGAACAAATGTTTGACCAAATGTTTGGACAAATGTGTGGCGCCCGGGTTAGAATATGGTATTTAGTGTATGTAATTTATTAAGATTATGACATATTTGGTTCTGTGGTCTTAATCATGATATCAAATTGAGTAATTCTATATATTATGCTGCGCATATTAGCTTACATAATAGAATAAAATAACAAAATAATATTTATCTTGTTGATTCGACTATTTATCGATGGTTGCATGCTAGCTCTGCCGGAAAATTTCTGAAATAAATAATTTTTGAAAACCAAAGTTAAAGGAATCGGGTAGTAAAAAAATAACATTTTTTAACTGAATTGCTTCATTTTACGTTTCTGTAGCACTAAAAAATACGCGATAGTTCGTTTCAAAGTGTTTTATTGTAGGGCTTCTCCTATAAGGTTACGATTATGCATTTTGACCTCTAAAAATAGGATCCATCGATAGATAGATAGAAGCCATTCAGTTAAAAGGTGTTTTTTTTTACTACCTGAATCCTTTAACTTTGACTTTGGCGGGTCTTGGAATGATCGAGAAATGGAACAGCAGAAAAAAATATTAACCAAGGAGATGGTGGATATAGTTCCGGAGAGTGAAAGTTTATCTTTTAAATTATGTCACTTTAAATTATCCTTTAACACAACCCAGGGTTGTCTGGAAGAGATTGTCTGTAGATGATAAGGCCGCCTATTGTGCACTGTACCTATTATATTTTTAATAAAGTTATGTCTTACTCCATGTGTACAATGAAGAATAAATAAATAAATATCTTCATAACAAGAACAACGCTTTGAAACTCTCCCACTGCAGCGCTGTGAGTCTCTCCTCTGGGTGACGAGGAGGTTTATGCAGTTGCCACCAAGCTGGTAGGTGGACTTTAGAATAAATGGACTCCGTAGGAGTTTATAAAATATCAAATGTTTTATTCAATAAAATACCATCTAATGGACATTAAATGACGTCACAACTTTTTTTTTGTTCACAATTGGCCCTATGTTCAAAAGCCGAAATAGAAAGTCGTGACTTCACAGAAGGAGCTCAAAATAAAAGCCCTTGATTTTTCACATTGTTATTGTTATTTGTTATTGTTGATTCCAGAGGTTACCTAGCAACGATCCTTGGCGTGATTCCTTACGCCGGGGTCTCCTTTTTCACGTATGACACTCTGAAGAGAAAATATAAAGGTATTTGTTATTTATTATAAAATGAATTTATAAATGTTTACATTAATTAATACATTAACTATTGAAGTTAGTTAAATTGTTGCTTAAAACATACTGAGACTTAAAAACTGTGTTTTATGCCAGAGTTGCTAGGTTGAATCCGGGTGGGTTCTTATTTGAGTCGTGAAAACAGGCCAGTTCACGGATATTTATGTGTTTATTTCTAATAACTATATTGAAGACGCCACATTGAAATGTTGTTATTCGAAATATTAACAAGTTAACACGCTGGCATAAGGTCGCGTATTGCATAGAATTCGCGACCATCGACACCGCTCAGATATTGAAATTAATTCATAAATCGATAAAAAAATAATGGTAATGCTATGTAAATTTTGATTAACCAAAGTTCGAACAATAATGTATTTGATTTAGACGTGTTTTCCGAAAAAAAAAAACAATCGAGAAGTCATACATCAAAATTTCAGATCTGTTCGTATTATCATATTTTCATAGTATGCGATGAAAATCAATGTATTTTTTTGCGGTGGCTAACCCCGCTGTGACCTCAATCTCATCAGAAAGTAAATGAAGATGAGGTAGAAGGTGACAGCACATGGGCTTAGGAAAAAACTGGCTCGTCATGTGACATTTCCGGAACACATCACCAGTGGAACGTTGAAATAATGCTATCGTTCGTGCTTAGTATCTTAGAATATTGTTCGATAGTATGGAGACCTCACCACGCGACGCATTCTCTGCAAATAGAACGTGTACAGAAAAGGTTTGTGCGACATCTACAAGTTTCTAATGGAAAACAACCATCTTATCTTAGCCGTTTGAAACACTACCGGATGATTTCCTTAGAAGAGCGTAAAAGTCTTCTAGACATGCTTTTTGTGTCAAAAATTTTCACAAATAAAATTGACTGTCCCCAACTTCTAAATAGATTTTCAATCAGAGTAACAGTAAGGCTTCCAAGGAATAAAATAACCCCCCCTCTATCCACCACTTCGTAAGACAGTGTTTGGGTGTAACTCCCCTGTCCCACGAATTTGCAGGTTGGTAAATCAGTACAGCGATCTCATAGACGTCCATGTAGACTCAACTAACAAGATTTAAGCTTGTCCTACAATTCAATAATATTTTTTCTACCCCTTCTGTTATTTTTTTATCCTTTTAAGCACAAAAATATGTAAGCAGTTTATATGTAAAAAGTTTTTTTTCTACTTTTTATATTGCATGATGTATTCGCCTATAATTGTTTGTTACACCTAGCTAGTAAGTTTATAGTGACATATACCTATTTATATGTAATGTTGTAAACAAACGTTGGTGGATCAATCAATAAATAAATAATAAATAAAGGTTCTACTGCTGAGGTACTTTACCTTACCTTCTACTGCGAAGATTCTAATTACTAGCCAAGATTCTATCTCCAAGCGGTCGTCGCTTTTAGTTACCCTTTAGGTTCGTTTATCCTGGGGTGGTAAAACATAGAGTCTACCATGTACGCTGCTTCTCTTCCCGGGCGTACTGTGTAAGTCAGTTAAATGACAGAGGTTTTATAAGCGTTTTTGTCCTGTCACTGCAGTAGTCTCTCTCATTATAATAAAATCAAAGTAAAACGTGACATCAGATGGTTTAATAGCCTCTGGTGTTCTGCCTACCCCATAAAGGATACAGGCGTGAAGTTATGTATGTATGTATGTAATTCTATTCGAAACCGACTACACCGCTAAGAAATTGTCAAATAGCCTATTATTCATCCTAAATACGGATCTTGTGTACGAAACACGTATTTAAAGTAGAATGTGACCTTGGAAAGATATCACAAGCTAATCAACTATGCACTTGGACATTTTACTGGCTTCGGTCTACTTGGTTTCGTAATTAATAACGGGTTATGTTTTTTTACTTGAGATTATAGATATTCGACGACCGACTGGTGTAGTGGTAACATACATTGCCTTCTATGCCAGAGGTCCTGGGTTCGAATCCCGGCGGTGGCGCATATCGGTGTGATGAACACAGATATTAGCCGTCAAGTCATGGATGTTTATATGTTTATTTTAGTTTATTCTTATAAAAATATGTATTTATTCAATATGTATGTTTATATATTTCTTAAGAATATCAGTTATCTAGTATCCATAATACAAGTTCTTTAAGAAACTTAATTTGGGCCAGATAATGTTGTGTGAGTGTCAGAAATAATTATATTATTTATATTTATTTATTTATATTAGGAGGTTTTAATTAATTTTTCAGTTTTAATATATAAGTACAGATTACTCGTCATAAAATCCTTGTTTACATATAATTTTGTTTTTTATATTTTAACCATTCTTAACTTAAGTATATGCCATAAATGCGGTTAAAAAGTGTTTTATTTAATAACAATTCTAATTCACCTCTTTTTCCTTTTTTTTTTTTTTTTTTATAAGTGACTAAACCCGCGTTTGACCTCAATCTCACCTGATGGTAAGTGACGATGAGGTCGAAGATGAAAGCACACGGGTTTAGGAAGGATAGTCCTATAGTTAAAATAAGTTAAGGAGTCTGAAGTTCTGCGTCCTTTCATTGAAACGATGTATAAAAGTTTACTGTAGGCGTACATACATAGTTGGTGTAACAGTTCGCTTAACAATATAATTTCATTGGCTCGCTAACGCATTTTTTGATCTCTGTGTGATTTTGTGGTGTTTTCTGGAGATGTATTCGCGGCGAGTGAGGTCTCGGGTTCGAATCCCAGTAATATAACTTGATTTGGGCGCGAAAGTGTGGTGTTTACAATATTTGAAAACATTTATGATACCATATTCCATGCTGGATTGAGAGCGGGAGAAAAACATAGAATGTACCAGCTGTTTCTCTTTTCGGGCATACTGTAAAAGTCAGTTTAAGGACAGAGGTTTTATTGGTGTTTTTGTGGGTGATAGGCTGACCACCTGTCACTGCAATAGTCTCTCTCTCGACTTTTATAATACCTCCAAAGTTAAACGTGACATCAGATGGTTTTATAGACTTTGGAATTCTGCCTACCCCGTAAGGGATACAGGCGTGAGGTGATGTATGTATGTAAATGCCTGTACAGTATGTGCGTGCCCCACAGAGCACCGCGGCACGGCGGCCAGCGGGCTGGCGAATGTGGCTCTGGGCGGCTGCGCGGGCGCACTGGCGCAGACCGCGTCCTACCCGCTCGACATCATCCGCCGCAGGATACAGGTGACGTACTTGTACACGGTTCATTTTAATTAGCGCATGATATCTTACAGGCTACCGCTCCACATCAATCCCAACAACATTTGTTCTACGACTTTTTAAATTTTAGTTTTCCTATACAAAAAATATTTATAGCCTCTGTTTAGGGGCGTAACTCTATTTACTCTGGGCGTAGGTATGCCGCGCTGCTTGCGCAGTAAAATATCGGTTCATGATAATAAAAGGTACTCCCGGTTCCACTGAAAACCAGCGCCATAACATACTAGTGATGCTTTGGCCACAAAACTGAGTGTGTACGATGTCGTTTTCGCCGACGAGCGATTTATTAGCTATTAATTTAGTTAGTACGTGTTCTGTCACCATTCGGCGTGTACTCATAACCATTATAACCATTTTACCATCTTAGACTAGTTTTGTGTAATAAACCGTACCGGTGTGCTTAAAACTAGTTGTCTTATTTACTTAGTCTTAGTAAATACTCTGTACAGTCAGCAGTGCTAGCACGGATCTTTTGTCGATCGTAAGTTTACGAATGCTCGTATAGTATGGAGACGGTTTTGCAAGCAATAAATGAAATCTATCCATTGCCGCACGGTCAGCTTAAATAAATGTGTTCCTTGTTAATTTTGAATGTTTATTAACAGGTTCTACTCTTAAATAACTGTAAAATAAAAAATTACATTGTTACTAAAAACTTGCAACCGACTCCATACTATAGTACGAGCATTCGTAAACTTACGATCGACAAAAGATCCGTGCTAGCACTGCAGACCAGACTGTACAGAGTGGTAACCATTTGGTAGGATAATCTGTCAAATGTACCTTTTTTTCTTGTATAATCTATGATTGACTACGATCGCTTTTCAAGTTTTGAGTGTTATGGTCTTAGGATTGATGATTTAAGAGATAAACCAACGATTTATAAAGTAGTTTTTTGTACAATCGAACCAACAAAATCATGACCCATTTCGCTTATAATTCCTTTGAAACTGACAAAATTGTAAGCTCGATCGCGTATAATGCACTTAGGACATTTTAGATACTGTACAAAGCAATGGAATGAATGAGTCTTCTAGTATGCGCGATCGAAATTGCACGATGACGTCATTGCTTCGTTTTTGTACCAGGCGCCAACAGTTTTACTTTAGAATCAAAGTTATGTGCACATATTTGCTTTAAGAAATTTAAATTGGCTAGATAACTTCGTGTGAATGTTAGCGATATTTATGTATGTATTCAAAAATACTGAATTGCACATCAATATTAGATTGTAGAATTATTGAATATGTACCGGCCCTCTAGACAAGGCGGTAACAAAAAAAGTATTAAGGGTAGTTAATAAAAGAAAACCAGGCAGAATTACAATATCGTTTATTCGGTTCTGTAGGTACCAACCAAGAGAACCTCAGGGGGTGGGAGTTCTAATTTCACAACCGACGCACTACTAAAGTCTCTATAAATCAAACCGCACTATCCTTGGTTCGCAGCAGTAGTCTGTAGTCAGGGTCACGTCGCGGCAGGCAGACGCGAAGCAGCCGGATAGGTTCTTGGTCCGGTGAAGAACGGCGATCCTCAAAAGCAACCACTTCTTAGCGGAAGTTTGAACCCTGAAATCCATTAACATTGGCCATTTCAGAAATGTCTAGGTTTGCAGTCTGACTGCGACATCAACCCAAAGGCTAGGCGGATGGAAAGATTTAGGCAAGAAATAGAAATTAATGATGAGGCAGTCAAGCGAAATGAATCCTAAACTAACATTACAAAGTGCAAGCGACCTACACAGAAAACAATTAGGCACTTAAGGCGCCGAACACAAGGAACACATTTCATACATTTAATTAGTTTCGTATCTTAAAATGTAAGTTGGGGAAGTTATAAAGTTTTACAAACCTACAGAATAGCAATAATTAATAATAGGTAATATTTCACAAGTAACTAAAGAATACGCAAAACATTATGACCGTTAGGGGTCATGCGAGGTCATGGCACAATGACATACCAAAAGTTGCGTGCGTTGCTTGCAATAAGTAATTCATTTCAAAACACCCTTATGAACAGAATTTAACACAATGAAAGACATGAAATAAATAAATGAATTATGCACTCCTCATACAAGCACTAGAATTAATGAGTTATGCAAAAGACTTACTTAGGTAAACAGATAAGCACTAAAACTAGGTTCTAAAATATATTGCAACACTCACCCGATTTTGGGGTTAAATGGCACACTCACTACAGTATAAAACACAGTTTAGAAATGAGTAGGTTTTTCACTCGGAGGTGCGACCTTGCGTACAAACAGCTTGGCAGGGACTGGCGAATGATCGAACGGAACGAGAGAGTGAGTTAGCAACGCATTAAACAGAACCACTCTCATCGTTCAGTAGAACAAATAAAAAAGTAGGCTAGGTATATATTTTATATTTTTGTGTATTTGTTAAATTAGTTTAGTTATTAAGTTCATTTTAAAGTAGTATTTAATATTATGTAAGGATAGAGTAACGAACCGTTACATACCCCCCTTTTTAGGTAAGGATTTTTCTAAAAAAAATCCGCTAACCTTAAGATCAGAAGATCTACACTAAGTCAATTTGAAGTCTTTGACATGCCAAGTTCCTAATTTATTACCTGCCATGTCCTCGAGTTCATAAACTAGTTTAGATTTTTTTCCAATGATACGGCATTTAACAAATTTAGGGGCTAATTTCTTGGAAAATTTCTTATCTTTATCACTCTGGTAAAATGTTCTTCTCCAGATGATATCACCAACGTTGAAGTCAACGTTTTTGCGACGCAAATCGTAATTTGTGCTATTTCTAGAGTGTGCCTTTACGAGTGATAATTGAACTTTATCAAATATTTTATGTAGTGTACCTAAATTCTCTGCATAACTATCACGAGGTGTGAAAACGATTTCATTCACCAAGTCAGAGTTCAAGTAATGAGAACCACAACTTATTAGCTCTCTGCCAAAGACTAAAAATGAGGGTGTAAAGCCAGTTACTTCATTGACAGCGCTGTTAAGAGCAAATTGAATTTTAGAAATGTTTGCATCCCAGACTCTATGATCGCGCTCAATAAAGGATGAAACAGATGTGATAATAGTTTTATTGTATCGTTCAACAGTATTTACTTGAGGAGTATAGAATGGTGTGTAAAAAATATTAGGAATATTATAAGTTTTAAATAAGTTCTTCAAAGTATTACTGACGAACTGCCTCCCATTATCCATAAGAATAGTGCTAGGGACTCCGTGAACCAAGAAAATGTTTTCCTCCATAATTTTAGCGATTATCTCGGCAGTGGCGCGTCGGATAGGGAAAAGCAAACAATATTTGGAGAAACAACACGTAATAACTAAAAGAAATGTATTTAGCTTCCTGGACACAGGCAGTGGTCCCACTAAGTCTACGCTTAGCATCTGGAAAGGTCTACAGCAGTCTTTAGGTCTACCCATTACGCCAAGTGTTGGATGGTTAGGATGTTTATGAGATAGGCAGACATCACAACTTGTGACAAATTTAGCAATGTCCCGAATCATATTAGGCCAAAAATAATTTAAACTTACTCGTTTATGTGTTTTATATATACCCAAATGACCAGAGGTAGGCTCAGAGTGATTACTTTTTATAATAACATTACGATATTCTAAGGGAACTACTTCTTTCCATTCGAATTCGCGGGTGAGAGGGTTAAGACATTTTACATAGCGAAATAATTTTCCGTTTTCGACCCGATAATTTAGAAAGGATGTTGGTGATTTAAGACACCCATTAAAAAGGTTTAAAAACCAGATGTCATTCGTTTTTTGACAATTACTGTTAATAATACTTATAGCAGAAACTGGGACAGAGCGTGATAAGCTGTCAGGAACTACATTTTCAGACCCCTTACGGTGCTTGATATCGAAGTTATAAGCAGAAAGTCGTACTCCCCATCTAGCTAATCTCCCAGTTGGGTTGCTAAGGTTTAAAAACCACTTGAGAGATGAATGATCTGTGAAAACCGTAAACTTCAGACCGTTTTCCAAGTAACAACGCCAATGTTCAATTGCGGTGAGTACGGCTAAAGCTTCTCGTTCCGTTGCACTATAGTTGCGTTCGGGATTAGATAGGGATTTACTCATGTAGGCTATTACTTTTTCCTTCCCGTCTAAAGTTTGGGTTAGTACTGCACCGAGACCGTAGTCACTGGCGTCGGTGTGCACTTCAAAAGGTTGGTTGTAATCGGGGCAAGAAAGGATAGTTGCTGAAGAAAGACATTGCTTTAGTTGTTGGAAGGCTAAGTCAGCCTCAGCCGACCATACGAAAGGAGGGGAGTTTTTCTTTTGAGACGTCAATTTATTAAGTGGGTTAGCTAATGTACTGAAGTTATCAATAAATCGACGGTACCAAGAAGCAGTACCCAAGAATCGTCTTACTTCTTTCCGGTTGGTAGGAGTGGGGTAATTAATAATGGATTCGACCTTCTCGGGATCGGCATGCAAGCCGTTAGAGTCCACGACGTAGCCGAGATACTTAAGCTGATTCCTAAAAAACTGGCATTTAGAAAAGTTTATAGTGAGGTTAGCGGTTTTTAATTTGCTTAGGACTTTTGTAAGTAGGGCCATATGTTGTTCGAATGTATTAGACGCAATGATGACGTCATCAATGAACACGAAGACTCGGTGTTCGAATTCCGGCCCGTAAAACAAGGAATCTACTAGCCTTTGTTGGGTAGCGGGAGCATTGGTTAGTCCGAACGCCATAGCCTTAAATTGGAACGTGCCGCGTGAGGGAATGTAGAACGCGGTTTTCTGTCTGTCCTGTTCGCGAATTAAAATTTGCCAAAAGCTTTTAGAGAGGTCTACACTAGAGAGATAACGAGCATCGCGTAGATTGTCTAAAATTTCTGCCATATAAGGTAAGCTATAGGCGTCTTTTTTTGTAACGGCGTTGAGTTTCCTGCTGTCGAGGCAAAAACGCAACTCACCGTTCTTCTTCGGCGTTAGGAGGACTGGTGAAGACCACGGACTCTCACATGGTTCGACAACATCTTCCTTGAGCATCTCGTCTAGTTGCTCAACCAAAATACGTTGTTTCTCCGGTGACATTCTGTACTAACGTTGACGAATGGGGGCAGCATCCCCAGTGTCAATTGGATGTGTAATTAAGGAAGTTCGTCCTAAACCACGTTCTTCGTAAGAGATGTTGCGAAATTGGGACATAACTTGGTCAGCCATATTTTTTTGTTCGTAAGATAGATGTTCATAAGAGTACAAGTTACTAGGTTCTGAATTTTCAGCTCCGACAGTTAAAATGTTATCAGCGTCTTTATAGTAAAGAATATGATCAATATGTTTGGGAAATAGTCCGAACATCCTCCAGAAGTCCATCCCTAATATAAGGTAGTGTTTTATATTTGGGACGACGTATGCTTTTAGAGTGTGAGTTTGTCCATAGAAACTCACAGGTAGGTAAATGATTCCTAAAGATTTCAATTTATCACCGCCAGCTGTGATAAAGTTGGCGGTATCGGACTGGTGAAGTGTAAAACCTGATTTTAGGAGAGGTTCGTGACTGCCATGACCAAGAATTGTAGTGGAAGATCCAGTATCTAACAAACCAGTCAGTGTATTGTTATTAATAGTTACGGATACATAGGGTCGGGATACGTTAACATTAGAAGAAATATTATGTTGGATTGAAGAGATAGCGCTGTAAGTGAAAAAAGAAGAAATAAAATTCAACCAATTTTGCCACTCAGGTTTGTTAAAATATTTGATTTTATTAGTGGCGCTATTTTTCCAATCCGGTTCAGCTAGTTTTTTTGGTTCTCATTACTTTTCGGGTTACAGTCAGGGCAATCAGGGTAACGAAAATCCTTTTTACCGCACCTAAAGCAGAGAATAATTCGTTCTTCTTGACAATTTCTCAGCGAGTGCCCTTTTATTCTGCATCTTGGACAAAATGGTTCACTAGCACTTGGGGTTAAAACGTAAACATTATTACCATCGTTTGTTTCAAAATGAGGTTTATCTAGAATAGCAGCGACCTTTGGTTTGTAAGTATGATAATTATTAGAATAAGCTTTTTGTTGATTAATTTGATTTTTAGGACTAAAATTCGTAAATGTTGGGGAATGTTTATAAGCAAAGTCCGGAGCAAGCGTACTATTAGATACTCTAGGGGGCTCCTGGAACGATGAGGATCGAGATCTAATATTTTCAAAATTACGACAGATTGATACAAGTGCGTCAATACTTTTAATTTCAGGAGAAGCGGCCAAAGTATTCGCGTAACAGGGGCGAATGTTATGTAAAAGTATATCTATTTTTTCTTCGTCTGAGAAGGGCTTAGAAAGACGAGAAAATAAGCCATGCATTATAGAGACGTAAATAATTATATTTTCTTGTTCGCCTTGTGTGCGAGACCTTATTTCTGCCGCTAGTCGGTAATCGTAGTCGCTACTACTAAAATCTTTTTTTAGAAGGGTGCAAAGTTCCTGCCATGAACTTACGTGATCTTTGTTGTAACGATACCAATGGAGTGCGTCGTCGATAAAAATCTCAAAAGCTAACGAGAGGATTTTTTCGTAGGAAATACCTCGAGACTGAACGAACTCTTCGACTTTTAAGACAAAAGAGTGCACACAAGTTTTGCCCGAGAATTTTAGTTTCCCGATATCAGAACTTAAACTACGCTCGCAAGACACTGAAATAGTAGAAGGTTCGACAAAAGAAGAAGCAGATGTGGATGGAGTCTTAGAGATCGACATCTGACTTTTTATAGCAGTAAGGTCTTTGTATTGCGAGTTAAAGCTTGACACGCATATTTTATAAATTTCAGCGACTTCAGGCACGCTGGTGATCCTATTTATGCGGTGGTAAATGTGGTTTAATAATGTCTCCGTTCTTATGAATAAATTTTTATCAGAATTAGATTTTAGAGATAGAATATTATTTTGGGCCTTTATAAGGGACTCCTTAACGCCTTTGAGATCTTCGTCAGGTTCTAAGTGTGATTCGAGTATATCTTCCGAATCTAGGTGACCTAATTTAGAAATCTGTTTACGCAGTTCAGACACAGAATCGCCAGAGCCACCGCGCAATTCAACCTCATATTCAAGTTCGGTCTTTTGTAGCGATAGAAATTTAATAGGGTATGACATTTTGAATCAGGTGTGGGTTGCAAAATATACAGACTAAACTACAACAGTAATAGGAAAACAGAATCAATGTATGGTGATACACTTTCAGTTTGGTGATATATTTATTACAATTTAATAATTATTTAATTATATAGGTACAGTACAATCAGCAGTAACTTTCAATTACACCAGGAAAAAATATAATTAGCAAGAATCAGCCTTAAATTTAGGTTTAGATAGCCAACACCAAAAATAACTATTACATGCTTTAAGAAAACAATAGTAGCGTTTCGGTTGTGAAAAGTAGATACCTTGAATGGGCGCCAATGTACCGGCCCTCTAGACAAGGCGGTAACAAAAAAAGTATTAAGGGTAGTTAATAAAAGAAAACCAGGCAGAATTACAATATCGTTTATTCGGTTCTGTAGGTACCAACCAAGAGAACCTCAGGGGGTGGGAGTTCTAATTTCACAACCGACGCACTACTAAAGTCTCTATAAATCAAACCGCACTATCCTTGGTTCGCAGCAGTAGTCTGTAGTCAGGGTCACGTCGCGGCAGGCAGACGCGAAGCAGCCGGATAGGTTCTTGGTCCGGTGAAGAACGGCGATCCTCAAAAGCAACCACTTCTTAGCGGAAGTTTGAACCCTGAAATCCATTAACATTGGCCATTTCAGAAATGTCTAGGTTTGCAGTCTGACTGCGACATCAACCCAAAGGCTAGGCGGATGGAAAGATTTAGGCAAGAAATAGAAATTAATGATGAGGCAGTCAAGCGAAATGAATCCTAAACTAACATTACAAAGTGCAAGCGACCTACACAGAAAACAATTAGGCACTTAAGGCGCCGAACACAAGGAACACATTTCATACATTTAATTAGTTTCGTATCTTAAAATGTAAGTTGGGGAAGTTATAAAGTTTTACAAACCTACAGAATAGCAATAATTAATAATAGGTAATATTTCACAAGTAACTAAAGAATACGCAAAACATTATGACCGTTAGGGGTCATGCGAGGTCATGGCACAATGACATACCAAAAGTTGCGTGCGTTGCTTGCAATAAGTAATTCATTTCAAAACACCCTTATGAACAGAATTTAACACAATGAAAGACATGAAATAAATAAATGAATTATGCACTCCTCATACAAGCACTAGAATTAATGAGTTATGCAAAAGACTTACTTAGGTAAACAGATAAGCACTAAAACTAGGTTCTAAAATATATTGCAACACTCACCCGATTTTGGGGTTAAATGGCACACTCACTACAGTATAAAACACAGTTTAGAAATGAGTAGGTTTTTCACTCGGAGGTGATGCGACCTTGCGTACAAACAGCTTGGCAGGGACTGGCGAATGATCGAACGGAACGAGAGAGTGAGTTAGCAACGCATTAAACAGAACCACTCTCATCGTTCAGTAGAACAAATAAAAAAGTAGGCTAGGTATATATTTTATATTTTTGTGTATTTGTTAAATTAGTTTAGTTATTAAGTTCATTTTAAAGTAGTATTTAATATTATGTAAGGATAGAGTAACGAACCGTTACAAATATTTCATTTGATGATCATTAAAATAATGATTTCTGCCCGCAGGTGACGCATCCCCGCGCGGACCAGACATATCTCTACGACAACATCACCAACACCGCCAAAATACTGTGGCAGTAAGTTTTTTTTTATATATTGTAAGGATATGACGTTGGTCTTCCGCACCTTGGCAATCCTTACCAAAAAGGAACTATCGAAGCGTTTTGTTTGACTTCTTGGTAAATCCACTATATAGGGATGGAAGTTCTGTCTGCGTCTGGCAGTCCGGTGGTAAAAAGGGGTGGGTTCAATTTGGTCAAAAAGAGCACTCGCACACTCACCAAAATGTAGCCGATAAAATACTGTCAAGTAAATACAGGGCGTCCCAAACCTATGGGACATCAAGGGGAAGTGCCTTAAATAGGATTTGAAAATTTAATAGGAAAATTGAACTATTTAATAGGACTTTATATGATTTTTAAATATTAGTAATTCTGCATTTAAAGAATGTGCGATACAAATTAGTGACTAAGTTCGCGTCTCACTTCAATCTCACCTGATGCTAAGTGACGATGATGTTAAAGGAAGACAGGTCGAAGGTGACAGCATTCAGGTTTAGGAAAGATTGGCTCTTCATCATATCACCGAGAGATGTTATACGAAGGGTGGTCGCTAGCCAGTGACGGGATCCTACTAAGCCGGGTTTATCCAGGAGAGGTAAGGATAGACTAATTTATTTACTATTCACGCGGTTTCACTCGCGCCATTTCGAATCCTCCGGGAATATCGTGCTATTCCAAACGGTGCACTATCACTATGCCAAATCCGTTGAGCGGTTCTGCCGTGATTGAGGAACAAACATCCATACATCCAAACTTTCACATTTATAATATTAGTAAGATACACACACTTGAACACTACCATTACAGGCATATTACTTACATACATACATACATACATAACGTCACGCCTGTATCCCTTATGGGGTAGGCAGGACACCAGAGGTTACAAGACCATCTGATGTCGCGTTTGACAAATTTAGAGGTATTATAAAGATGGAGAGAGACTATTGTAGTGACAGGGGGTCAGCCTATCGCCCACAAAAACGCCTTTAAAACCTCTGTTCCTTAACTGACTTTTACAGTATGCCCGGGAAGAGAAGCAGCTGGCACATTCTATGTTTTTCTTTCGCTCCTAGTCCAGCATGGAAGCATATTACTTAAGGAGATAATATTAATTAACGTAAGAACTATATAAACTAAATAGATGTTAAAAAGTAAAGAGTGGCTTCCACGAACTGACTCTGGTCTAGGGTTACTGGTTAAGTCGACCTAGATCCGTTAAGAGCGCATAGTACCCGTCTTTAAAACGGTTAGGTTTGGGGCAGGGTGTTTAATACAGAAATAAGTTAGAAATGCCAGGTAATACACGCCCTTAACGGATCTGGGTCGACTTAACCAGTAAGCCTTTATAGTCTGCAATTCCATTTAGGGTGCGTAGCGTAATTTATGCATACATAACTTCGCGCCTCCCTTTCTGATAGGCAGAGACAAGGGAACACCAATTGCTACGATCCAGACATACCTCTTTCGCTTCCTCCACGTTCATTAATCTTTTCACACATGATCGCCGGTTACGGGCACTTTTAACTAAACCCTTTTTAAGAACGTCGCCAATTTGATTGGCCAACGTGTTTATTTATCTTAATATTTGTTTCAGGACGGAAGGCTGGAGAGGTTTCTTCAAGGGCCTCAGTATGAACTGGGTAAAGGGTCCCCTAGCTGTAGGGGTCTCTTTCGCGACCTACGATGCCATCAAAACATTCTTAACAGACCTCGCTCTTCGACTAGACAGATAGTTATAGATAGATGAATTCTTTGAATAGAAAGCAAAATTAATCATAATAAAATACGGTAAAGTATTTTATTTATTTGGTATGCCTATCGCAATTTCCGGTATTACATTTCAAATACTCACTCTGTATACAAAAAAAGCAATAATTTTTATAGGTATACGACATTTTAGAGTAAAAGGCATATCCATGCTAAGATTTCTTACAGATTTTTACTAACATATTAATATTTTGAGTATTGTACTTATGACATCGATTTTAAATCGCTTTAAATAACGCACAAAGTTTGTTTAGTTTAATTCTATGCGTAAATTATGAATTCTCAAGACTTTAGCAAAATTACGATCCTAAATTATCCAAAAAAAAATGTAAAGCCTGTTTCATTATTATTTTATGATATAAATGATACATATAGTAAGTATATATATAGATTAGATTGTATAATTTATCTATTTTAAGTATTCTCAAAATGCATGTATTTTTCTGATTGACCACTCCAACTTTTAACCTTATGTGTCGCTCATGCACAATTTAATTAAAAACTATTAATTAAAAACGATATGTTCTCCGTAACACATGCTAATAAAGTATTGAAGTCCCTTTCACTCATTTATAAAATGAAAGAGAAATAAAATATTTATCTTAATTAGGTTAATCGTCCGTAATTTATAGTTTATATACACACAACTTGACATGTGTGACAGCTGTCTTTAGCTGTCAAATGAGATTATTAGTTTTGAAGTTCATATCTCATTTTTTTTATAAAAACTGAATGTATTTTGAACGCAGTTTTAAATGAACACAATTTCAAAACAAGAACACAAAAAAGCAAAGACATTTTTGGTTAAATTCGTCTCTGAAACCAAAGACAATAATATTACAATAATATAACATAACTTTGCTTTTATAGAAACTTTTATTTTATATAACGTTTAATAAAAATACTTGCAAATATTGACTAAAATAAATAGGAATATTTCAAATTTTAAGATATTAAAAATATTTTTAATACTCGTGTACAAAAACTCTTCTTTACATTATAAAGAATGAACTGCAATATTCGGGACGTGGCAATTTGTGACTAGTGTCTATAAAATTAATTAGTTTTAACTTATAATATTAATTTATGTTACTTTAAAACAGGAATGACGTTCTAAAATGGCAAAACATGCGTTTTAAGTTAAGTTGAAAAGTGTCAAAATGGTAGCGAAAATGGTTTTTCAACACACTTGCTCGTAAAGTGAGCCTTATTCTATTGAATTTAGAACTATAAACTGGGCTATAAGTCACGCGTGCATAATATGTTATACCCTAGTGCATAATATAATGAATCCTACAAAGTTGAATTGTACCTTTGTGCAAATTACATGCGAGTAAACAGAGCATATTTTATTGATCCGGGTTATACATTAATTTTTTTCAGAAACAACAAAGAGGTTTTATACCACTTCAAATCCATATACATATTAAAATGTTTGCGCCTTATATTAGTAAAACAAATATGTATATCAAACAAATTGTTCACAATTTACAATAATTTGTTATAAAATATTAAAATATTTGCGTTTACCATTCCAAATTAAACATTTTCACGTAAAATAGGCTGTATATGCTATACAGACATTGACACATTTGGCAGAAAAAAAACCTACGCGCATGCGCGAGGTTCGGCGCCATTTTTCAATCACAATTCACAGCTTTGTTATCAAGTGTGTTTGTTATTTTATGACCACGTATGTCTGTCTTTTACTCACAAGTGTGTTGAAAAAAAGCCTCGACTGTAATTAGCAACTTCGCTCACTTGTTACATAATATACTATTATGATATGGCGCGTTAAGATTATTTAATTTTTACCGGATAGTGGAAAAAAATTGTATTTTACTTTAAATTTACTCCATTGTAACAAATGGAGGAATTTAATTGCACAAAAACAAATATCAATATGAAAAAATTTCGACCATTTTGCTTATAAACACGGAAGATACGGCAATAGACAAAGACCTTGCTTTGGTTCATATGGTTGCCAATATATTACTAACTTACAAACCCTTTTTGCATAAATCGTTTCTATAAATTATACTTATTGTGTAAGAAATTTGGCTGTTGACTAAAAAACAACCTGGTATTTTGGCTGTGTATTCCTGTATTATATTAGTAAATGAAATTGGCAATAATTACTGCTAAGCGGAGAGTGTAAATTAAGAATTTGTGTAAATAATAGCTTAGCTTTTGTTGTTATGCTGGTGAAAATGAAACCTTGTTTGTTTAATATATGGTTTAAGTTATATTTGATAGATTTATGTAATTGTTATTTGCTTGAAAAGTTTTTGCGTGGAAGTTATAACATTAATATGGTAATATGATAGCTGCCGTATTATTTTTGATTTTGAGAGATTTAGTTTATCTTAGTGTGTACAGGTTTCTGTTATGGCGAATGTGAGATAATAAGAAATTTGCGTTATTTTGTGCTTTTGAATGAATAGCCAATAAATAAACAGTGCATAGGAACGTATGTACAGGCACGTCTGATAATATGTATATTATTTCATTGGAATTTGAACCGTATCACAATCGAAGAAGTTGCAAAGTGTGTACAGTGTTAATGCTCGTGACTGTACGTTATATCTGTAATAGGAGTTTGCCATATTTAGACCGTAATTAAATTTAAATAGCGCGCATTAAGAAACACAAAAAATGAGTGAATTCAATGTCGAATTGGGCCCAATATATCACTACAGCTCATTGAGTATCTACTTAGCTGATATATCTGTTATCTTAATATAAAAAACTCTTACATTACTGACTGAGTGACTGACAGACTACGTACAGCCTTAACTACTGGCCGTAGAGAGCTGGAATTTGGAACATACAATCCTTAGAGGTTTTAGGGGAGTACTAAGGAAGGAATTCCCGAAATTGCCACGGGAACGGGAATTATTGGACTCTTCAGTTTGTATGAAAAATCTTATTCCTTGAGTGCAGGGTAGTGATACTTGGCATAAAAGTTCTTCAATGAGTGACTGGCTGTGTTAAACATAAATAATGTTTATGCGCGTACCAAGTCGCGGGCAAAAGCTAGTATTTTATAATGTATAAACATTCAGTTATGTGCCTTGCCATAATATAACTCCTGCTTTGGCTAGGTGTCGCTAGTGTGTGTATTAACATCATGAAAATAATCGATTGTACTTTACACAGCCTTAATATGTACGAAAATAAATTCTGTATTTAATCTCTTATTGTATATTCAATGAATTTATATTTATTCCTTATGACAAATTGATCCAAAGATCCTTTAATACTTTAACCACAAACATGATAAATATAAGCTTTTATCTACTCTCATATCATAATATTCAAAATATAAAACTCAGAACGAATTTATATTGACATACTTTTTAAAATAGTATAACGAAATGAAATTAAAATAGTAGTTTATGAAACTGTCACATAATACCTAGTTATGTGCAGTTTCATACACTACTTTATCTAATCTCATACACTGAAGATATTTATTCCCGCCATTATCGCGCATGCGCCAAAACGCGCCGCGCGGCCACAGAATGTAACGTAGCGCGGCGCTCGCAGGACACAGATAACAAAATGAAATCTATGGTCTGTTATCTGTATCGAAATGAAAAAAAAATTATTATAACATTGTATTGTTCGAGGTAGTGTGTTATAATTTAATTTTTTAATTTTATTTCGTTATACTATTTTAAAAAGTATGTCAATATAAATTCGTTCTGAGTTTTATATTTTGAATATTATGATATGAGAGTAGATAAAATTAAATTATAACACACTACCTCGAACAATACAATGTTATAATAATTTTTTTTTCATTTCGATACAGATAACAGACCATAGATGAGTCAGGCCGTGGATTTTGCCACTTGTAACATAATAGTGACACGGCAACTTTTATGTTACGGTAACGTGAAAGTAACGTAAAAGTGCCCTAAAGCTAATGACATACTGGTGAATAACTGTACTTCCTTGATTTATGTTTAAGTTATCATCCACTGCCGGGCTAGGGCCTTAGACTGCCACAAGTTACTTACTACTACCACCTAGTTGTTTTCCTACCTATATCAAATATTAAATATAACAATAAAAATAAAGTAAATGCATTTTTTTTCTTTTCATAACATTTATTAAAAAATGCCAAGTATAGTGTAATCATCTTCATCACTCAAATTAAGTACAATCTACCTATATGTATAGTAAACAAAAAAAAACATTAAGCTGCCCAGAGCAGTCATAAAATACACACTTTTGTCAGATATTTAGATAAAGTAATTTTATTATTAGAATTATCTTTGTGAACCTTAAGAAATCAACATGCCAATTATTTACAATTCAATCAAAAATAACACTTTTTAACTGTATGTTTAGGTTTTAAGTAATAATTATTATCCGTCAAAAAATTAAACCTAATACGAAAATAGCCGCGCTAAATAATTTCACGCCAATAAGTTATTTTAGAAAATTATGTATTAATTAGTTATTCAAAGTACACACGATCAAAATCATCACTCAAGTGGTAATCTTTACATTCTTTGAATTGAGTTAAAATTACTCGCTTTACAATCGAATCAGTAGGGACAACGTCAACGTCTAACTTTTTATTGACAACAAATTTTAGTTCAGGTTTATTCACAGTTTTCAGGAAACTTATTTTGTATAGAATTTCATCATTTTTTAGTTCCAAGTTTGTTATGAATCCCATATAATATTTCCATGTCTTTCTTTGATAATACCGAACTATTACACTATCTTTTACAGCAAAAGGCTGGTATGTCTGGTTTATTTGTGGTTCCATATTTTTATTTTCAACGGTATTACTTTCATTGAATTTTTCGATATTTTCCTCTCTTTTTTCAACCTTATTAGACGTCTCTAAATGTTCATCAGCATATAATTTCTCTTTCCATTCATCCCGCATATAATTTCCTAAGTGTTGTTTTCTCGCGCTACTATTTTCCATAATTCTACAAGTAGATGGAACATTCTCTTTCTCTGTTTTTCCAGGTCCATATGTGTTTTTTTTATCTAATATCTGTAATGTTTGCGTAAGATCTGAACTTTTTGTATTTTCTAGTTTATGTTTAACTTTTGACAGAGTAGTGACACTTTCGTAACTTTGATTTTCTCTCATTTCGCTTTGTCTTTGAATGACACTGTCTCTTTCTTCATTCTGGTTTTTTTTATATGCTTCATCACTTATATTTAGCAAAAAGTTGTCAGTTCGTCGTTCATTTGACACTATGGCAGTATTTTTAGGTTTTAATATAGTTACAGACAGCACATTAATTTTTTTATTCGGTTCAATTTGTATAAGATTTTGATCACCTTTAATAGATCTAAAAACACCAGTTTTTTCGTCAAGCTCTTCTACATTCACTAGATCTTCACAATCCGAATCAAAGTTTATTGACATATCAGACATAATATTATATGGTGTGGCATCACTATCTGCGTACTCAATATCTTCTGAATTAGTGTCGTCTTCTGAAGATATGGTTTGCTTACGCGTTTTTCTCATTTTAGCTTTGGAGATATTTTCGTTGTCGGTTTTATTGATTTTTTTTGTTCTTTTTCTGTTTGTTTTATTTTCATTTTTATTTGAATCCAGGTTTTTTGTCGTGAAGGAGTGATTTTGAGGTGAATGACAATCGCATTTTCCACGTTTGTCATCACAAAAACAACTAAGGTGTCTGTATTTAATTTCAAGTTTTCTATCTGTCACCAACTGATGTATTTTCATTGTTTGTGGTACCGGTGTTAGGTTTTCTGCTATAGATGTTTCCAAAGTCTTGATGTTCTCAGCAGGTATATAAAACATTTTGATATTCGTTTCTGAAGTAGTTAATACATTATAAGCAGTTTCTGCGTCGGGTATATCGGTTCCATGAGCTATTTTTAAATCAAGGTTACGTTTGATGGCTCCTCCTATGCCGTCCGCAGCGCCTTTGCCATGGGCCGCTTCAAAAAACGACCAAGTTGCATCGCTGAAGCCATAATCGTATAGGTTACGACTAAATAGGTAAAAGTTCTTCTTCTGCCTGTATTGAGTTGTTGGGCCATCTGAGAAAAAATGTATGACACTTACATTTGGATGCTCATTTTTGATGTATTTTAAAATGGGATCGAGATGGGCCCATATTGCTTCTGGACTATGTTTGTTTTCCGGTGAAATTGAACAAAATGAAATTGGTTTCTCATTATTTAAATATAGTACACCCGTATGTAAAGTTATTTGTACTTTTGCAGCACCAAAATGCATTGCCTGGATTTCTTTGTTGTGTTTACAAACAAAGTTTTCCGAAAAGTCAATGTGGATTAAAGCTTCATTGTATTTCAGATTATCAGCACACATCCTATACTGCTTATACTGGTGATAAAAGTTGTAGACATGTTGTTTAAACTTTTTCATATCCGCATTAAGTGTCTTAATCAAATCATCTACTGTGCCTTCTTTTTTAATTTTCATCATTCTTTTTGTTTTTTTCTTTTTGTCTCCCTCTCCATATATATGTTCCTTTAAAACCCACGCAAACCAACTCGTTTTTTTGGACAAATCAAAATCACCACAATCTATTTTTTTAATTGAACATTCTTCACAATCGTCGTACATACAATTTTTCGACTTTGGATCACAGACTAGAGATGAAATTACATCATTTAATCCATCGTGTTTAAGTAAGCCAATTGATCCTAATGCATCGATTAAAAATTGCATGTTGGAATGTTTTAAACATGCACAACTTTCACAGTCTTTGAGTTTGGGCGGTAAAACGTAAAATGGGCGATATTTTTTAAAGGTACTGAAGCTAATTTTGCACACATCAGATATAAACTTCTTGTGAAGATGTCTCAATTTATCTAGTAGATACCTTTTCTGACGTTTAACTTTTTTAAAGGTCCTATATTCTTTTTTTCCTGCAGTGGCGCGACTGACATCATCCCTATTAAAAAATGCTGTAATTTTCTTTTTTAATGCTAATGTTTTAGTTTTCGTTTTTCTGTATTGCTTTATATTATTTTTGAGACCCAATAAACCGGTCATCTCTGTTTTTTGTTTATATTTTTTTACTAAATCATTGTCAATCAGTTTTTTCAAAATACTTTTTTCAGCATTCGAAGATTTTTGAAACTGTGATTTAAGCGACTCGTTTAATATATCATGTTGCAAAATTTTTTTCTTCACAAGTTCTTTTTTTGGTGTTTCAACATTTTTCATCGTTTCATGTATGAATTCTTCAGTCCTCTTCAAAGGTGTATACTCAGCAGCAATATCATTGTGTTCTAGGTCGTTAATTTTTTTTATAACATCATTATAACTCTCATTCATCTTCTCAATTTTTTTCTCTTGTCTATTTAGTCTTTTTTGCAACGTTCTGTATCCTTTTAAAGTCTTATTTAAGCGCTCTCGCAAGTTTTTATTTTCTTCTCTAAGTTTGTAATTGACTCGACGAATTTGTAGTATTGAGTTATCATTTTCATGGACTTTTGGCGCTTGCTTCTTTTCTTTAGCTTTTTTTCTGTCTTCTCTCCATTTTTTTCGTCTTTCTTCTTTTTGCTCCTCGTTGTAATTAAATGCTTTTTTCCGGTAGTACTGAAGTGCTCTTTCGGCAGTTTTTTTTTTAATTGCTTCATATTTCTCTGGTTCTTCATTTTTTAATCTTTGACGATATTTTTTTTGTTTTTCTGCTGCTGTCATCGGCATCTACGAAAAGCATAAGCATAATTATTATCAATTTGCGAATAACAAAAAACAAATACAACAGTCCATACAGTCATAGTTTTAACCTGCACTAATATTCCGGTTACGTATCATAAAGCCGAATTTCAAAATACCTATGAACGGAAGGCCGAATATTAAAATTCCGAATGTTTATATGACCGAAACTTCAAAATACCGAAAGTTTAAAATCCCTAAAATTTCAAACCGACTGTTTATATGATCAAATATTAAAATGCCGAAGTTACAATAAATAATATTAGGTGTGACGACGAACGCAGCGAAGAGGAGTATGTAGGTCATGCCGACTTTCATTGAGTTAAAATGAAAAGATAGATTAACCGTGTGGTAGGCGTTGTGGCGTTTAACTCAATGAGCAAGTGTGTGCAAGTCGCTTTTTGGCGGCCTGACCTACATACTGACTCCTCGACCTCGCTGCGCTCGTCGTCGCACCTAATATTATTTAATGTTACTTCGGCATTTTAATATACGGCGTTCCGTTCATAGGTCTTATAAAATTTGGTATTTTAAATTTTAGGGATTTTAAAGTTTCGGTATTTTGAACTTTCGGTCATTTTAAAATAGGCATATTGTACTTCGGTATATCGCCTATCGGTTATTTCTAATTTTTCATCACCAGCCACTAACCGCTAGCTCATGTGCATCAGTCCTTACAATAGCTTTTACGTTACTTTTACGTCTTCAGTTACATAAAAGTAACGTAAAAGCGCGAAAATGCACCGAATTTGTGTAAACAAACTAGGTTATCACTCCGAAATATCACGAAATTGAAAACGAATCGTTGTCAATGTATATTTAAAACCTAAACACACAGTATCGTGCCATAATTTTTATATTTAATCAAGTACTTACCTCTAAAATCACCAAAAAAACAATTTTCACTTGCACTACCAAACTCTCACCAGAACTTTTTTGTCATAGTCTAAAAGAAATATGGCCGCTTGTTTATTTTTAATTTCAATTTGTTCATTCTTTGTGTTGCCATCTTAATAAAAAATATTCTACCATGAATTAAACTCAACGCATTGATCTCTAAACAGTAACGTAAGTTCAAGTTACGTAAAAGCAAAATAATGGGGACAAAGTTTTAAAATTACGAATAATATTAAAAAATCTATGCTTTCCTTTATTCATCTAATAATTTAGGCAGAACAACAATCCTTTAATTACCAGAGTTCAAAAAATATTCTGCTAACCATTCAAAATGCAACACAAGATTAGTTTAAATTTATTTCTTCGGGATGGAGACACGCTATTTTTGGCCGATTTTATACATTTTTTGACTCAAATATATTATTTCTTCGTCTGTCATTGTTTATTTGGATAAATTGATAATAAGAATAGCAAGTAAAATCATTGCTCTATAATAATAGTTTACCGAATTTGTTTTTTTATGCATAAATTTTGTTTAAGCCTGCCGAGACAAAAAACAAAAAAAAAAGTGGTAAAATCTACGGCCTGACCCAGATTTCATTTTTTTATCTGTGTCCTGCGAGCGCCGCGCTACGTTACATTCTGTGGCCGCGCGGCGCGTTTTGGCGCATGCGCGATAATGGCGGGAATAAATTTAGGCGCCATAACAAATTTCCTTGCAATCTTTTATTTAATATCTTCAGTGTATGAGATAAGATAAAGTAGTGTATGAAACTGCACATAACTAGGTATTATGTGACAGTTTCATAAACTACTATTATAACCAGAACTACGGAGGTTTGAATCGTAATGACAATATTTTTTTAATTAAAGCAGACTCACAGAAATAACGCTCAAATGTTAATAGATGTATATATCCATTGTCTATTATATTGTTGTTAATATTGTAATAGTCACTATAGTATATAATGGGAATCTAAAACACAAATCAAAATGCAATAGAAAGTGTTGTTATATGTAATACTTGTGCAGTCGACCTAGCAGACAGCTGACCCCACTAAATAGTTCAACAACGCCAGAGGTTTTAAAATGTAATTCACCGATTCGGGTGCAACGCTAATATGGGTCAAGTATGAAGTGAAGGGGGGGGGTTCAATTACAATTAGTCGTAGGTACCCAATGAGACACAGATTTAAATTCGCGTTGAATAAAAACGTGTTTAAGTCACTCACACACGCACACACATAACTTCACGCCTGTATCCCGTATGGGGGAGGCAGAACTCCAGAGGCTATAAAGCCATCTGATGTTACGTTTGACTAATTTGGAGGCATTATAGTCTTGGTGACAAGGGGCAAAGGCAAGGGGTCTTAAAAACGACGGTAAAGCCTCTGTCCCTTAACTGATTTTTACAGTATGGAACATTCTATGCTTTTCTTCTGCTCATGTGTGTCTGTAAAGATACGTAATGTCGAGTTAAGATAAGTGTAATGTAACGCTCAATTGTAGGTAAAAAGTATTTTATCCACATAAAGTATGTTTCTTAAGACTATGCTAAATTTAGTTTTAGTAAAATGTTTTTATAAACCTTGTGTTTAAGATTTGCAAATATAATGAAATATTTCTGACATTCACACATAATGTTGTGTTTCTAGCCAAATAAAGAACTTGTGTAATTCAATGCAGTAAACTGACAGATCACAATGTCAATAGAAAAATAATGATACCAGTTAAAAACTTCGTAGTGTAAGTACTGAATCAGAATAACTGAAAACGAACGAGTATTTGTCATTCGTTTTGCATAAAATTTTAAAGAAATTTATAAATAATTGAATTTACGGTGTGTACTATATCTTTAAAGTAACTTTAATGAAAATAATGATTTACCAATGTTTACCATACCTTGTGCTTTAAAACGGTTACAGTAGAAGTAAAATCGACTTTATAACTTCTTGCTTTTTAAATTCGTTTTGTCGTTAAAAATGAAATTTCAAGGATATTTGCCCTTCGCTTACAGCACTATAAGAAAAGCAAAAATCTTGTGAGCCAAAGTATTTTTTTCTATACATTAAGATATTATTATTTAAAAAATAATTACATTCATTCACTTAAACCACATCCCTATTTTTTTTTATTCGCGATAGTGGGCAGACTGGAACTGTCATTTTACTGCATTGAATTATTTGCCAGGGTATAGATAATTGATACGGTACTTAATAAATATAAAAAACATACAATATTGAATGAATACATATTTTTTTATACATGTTTAAAATAAAAATAAAACGGTAGAAACGCATATTTCTTTTCACGACGTAGGCATGTGTCACCCTGTATATTGTCTCAATGTCTCTGTTTCACTGTCACGTCTAAGACGATACAGTTTCATTGGAATTCGAACCTTATGACAACGGAATAAGTAGCGAAGTGTATACATGTTATAAGAACTGATTATTACATATACTATCTCAAAGATCGACCTTGTAAAGTATAATGGAAGTGAGAAGTTAATTATAAAACAAATGTGTATAAATTGTATTGTATTTTGTACTATAATTGTGTAGATCATGTTACTAGTTAAGAGTTTTGTATCCGAATGAAATATATATATTGTTTGTTGAATGAATTTTGTTTTATTGTGGCTGGTAAGGAAAATTCCGTACTAGAAAGACTATACCCAACATTTCATAATATACGATCTGTTTTAACCGTTAGAAGTCGTGGATACTGACAATAATTAAAGATGAATAACCGGAAGTGGAGAATGGCAATAACTTTGAGAGAGCGTATTTTATAAAATAATACAATTTTTTGAAGTTTTGTTTCTTTGACTAATAACAAAAAAGAATATATCTCTAGCTATCGTAGTTATCGAGATCTTCATGGCCGTGTCATTCTCCGCGGTTCGATTGTGTTGCCAACTTTAAACTCGTATACTTAGGTAGGTAACTTTACTGCTTTTTCTTTGAAATTTTTTTTCTTTGCACTTTTCGATTTTGACTAATTTTGCCGGTTGGATGGTCCACTTCAATTACAAAGTCTTCTTTTTTTAAAGTCCAAAATCTAGATAAGCTTTACGTAAATTCTCCATAGAAAAATGTATGAGCAACCACGCACATCCAGAGCATTCGATTTAGTACTATCATCGCCAGTGCGCTTTTGGATTTCAAGGCGACACCACGCGTGTTTGATGCATCAGCAAAGTTACGTATTATGAATTTGTGTACTCGTTTGTACTGAATTGATGTCGCTCACATACGGCCTAGCCCCTTACCTAATAGCGTGTTTTTAACCTGCTCCAGAAAAATAAAGCGAAGAGCTAGAACTATGCTAGAAGTTCATAGTTGACCTGTCAGATTTTTCACAACTCATGAAATGTATTAAAACAACATATAGTGATAATAATAATCCATAGTCGGTTAAATCCAAATCATTTACTTATATTAAAAACCGCAGCAAGGATTTAAATATTTTTACCCTCTGAAGTTACTCAATAGACTACTAGTATCATCCACTTGAAATGAAAATCCCGATATTGCTTCTAAGAAATTAAACCAAGTCTGCACCAATAGTTTAGATATTTCAATGGCAATAACATCTATATACATTCACATACCTAACAAAAAGTAGTTTGACAGGTCAGAGACTGTATGGACCGTGAACATTACTCTTTTGTATCCTTTCAATTATTTACAGTTTTATTTATTATCCTTTTTAGTTCAATAACAGAGCAACTTACTAATAAGTGCTTCGGCAATTGAGGACATTTCAATGATAAGTGCTTCGGCAGATGAGCGATTAAGGGAGATCGTCAACCAGGCGAACCCTGACGAGATTCTACCAAAGAGGTTTTCACGGATTATTTGCTGTTAACTATACGCTAATCTAGGGGCGGTAGGGCTGTTTTTATGTGATCCTACGGGGTTAGTAGCAATACAAGCACTTTTGATAATTTTATATTAGGATAGATACATCCTAGTTTCCTTAGCACAAGCTAACAGGACTTACTTGTGTTCTGCATAGGTGGGGGTCAGTTTGGATACTGTATTTTAATGAAACTGACCTTTGAAATAATCAAAACATTTATTTCACATAAATATTTACAATATATATCCCTTATAAATAAAATATAATAATAATTAGTAGTTTATAAGTAGTAATTTGTAACATTATAGTTTAATATTCCACATAATATCCCTACAGTCAAAGACAATCATTGCAATGTTTAACTACCGGATTATACTATCGATTTTTTACATAATTAATTCGGCATCAATAAAACAAACCTCATTTATACAAAGGTATACCGCAGAGATTTTGTCAAACCTTATAAAAGTTTTTGGTCTCGAAAGTTTATAGTCAAAAAACACAAAGTCAATATTTGAAGGTAGCTTTTATATAAATTAAATATTCGTCTCTAACTGTATACTTCTCACTAACATACCGGCTCAATCATCAATGAATGGTATTAAGTTCAAAGAAAACAAACATACGTAACTTGGTACTGCGCTGGAACCTTGTCACACTTACGTCCGTGTGACGTCACTCACTACAACTTGCGTAGTTATGATTGAAGTTACTGAGAATTCGAAACGTCTTCATCATTGTGACGTCACAGTAATGGCGTCGCACATTACTAGTTTGCGTAGATTATATTAGACAGAAATAGATCCATCTCACAATATGCATCTCATGTACCTACTAGGTACTAAATAAACGCCTTGCTTTACTTTATACAACTCAACAGCTGGAGTCTTAACGAATGACAATATGTTCAGTAATACAGGGTGATAAGTTAAAAAAACTTGATTAGAATGATAAAACTTCATCAGTTTGAAAAAAGTTCTGATGATACAACGATTTCTTGTTGGATCTTAATAATCAATCATACATTTCAATTCGATATTTCTTCGTACTAAAATTAAATAGCAGTTATTGTAGCCATGGTAAAAATCATAAATTTCAGATCTTAAATAAATAAACATAAAGCCCCAGCTAGATACTTTAAAACAAGGCTTCCAACCAAAATGACTTGTTTACAACGTCACGCCAACCAAGGTCGCGCTAAACCACGCCCCCAACTTGTCAAGCGAAATTTGGTTGCAAGCAGCCGTCTACACTGTTGCAAGCAGCCGTCTACACTGTTGCAAGCAGCCGTCTACACTGTTGTAAACTGGCAGTCACCTTGCTTTGGAAGCCTTATTGTAATCATTGTAACCTAGGCTTTAGTCAATTCCACTCCGAACCGCAACAGTCTTTTGAAATAAAAAAGACCTGAATATAATAAAAGATATGAACAGACTAGTGGACATCAAACTCAATTTTAAGTCATCACTCTGTTTGAACTGCATTTTTATAGATCGCGCCAAATATCGAGTTGTTGCGCCTGCGCGAAACGCATTGCGATAACTTCAGAGGGGACTAAATATTTGGCGCCATCTATACTTTTCTTTGTCACGACTATGAAACACCAGCGAAAATTACAGGAACTTGAAGAATCTATGTACAATGCATCTTACATTAGGTGGCAAGTGCCAAAAATGTGCTTCACAATGTTGGGAAAAATTGCATTTAGAGTCTGACCAACAAATCACGCTACCCTTACGCTGCTTAAACGAAGTAAATACTATTTTTCTTTACACAGGGTGACTGGTGACAAATTTTAGATACTTAAGGAGAGCACTCTGTACTCGACTCTGGACATAAGTATGTAACAAAAGTAGGTACTTAATTTTTCACTAGAATTCCCTATAAATAAATAAAGTATTGTTACTGTTTAATATACTTACGTCCGAGTTGAAAAAATACCATAAAATATTTGAATATTTGAAAAGAATTCAACAGAAAACACAAACGTATTTTATTGTTGTGACAAGCGCTCGCCAAACACGAACTTATCCGAGTAGTTAGGGCAGAAAGCCCTAACTCGAGGCTGAAAAAAATTGTATCGGATGTCCTCTCTATACGTAGTACTAATATCTCAATGAATTTTACATATTTTTCTTTATTAACTTTTTTTACATAATAATTATCGACTTCAAAATAGGAAGAATTCATGTACAGAAGGCAGCAAACATCAAGTGTCATAAATCTGTCAAAAAATTTTACTTGAATCCGAACTCTATGCCCTCGACGTAAGTTAAAATTTGTTTGGGGAAATTCGACAGGTAATGTAACGCTTGATCTGCTGGCTCCTGTACATATTCGATGCGGGTCATAGTATCAACTTCGTTCAAACAGCATGAAGACAGGGGTGCCTGTTCTACAGTTTTAAAAATTCCCGCCTTTTTTTCTTGGGACATCTTTCGTATGTCAGACTCTATAACCGAATTGCAATGAGTAAAAAATATAACTTTGATTCAAGTTATGATTTAATCATTAGTACAGAAGGTGGCAAGTTTTAGCAAGTTACAAACCTGTCGAATTTCCCCAAACAATTTTAAACTTAATGACCAGAGCATAGAGTTAAAATTCAAATACATTTTTTGACAGATTTGGAACGCTTACTGTGCTGCCTTCTGTACCTATTAGCATTTGCAGCAGGTATCCGTGTTTCATGATTATTAATCTCACAAAAATAAAGGGTTTGGTTCCCCAAAAAAAAACATAAGTTAAATTTTTGCGACCACTGTATCAGCAGAAGATGGATCAGTTTTAGTAAATATGTTGCTATGAACTGTGTACTTTTGTCCCATCACTAAATGCTATAGATCGCACGCACCAAACGTCAGTTTCATCCCCTCTGAAGTGGCGTTTCGCGCAGTTGTTCCACTAACAAACAACCTGCGCGAAGCATCTTGCAAAACCTTCAGAGAGGACTAGATATTTGACGTGATCTCCACCGAGGGAGCTTTTATTAAAAAGACGGATATAAATGCGGATATTTTGCATTTACACATTTAGCATTTAAAACAAAAAACACGTTTAAACTGGATTTTGAATTTATCACACAGTGAGTCACGTTCAACATCAACAATCAAGAACATTTACACTAATACTACTACTGTGTGTTTCGAATGCTACTAGAATAATACCACTTGATTTTCAGCGTAGGACCCTAAGTTGTGTTTATTTAATTGATCAACGTATATTTATATCCCATGATAGTTCCACTGTATAACATACGTTTTTCAAAGTTTTATAGAAATTAAGACAGTTTAAGTAATTTACTTTATTCATTAGAAATCTCCTTTTGTTATTTTGATTTAATTTCAATGTTTTAAATCGGCACGACGTGATATATAACGAAAAAAAATATAGGTCTTATACCCGGCGCGGTGAACCTTGATCCCTGTGACACTGACAGTAATTTCCACAACACAACCTTGTAGTGCCGTCACCGTTACATTAGAATCGTATTGGAGGCGTCTAAAAATGGCGTTTATTTATTTTACGTAGCTATATTCCAATACAATGATATTCCGTTGGAATTATAACAATTCATAACATTTACAAGAATTTATCTCAATTACACTTTACGTTTACGTTCTGCAAAAGTTACTTCGTAGGGCATTTATTAAAAATATCATTAATATCAAAATATCAAGCTACTGTCAGTGTCATAGGGATCAAGGTTCGCCGCGCTGGGTATTGTTATAACATATACAGTACTCTAATAAATGATTTAGGCAATGTGCAAAGAACCAAATATTAATAAGTTTTATAAACATATTTTTGTGATGGGTACTTTTCTTAACGGGACTGACACATAGCAACCCAAAAGGTATTCATAATATCATTTGAAATGTCTTCGACTTCTCGATTACCATTCACATAATTTGAAAACGAAAATAACTTTAACAATTCGATATAAGGTACATAGCTCACAACTATACTAAACATAATCGAAATCTTAATATAAAAAAAAATATAGGTTTTCAAAACGTCATTGTCATGAACTGACACTTGAAATTTCAGGCAAATAATGGCATGAAACAAACATATGCAATATATAACTTACATTATATATTTTTAACTATACAGATATTAAGTGCCCTCAGTAAAGAACCAGGCTCTGCACTCTTGTGACGCTACAGACTGATAGTTTGTCACGAACTTAGTACATATTACAACTATCCTATGTTACCAGTAGTAACTTTAAATATAGAGAAAATAATAATAATTTACATAAAAATGTACAAATGTAAATAATATATCATACTATAACAGTATGTTACGGCACCTTCTTAGTATAGTTAGGTCGAAAATCATCCCGAATTATATGATAAACCCAACATTTACATTGTTCCTTTATTACATAGACATCTTTGCTTTATCCCATAGACAGTTTTCAACATACCCACAAACACTGTATTAAACAGCAGTCACTGACTTGTTTTCCATGTACAGAAGGCAGCAGATAAAGAGTTATAAACCTGTCAAAATTTAATCTGAACTCTATGCCCTCGAAATTAAGTTTACAATTGGTTGGGGGTATTTGACAGGTTCGTAATGCTTGATATGTTGCGTTCTGTACAATAAGAGTTATATTGCAAAGATAATCAGACCCACAAGATTCAGGTACTCTTCATAAACATGAACTACACATCAACAAATAGTTCCCCGCAGTAAAGTCCATTGCTGAATCAAATTGGAAATGCACAACTCAAATATTGGGCCAAATTCGAAAAAATAAAATAAAATAAATAAAATTATCCTCTTGATTAAATTTTTGATAATTTGTGACTAGCTCACTACACTCCCCATTGAACCCCTGGAGCGCCAGCCAATATAAAGTTTTTTAGTTCGCCAAGATGAACGAAAATCTCTTTTATCATCAAAATACATGAAATTACCTAAAACACTACATAAAATTGCTTTTCCCTTATTAAATTGTCTATCTATATTGCCACATGCTGTAATGTTTAAGTTGCCGTCAGATACAGCTTATGGAGACACGAAATGCGCAGCACGCGCTAAGTCTCTTTAATGTCCAACTTGGACATTTCAAAATCAGACTGCAGTGCGAGCACAGAAATTTATCGAATCGTTTGTTAACGAATGTTCGTTTAGTACGGAGACGGTTTTTAAGAAAAAATTAAAATCTATCCATTGCCGCACGGCCAGCTTAAATAAATGTGTGCCTTGTTAATTCTGAATGTTTGTAAACATGTTGTATTCATAAATATCTGTAAAATAAAAAATTACAATGTTACTCAAAACTTGCAACCGACTCCATACTATACGAGCATTCGTAAACATTCGTTAATATACGATTCGATAAAGTTCTGTGATCGCACTGCTGTTCTCTAACGTTGCTTTTTTTTTTAATTTGAGTTCTAGTTCCCTAATTTGAGATAAGAAAGACTTAAAATTACAGAGTGCTATGTCGATTTCAGTTCATTGACCTTATATAAACAAATATACTCAGAATTTGCTGAAAACTGAACAACGTAATTTATAACTCCTTTCAATCATGATTAAAAAGTTGATTACCTACATAAATTCCTTTTGATAAAGTTATAATCATCGAATGCAGAGCATTAACAAAACCGACTTCACGTCAAAACTTTGACTGAAATTGAAAATGAAATTTACCACCTCTGAAGTACCAGGGTGGTCTGAAAAGTTTCCGACCTTAACGCAAAGATGGCGCCACTCGTCAACAAAAGCTAGTGAATGTAGTTGTGCATCTTTTGACAGGTTACTCACCAAAGTTTCGGCCATTTTGGACGCGCAGTTTTTAGTTGACAGTCGTTTGAGTGAGTACATGTGAGTGTTTTTGTGAAAATGGAAAAAATTGAGTATCGAGCTGTTATTAAATATTTGTTTTTGAAAGGCAATACGCCTACGCAAATCAAAAATGAGTTGGACTCTGTGTATGGGGACTCTGCACCATCATTTACCACAGTGAAATTTTGGGCAGCTGAATTTAAACGTGGCCGTAAGAGCTTGGGAGACGATGAACGTTCGGGACGTCCAAAAACTGCAACTACTGACGATAACATTGCTAAAGTTCACGAAATGGTGTTAGACGACCGCCGAATTAAAGTGAGAGAGATAGCAGAGGTTATGAAAATGTCCAAAGAACGTGTTTGTCACATATTAAAACAAGATTTAGACATGAGAAAGCTGTCCGCGCGTTGGGTGCCGCGTTTGCTCACGTTAGAACAAAAACGTGTTCGAATGAACATTTCCAAGGCTCTGTTGGCGCAGTTTAGGCGCAATAAATCCGAGTTTTGGCGCCGATTAATTACTGTAGATGAAACTTGGATACACCATTATACGCCCGAAACAAAACTACAGTCAAAACAGTGGACTGCAAGGGGGGAACCAGCTCCAAAAAAAGCAAAAACTGTTTTTTCGGCTGGGAAAGTGATGGCGACTGTTTTTTGGGATAGTCATGGAGTTATCTTAATCGATTATCTTCAAAAAGGAAAAACCATTACAGGAGCATACTACGCATCATTACTTGACGAGCTGAAGGCACAAATTGCGGAAAAACGGCCACATTTGCAGAAAAAGAAAATCCTGTTTCACCAAGACAACGCGCCGTCTCACACCTCAGCGGTTGCCATGGCAAAAATCCACGAGTTACGGTTTGAACTGCTTGACCATCCGCCTTACTCACCAGATCTGGCCCCAAGCGACTTCTTTTTGTTCCCTCATCTAAAAACTGCGCTCGGAGGACAAAGATTTTCGTCAAATGAGGAGGCAATCACCTTTGTGAACAATTATTTTGCAGAGAAAAACGCCGAGTACTATTTGGACGGGTTACAGAGATGGGAGCATCGCTGGGAGAAGTGTGTAGACTTACAAGGAGACTATGTAGAAAAATAAATAAAAAAATTAAGAAAAAAAATCTTGTATCATTGTTAGGTTGGAAACTTTTCAGACCACCCACGTATTCACTCATATGAAACAAGAATATTCATATCAATTCATAATTGTCCAAAAAGTCGTGTAACAAAGACACATAAGAAACACACACTATGTGAACCTTCTCCTTTTGGAAGTCGGTTGAAAACTACCCTGGACAGTGCACGATCAGAACATAATGTCGTTTATTTAATGTAGGTTGTTTGCATTAACATTTCACTACGTTACTATACACTAACTTAACTAGCGGTCTCAGCTCAACATTGAATTGCTCAGATTATGATAAACTTCTCATTTTGGTTGAAATTTGAGTGTTTTTGTTTATGCGAGGTCAATGTCTGCTAGCCATCACTTTAAAATGTCTCAAAGTAAGCATATAAACACCATGTCTATATACTTAAAACACTTTTTGCAATATTAAGCAACCATTTGAATGTTTGCTTATAATTATGTAACTTTTTTTTAATGCTTTAAGAAATGTTCCTATTCCGAAAATGTACATTCGACTACGTTTAGGTAAGTAGCCACACTGATGGCTAAGACACTCTTTCATGATTGTGTTCAAAAAGAAGCTCTAAAAAAATGACTTCAAAGTCGTGAATCTTCAAAGCGATATAGCATCGAGTGAGTTACTGAAGAAAAGCTTACCAATACCCAGTATCTCTGTATATTTTAGCCAATAGGTGACCGAGAACCAGAAATGTGCGTTTTAGTAGCAGCATATTCTGTGACGTTATCCAAAGTTACACATAGAAACTTTATGTAGGACATTGAATCACTCATTCCGAATCACTCTCCGTCTCTCCCGACTCGGAGTCAGACGAACTGGACACCGGCTCGCACTTGATGAACTCGATCTCCTTCAGTTTCTTTGGTCTGCCTCGCTTCTTCTTCTCTCCTCCGCCGTCCTTCATCACAGTCTTGACCATGCTGGAGATTCTCTTGAGGTGCTGCTGCTCGTGTCTCATCATATGGTTGCTCAGGTATTTCTTCATTTTAAACTTCTTCTGGCACTGCGGACATTCGTGTTCGTAGTTGCTCTCGTCAATCTCCACATGGACAGCGTTGAAGTGCCTCTTCAAGTAATGCTCATGCGCAAACTCCTTCTCGCACTTCTCACATCGCAGTTTCGGCTTGTCTACATGCACGATCTTCTTGTGCTTCTTCAAACGAATCGCCGAGTGGAAGAACTTGTCACAGAGATCGCATTTTATCTTCGTGTCGGGAGAAGAATGCACCTGCATGTGCTCCTTGAGGTACTGATCGTTTTTGAACTCCTTCAGGCACTCTGGACACTGCACTTTAGACTCCAGTGGAGGATGTATGTTGAGCACGTGCCGCTTCATGTGATGCCGTGACTTAAACGTCATCGGACAGAACACACACGGATGTCGCTCCACTTCCGTGTGCTGAGTCTGAAGATGACGGTTCAGATTAAGATGGTTTTTGAAGATCTTCTCACAAATATGGCACTTATATTTCTCCTTGTCCGTCCGGTGGTAGGACTCCATATGGTATCTTAATTTGTACGGCACGTTGAACTGTTTATCACATTCTGGGCACTTGATCTCCGGCAAGGTGTTCGGGTGTTGGCGTTTCACGTGCATGTATAGAGCACGTCTGGTGCGGAACTCCTGGAAACACAGCTGGCAGTAGCACTTCTCTTCGTCGGAGTAATGTTTATTCATCTTGTGCATGTAGAGGTAGTGTTTATTCTTGAATGTCTTATCGCATCGGTCGCACATCACGGCGGAATCTTCCGACGAGTGAACTCTAGTCGTGTGCAGATAGAGATTTTGGTAATTCTTGAATTCCTTGAAGCATTTCTGGCAGATGTAGCGTCGATTGCGTTTGTGGAATGGCGTCGTCGCTGCGCTTTTGAGGACGGAAACGATGTCGTCGTAGAGGTTTCTTTGTTCCTCGTTGAGGTCCCCGCCCGAGGCGAGATATTTGAGGTCTTCCTCTGAAGGAATCTTTTCTTGTGGGAGGCCTCTCTGCTCAGCCAGAGCTGCTATCAAGGCTTGCTGTAAATAAAGAAATTACGTCTTTATATCTTTAACAATAAATATTCTCTAATCATTAAAATGTTATAAACGTTAAGTATATACAGTAGAATCCGTTTATTATGACTCCGCTTATAATGACCAACCGCTTATTATGACGTGTTTACACAGTGAAGTTTGGTTTTCATATTTTTTTTTTTATAAGTGACTAAACCCGCGTTTGACCTCAATCTCACCTGATGGTAAGTGACGATGAGGTCGAAGATGGAAGCACACGGGTTTAGGAAGGAACTGGCTCTTTATACAATATTGCCGGAACACATTACCGCCGGAGCGGTAACATTTGGCGACAGACTTTATATAAAGGGTGGTCGCTAGCCAGGCGGACCCAGAAGGGATCCTACCACCAAGCAAAATAAATTATATAACTAAGTCAGATATAATGACTTCGCCTATAGTGACGTATCGCTTATTGTGACCTTTTTTTATCAAATGTTGTCCGCTTATAGTGACCGACCGTATGATTTCTAACACCTTTGGCGGTGTTCGGGAGAGATCCTTTCACGCGCCGAAAGTCTTTGGTTATTTGATTTGAGCCTCAGATTTACTTATTGAGTCTACTTATCTACTTTGATTTATCTCTATTTTATTCTTCTTTATTAAAATAAATCACATAGTAACTTAAACAGTTTATTTATTCTTGCAGTACCTATGCTTTGTATGACGTCCGTTTAGTATGACTTGTTTCTTATTTCCGTCCGATGTCATTATAAACGGATTCCACTGTAGGGATGTTTGTTCCAATTTTACGTAACTTCAATAAAGTTGTACTTAAAAAATACTAATTGAGTAAAAAAATATACTTAATGTTATAACTAATTCGAAAGATATATCCTAAATCTTTATTATTTTTTTAAGTAGTTTCTTCACCCGCGTTTGAAAATCTTTTGGAATAATATTAAAAGTTACTAAATTTATTTTCGAAAAATAAAATTATTTGAACATAAACTTGGCTTGACTGGTTCCTATATTTCATCAACATTTTCCTATTATTAAAATTAATACTTAAGTAATTTACCCCAAAGCGCTAAAATTGGGGCTCAAAACAGTGCGTTGTTGTGGCGGGGACTCTATAATGATATGGAGTGGCGTGAGTTCTGATACTCTTACAGAAGTGTTATCAGCAATAATACTTTAACTGGAACCAGATATGTCGTAGAGATCCTAAGAGAGAATAATTTACCCTTTGGAGGGACCGATTTGTTTAATGCACGACATTGCACGTCCGCACTACGCTCGTTTTGTAAATGAGTACCTTCGAGACGTTTACGTTCAAAAATTGCAGTGGCCAGCTCACAGCCCGGGCTCAATCAAACTCGATAGATTGGAATAAGATAAAAAACAATCAAAATAGCGTCAAACCCTCCGCTAACCCCTCACCAGCTTCGAGTTGCTGCACTGACTGCCTGGCGCAGCTTATCGGAAGAAGACATCAAAAATTTCGGATGCAGGTGGTTTATAACGGCTAGACGAGGAAACACACTATATTAAAAAGTACATAAAGTCTACAAAAATTCCCTCACACTAGTGTATTTTTTTATTTTTATATATTTTTTTTGTGTTTTCCATTATTCACTTGTAAAGTCTTAAAACTTGTGAAAAAATTGTTTAAAAATATAAGTTGGACGATTTCTAATCGGAATTAACCAAGTAAAAAACTGGAATTGCAAAAAAAAAATTATGTGGCCAAGTGTCCCTGCTAGGTTTTTTTTTTGTTTCGTGCGGGAATTACCTGTAATGATTGGCGTAGTAGCATCTAGACTAGGTACTGCACTTTGGAGACCGTCATTAAGAAACATTTATTTTAGTGAAAATTAGAGAATAACCTATATTTTTCACCACTACTCTTTGTAGTGAGCCCACTGATGAATGTCTCTTATGGATGATGAGGAGGTTTTTAGGCTATAAAGCACCATACTGCCCCAGTGCTGGCTGGTGGAGAAAAACCTGCGTTAATGCTCCTTTTAACTGGAAAGGTCTTGCCCTTTACAACAGTCTCATGCTTTGTAAAGTACATTGAGCCATAGTTGCAAGTGATTTCAGGGTTGTCTGGAAGAGATTGTCTGTAGATGATAAGGCCGCCTATTGTGCACTGTACCTATTATATTTTTAATAAAGTTATGTCTTACCCCATGTGTACAATGAAGAATAAATAAATAAATAAAATAAATAAATAAATACCCAAGTGGCAGTAGGATACCATACTACAAGTACATCTCAAACCTTTTATGTTAAACACATAAATGAATACTTACTGGTTTCCATGTCGCCAGCACAGACTCGTACATGGCTCTCTGTTCCGGTGTTAGTGAAGAGCTTGTGACACTGATGAACTTCATCGGCTTTTCCGGCTTTGGCTGTATGAACGGCTTTTGCTCAGTCAGCTCAGGAGTGTATGTCGACTGCTCAGAAGTCTCCGGTCTAAAGATCGACTTCTGATCTGAAGCCTCCGCTGGATAGAGAGGCTCCATCATCTATGGAAGACACAACTGATTTATTATAAAATGTTATGGAGTCTCAACAATAAGATGTACCTTTATGGATAAAATGGAAGTGCTGAGTACTTTATTTTATTCAGGAATAAAATGTTACAGAGTTTTAGGAATGTCTGATTAGCAAAAAATATGCTTTCATCCTGATATTAGATTAGGTAAAAAAAATAACAAACAGGGTGACTGGTGGCAAATTTTAGATACTGAAGGAGAGCACTCTGTATTTGATTCTTATCATAATTATGTAATAAGAGTAGGTACTAAATTTTTCACTAGAATTACCTGACCTGGCATGTGGATCGCTGCCAATGCTAGCATAACAATGCCTTGCATAATCAATTCTTTAACTTTCTGTTAAGTTTACAAAGTAAATAATTAATATTTATTTTTTATTATATTTTGTCTATTTATGTGTGATCTCAAACTATCACATCCTTCAATTCCAAATGTGGCCCACCAGTCACCCTGTATGTATGTTAACATCCAGAGTATATTATTTATGTTTAACTCACATTTACCCAGTATTTTGGTTATGATGTTTAATATCAGGTTTATACATAGACAATGCCATGTCATAGGAACAGTCACAGGATATCTCGAGATTTTCAAGAGCAGGCTTTAGTTCTTAAATTATTATAACAAAAAACAATATTTAATATTGAGTTAACAAAAGGAAATAGAAAGAAGAAATGCAACATACAATTTGAGCTTTAAAGGTGGCCACATCATAAACTTATTGCTTTCATAATGTTCTTTGTTGTGATAATAGATAACTATGATAATGTGGACACAACTTAGATATATAACTTCATTTTAACAAACTAGAGTAGAATTAAGCTACTACTACAATTATAGATAAGGATATATGAGGTACCTGCCTCATAAAAACCATTAAGCACAATGGGGCAGTATATGAAATGGGTTTTTTATGGATCTTTGCTTGTGATACAGTTATGAACTGGAGCAAATATGCGAACAATAATATATTAGTTTCCTATAAAATATAAACATGGCAGAAATCGCAGTCTAAATGAATTTCTGTTGTTCCACCAAATTGTAAACAAAACTAATATTGACATGAAAAATAATAAACAAACGATATTAGCAATATAAACTTACTTTAATCTGACGTTAACTTTGCAGTATAATAACTTAACACGTCATGGCTACAGCGAGCAGACCATTTTATGTAGAAGAACGAAAATCACTAATATGGCTAAATCCCTTGAGGCTTTTTATGACACAGCGGCTGCGAGTGAACTGTAGTCGCATAATTTGGACAAAATATATAAAATGCACATTCATAAGTTATCACTAAGTATCATATACAAGGTCAAGAGCAACTTTTCTACACTTTTAACTGCAGAAAATACACTAACATGTAGGAATTAAATAATCTAACTTGACAACCGACGACATTCTTTAATCCAGCAGCAACCTAAGCAAGCTGTCGTCTTCTCTTCAGTCGGTCAGTCAATCCTTTGTTGTCTGACTTCTGTCAGGTTGACTTTGATAGTGATAGTATGTATTTTATAAAACTAAACGCATGTACCCAATAATATTCTAATAATATTGTCTCAAGTTTTCGCGATTCATACTATTAAATAAAACACTTTTTAACCGGATTTATCACGTATTTAATTATTTATTTTTTATTATTTTTTTATTAATTTATTTTAAATAACTCGACGTTTCGGTGCCTTTGCAGACCCCGTGGTCACGAGCGACTGACCGACATAAATCCGGTTAAAAAGTGTTTTATTTCATAATATTCTAACTTGAACTGTGCTTCCTGAGCAAAGTGATACAAGTCGACTTGAACCCCGTTTTCTTACTTTATGTAGTTAGGGCCATGAGGCAAGAACTAAAGGAGCTGTCTTGCCATGAAAAAATGGTGTTTATGTATCTAAACTTAAACAGAGGAGTACAATGGAGTCTCTTTAGTGCATTGCAGATATGGTCACAAAGTGTAATAAATGTTTTTTTGTTGTTAATTATTAATATATGAAATTTATTAGGGAGGATGGAATTTTTGAATGCCCCCTAGAGGGAAAGTACCTACTCTAAATAATAGAGATAGCAAGTTTTACTACAAAGAAACATTCCTTTACTGCACCAAATTATCAGCACTCTGAATAAATACCTACTTAAAATATAAAATTTACACGAACTAATTTGGTTAAGTTTCCTTTCTAAAAAATAAATAAGTTGATGTTTTTGTAATCCTACTTCTGCCATCACCATAATTTTATTCAAATGTCCTTTATTAAATCTCTTAAATATTTTATATCGAAACTTTTGATTTCTCTGATTTCTGAAATAGTTTATGAGGATATTATACAAAAGAAGTAATTCAGGTTATAGTGATATATATTGATAAAACATGAGGTGCTGATAAATGGTTCAAATTTTTCGTGAATTCTAAATTATCAGCACTGGTGCAGATAAACGGAAAATAGTACGAGTAACTTCTAAGTAAATTTTTTTTCAACACACTTGCTCGTAAAGTGAGCGTTATTCTATTGAATTTAGAACTATAAACTGGGCTATAAGTCACGCGTGCATAATATATTATGCCCTAGTGCATAATATAATGAATCCTACAAAGTTGAATTGTACCTTTGTGCAAATAACATGCGAGAAAACAGAGCATATTTTATTGGTCCGGGTTATACACTAAATATTTTCAGAAACAACAAAGAGGTTTTATACCACTTCAAATCCATATACATTTTTAAATGTTTGCGCCTTATATTAGTAAAATAAATTTGTATATTAAACAAATTATTCACAATTTACAATCATTTGTCATAAAATATTATTAGGTTCGGCGCCATTTTTCAATCACAATTCACAGCTTTGTTATCAAGTGTGTTTGTTATTTTATGACCACGTATGTGTGTCTTTTACTTACAAGTGTGTTGAAAAACGTCGTATGTAACTCGTGAGCGTTGCTAATTACAGTCTCGGCTCATTATTAAGCCCTCGCCTGCGGCTCGGGCTCAAATCACAGCCTCGACTGTAATTAGCAACTTCGCTCACTTGTTGCATAATATACTATTACTGATAACGTACTTATTTTATGCATAGAATTAATTAGATTTAGTTTAAATAGTTTATAAATTCCAAATCCAAATCATAGCATGATGCTGATAAATGGAATAAAGCGTGCCGATAATTTGGTTCTTCTGACATTTCAACATCTATCCTTTCACAGTTTTTTCCAATATAAAACCAAAGGTAGTATGTACATAAAGCAAACAAAATAAATACACTAACTAAAACCTACTCAAAGCCTTGGATGCAGTAAACAAGACCGTGCAAGTAATTATATGAAACTAGCTGAGTCGGCAAACGTTGTTTTACCATATAAATAAAAAAAAAATAGATGTTGGCCGATTCTCATAGATACCGGATAAGCACAAAAAATTTCATCAAAATCGGTCAAGCCGTTTCGGAGGAGTATGGCAACGAAAACTGTGACACGAGAAGTTTATATATTAGACTAGCTGACCCGGCAAACGTTGTCTTGCCATATAAATAAAAAAAAAATGATGTTTGCCGATTCTCATAGATACCGGATAAGCACAAAAAATTTCATCAAAATCGGTCAAGCCGTTTCGGAGGAGTATGGCAACGAAAACTGTGACACGAGAAGTTTATATATTAGACCAGCTGACCCGGCAAACGTTGTCTTGCCATATAAATAAAAAAAAAATGATGTTGGCCGATTCTCATAGATACCGGATAAGCACAAAAAATTTCATCAAAATCGTTCAAGCCGTTTCGGAGGAGTATGGCAACAAAAACTGTGACACGAGAATTTTATATATTAGATAATCATTTGGAACTGAGGATGTTATATTCTTGCGAAGTCTTTTGTTGGGAAACACAACTAGTGAAGGTGTTATATCTCCTTTTTTGCAAAACATAAACAGTACAGTAGGGCGCCTTTAGGTGCAGCGTGATCAATTAATAACTTTTTCACTTTTATGACATAGCTGAAAATATTGTCTTAAGTTTTCGCGATTCATACTATTAAATAAAACACTTTTTAACCGGATTTATCGCGTATTTTACATTTTAAATTTTGAGAGAGTTTGAGAGTGCCATATGGAGAGCACGCTCCTCAAAGTCTTCCATGTAGATGTCAGCAACTACAGGTGACACTGGGGAGCCCATAGCAACACCATCAATTTGTAGATAAAACTCATTATTCCACATAAAGTAGCCCGATGTAAGGCATAATTCTAATAATTCTGCATATTCAACAGGCAAATCGGATTCAGTTAGCTTTTTCTTGACAATTTCAATGCAGTCTTTGACAGATAGTGATGTAAACAAAGACTTAACATCAAAACTAACCATGGTTTACATAGCTGAAAGTTAGATTCGTCCCCATTAAAAACACGAGACGGATATTCTAAGATGTCAAAGAAGTTGTTCCACTTAAGATAAATCTCTATTTTGTAGACGCACCCTTTGACATCATTCTATTTTACCAGGTACCTATATCTAAAGGGTTCATAATTTAAAATGAAACACTTTTTCACCAGATTTATGGTGTATAATTTATGCCCGTGGTCACGAGCGACTCAACTAGTCACTCTTGACCACGGGGTCTGCAAAGACACCGAAACGTTAAGTTAAAATATAAATTATACGCGATAGATCCAGTTAAAAAGTGTTTTATTTTATATTTAAAAGAGTTATCTCTTCCTGTCTTCTGTAAGAAATATTCCACACCCCATTTCTAACAGTCTTTCTTTTCGGGAACTCTCTCCCACAACAACCTACGACCAACTGTACTAATACTCCTCTTTTCTTCGTACGACAAGACCTATTGGATCAAGGCGTGAAGATTTCGATAGTTTCTCTAGGTTCTTTCAAGGTTTTGGAGTCTAGTTTTTGGGCACACCCTTTTTTCAGTAGAATTTCGTAAGTGTTTTTTTTTTCATTTTAATTGGTTTAGTTGTCCTTATTTATCTTTTAGTTTCATATTTCAATAGCACTTACACAGTGCTGATAATTGGTTTAATCTGTAGTGATAATTGGTGGTGAGGGTGCTAGTAACTGGTGATATGATAATTTTTTACCCTTGTCTATCTAATCAAAAATTGAATAAAGGAAAACTATTTCCATTTTTAAAATGATCTTACTGATGGAGTTTTGAAACTGGATATTCAATGAATTAAGCTTTGAAGCCAAAGCTTTGACTTGAAGTCGGTTTTTTGATGCTCTGCATTCGTTGATTATTATTTGGTCTTACTCACGTGTTTTTCTATCTGCCATAGTTTTGTAGCAAGTGATACAAGTAGGTATAGCCTGGCTAACGAAAGTAGACACTGGATTTTTTGTAAACGTTTCATATGGCAGTACTTACTAGCATAAATGTCAAAGTCGTTTTTCTGGTGTCACTGTTGTCAAGCCGACGGTTGATGGTGGTTTTGTTAATTGAGTTTTTGAAATTTTCGATTTATAAATGAAAAAAAAAAATTTTTTTCATTAATTCCATACAGAATTGCTGGATTCAGATTTTGATTACTATGAATAAAAATAATTCATGTATTTCATTGCTTTATTTTTAAACCTGATTGATACTAGTTGTCTATCGTTTTAAAAATATACTTCTCATCAAAAAGTAGGACAGTATCAAGTTTGTTTAATCCATTTATTTCGTACTATAGTCGGGGTTACCATGATAGCATTTTTTTGAATTTGCCGCGGTTTTTCCAGTCTCTACTTTCATTACCCAGACTATAGTCTGAGACTATTGAATTGAATAGCAGTATTGGAAAAAAGTGCATATTGATATTTGTTGACCTTTGTGCCCTTTGTGCTCGCTGCAAAAGTTTTTTTTTGTGTTTCATCGTAAAAGTGGAATTGAATTAAGTTCCACATATTATATTTCTGTATTTATTTTGTGACTATCAATATAGGTTAGGTTAGACTTAAATCACTTTGAACGAATTATTCTAAAAGCGGACATGTCTCGACATATATTACTTTTTGTACCTAACAACAAAGATTTATACCTACCAACACATATAAATTTTCGGCATTTTTTGTCACCTAGTAGGTGGTTAAGGTTTCACTGACTGTCCAGTGTTAAGTCTAGGTATTTAAGATGCTTATCTATCATGATTACTTAATCTCCAATGGATTTTTTGAACTAAGTGATTTCCGCCATTGAGTGTGAAACCAGAGTGCTTGGGTCTTGTGCGCTTGACCCCGCACTGAACCCGCCGTTTCCGCAGGCGATGTCAGTGATGTTGCGGACTCGCAAGATTACATCATCCGTAGATCTACGGAAACGATATTACCGGTCGGATCAGTCAGGTCCCACATTTGCTAGGTGGTGGTTGATGCAGTGGGCAATGATCTATTGGAATAGTTTTCCAACGTCGTTGAGTAAGCACAGACGTCGGATAGCCAAAGCGTCGTCAGTTTGTCTGCCATTCTTTCTCAATAGGACCAAGCGTGCTACCTTCCATTGTGAGGGAAAGGCACTATTCATTAAAGGGAAATAATAAAACGAGTGACTAAAAAACAAATTTGGACTGGAAATAATAAAACGAGCGACTAAAAAACAAATTTGGACTGTCTTGAAAAATATATGAAAATGAACGGTTTTAAATATTAATATTGCGACTGAATTACTAAGTGAGCGACTAAAACACATATACATTGCGATGAAAGAGATAAGTTACGAGAAGGGCTCCCGCACAGGAAGGCGGAATCAGTACGGTTAGGTGCGACGACGAGCGCAGCGAGGAGGACCATGTTAGGTTGCATATAGTTATTAGAGATGCGCCGAGTAATACTTTTGCCGAGTAACGAGTACCGAGTTTTACTCGGCTCAATTTTTTTTCAACCGAGTACTCGGCCGAGTAACTCGGTTCAATCAAATTCCCATTTCGCGCGCGTAAACATGTACAAACAGGTTCGCGCTGGTCGAGAGGCCGGCTTGCGTTGATACACCTCTCACCCTGCCCGCACCTTTCATCTACCAGACACTTGATAGATTGCAAACAAATACTTTACGTTGCGCGTCTTAAGTGTATAAATAATTGAAAAAGTTAGTTAAATAACGATTGACTGTGTGTCGTACCTGATCAGTGATTGTTGACATAATGACTTCACGTAAAAGATCACGAATTTGGGCGTTTTACGACGAGATTGTAGAAGATAATGCAAAAGTGAAATGTACTTTGTGCAATTCTCTTACCTTTATTAAATTTAAAATATTGATTATTTTTATGACTGTTCTTTTTATTTTGTCTCACTACTCATTCATTAAAATAATTTTGATTTAGTGTCAAAGATTTCCTAAATTAATAATAAATGCTTTATGATTAAGTAACACTGTTGTTGTAATTATATCTACCTAAATATATTGCTTTTCTTAAACAAAGTATACTCGGCATTCAAACCGAGTTATTCGGCCGAGTACGAGTATCAAAAAACCAGCCGAGTACGCCGAGTACCGAGTATTAACCGAGTACTCGGCCCATCTCTAATAGTTATACACGTGCGCGAGCCGAGCGAGCGAAGCGAGCGGTGCCGCGGCAGCGGCCGGCGAAGCGCCATAAACCTGGTCAGCTATTATAGTCAACCCTGGACAATCCCGACATGGTCAAAAGTGTTTTTAAGTCGCTGTTTCATTGATTCTTCGTCACTCGCTCTCAGTCGCTCACTTAATTAAAACAGTAAGCCAAATTCATTATTTTTGTCACCTAAAATTTTTATTTACAGTTACTCGATTAAATACTACCCTTCATTAAATAGCTGCTGAAGAGTAGTCTCAGTCTATCTCCAAGTGCCTACGTCAAGAGCTATAATAATAATACGTATCTACAACACGTAGATCTATAACACGTACCAATGTCAGGCAATACGTTATTAGCTACAGGTGACAAATTAATTTTATTTATTCTTCATTGTACACATGGAGTAAGAAATAAGTTTGATAACAATGTTAAAGGTACAGACAGGGCACAATAGGCGGCTTTTTCATCCGTAGATGATCTCTTCCAGACATACTTACGGCTACAGCATCTTTCGCCTGTGTAACTTAAGCCCGTAGCTCACTGGTGGTTTCTCGTGAGGCCTTTAACTTTAACTCAACCATAGCCACGGAAGCCTTCAGTCAGGGTAGTTAGTTATATCACCCGGGAGCCTGGTAACGTCGACGTGGTAGAACGGTACTGGCTGCAACTTGTAAATGTCTTTCGACACGCACGTCAGCACTCCGTCTGGATCAGAGTGCCTAGTGCGAGTTTTTTAACTTTACCATCGCGTTAACGTTAACTTTGCTTTGTATGGCATTCAAGCAGCGCCACCTAGTGACGAGAATGGAAACGGAATTTATAAGAACATGACTGGTTGTTTCAAGTGGTTTGCTCGATGAACGCGATGGTAAAGTCGTAGGAATAAAGTCGCAATAGGCCCACAGTAGTCTGCAGGATGAATAGCATCCTGAATCCTGAAGATTTTTGTCCCACATTTATAGCTAGGGCGCTGCTTAGTTCGAGAGTCATCATTCAGGAATGTGTAGGTGTAGTGTTTGCCCACTACTACGGCTCAAGCAAATATTACACGCATACGGGTCGAATTGATAACCTCCTTTTTTATGAAGTCGGTTAACAAATAATACTAAAAAAACACTTACTTTATTTCATAACTCTTACTTTCCTATAAGTCGGGCAGGCGCCGACTTCAAAGTTCAAAAAATACTTAGTATCTAGGTATATTAAAGTGTTGAGTTTATTTAAGACAGAAGTTATCGTTATCGTTTTATTTTTTACTTTTTAGTTCTGTTATATTCTTTCCAAACATACATAGGTAAGTTACCTACGTACAGTTTTGAAGTCAGTTTTATTTTTTTAAATATTATTTACAAAGAAGTTCAGCAACCGGAAATGGAAAGTCTGGAATGGAAAAGTCCATTGTTCTTTGGGAACTGCGTGCTCCCAATCCCAAGGAATGCTCAGTATGCTGGAGTTCATAGGCGATACAGTTAATATGATACAGTTAGTACCTATGCTGCAGTTCACGGCTGTAGACAACGATTGTTGATGTCGGCGTAGTACGTACAAGTAACAATGTGAAAACCATTTTAAGTGGATAAGCCGTGAAAGGCGACTAAGTCGATAGACCCCTGCTTGGTGGTGGGACCCCGTCAGGGTGCGACTGGCTAGCGACCACCCTTCATATAAAATCCTCCGCCAAATAATCCCGCTCCGCGCGGTGGTGATGTGTTCCGGTGATATTCTATGAAGAGCCAGTTCTTGCCTTTTTTTTTTTTTTTTTTTTTTTGCCTGGAGGAAAACATGCTGTCATGTCCCCGACCGCCCAAGGGGGAACGGTGGGGTATGTGGGGATGATCCGGCGGAAGGCCGAACCGACCCACTAAAAACCTCCAGGTGTACCTCCCCCGCCATAGTTGGAGCCCACGGTATCGCCAGTAGCATTGCCCGCGAGCTCCGGCGGATTGCGCTCAGCCTGAGCCGTGCGCCCCCCACGTAGGAAATGGCCCAGTACACGCGGCCATTTCCCCACTCATAGCCTGTATAGCCGCAGTAGGTCCCCTCACCCACCACGGCTGGCTATCGGGAGGGAGAAGGCGTCTCCTTCTCCGTCCCACCCTCCGCCCAGCCTAAACTAACCTATCCTAAAACCTAACCTAAAAACCTAACGTAAAACCTTATCTAAAATCTAACCTAAAACCTTACCTAAAACCTTACCTACAACCTTACCTAAAACCTTACTTAAAACCTATCCTAAACGAATTAACTTAACCTAAAACCTAACCTATCCTGAAACCTAACCTAACCCAATACGACGGCCTGGACGCCGAAGCAATCCGAGACCGCCGACCCCAGAGCATCCGGTGCACGACCAGAGCTCGCCGCCTCTGTGTCCTCATCGGTCCACTCTGCTATCAGAATGGTACCGAGAGGACCCACCCCGGGAAGGCGCAGCTGCCGCCTAATGCGGACAGACGCAGCGCGCCACCGCCGTAAGAGTGATTTCGCTTCACCCGATCGCTGGATTGCGACGGGCTACTGAGCCCCCCCGCCACGACAAGGCACACTCTACTTGGGGGGGAGCCAGTTCTGGCCTAGACCCGTGCGCTGTCATCTTAGACCTCATCAGTGATATTAATGTCCTCGTGACCACAACTCGGTCGATAACTCAAGTTAAATAAATAAAACTAGTGAAATACCTATCGCTGTTAAGTACTGACATAAGTAGGTCGATTACACATTATTTTATTGTTCAGTAGAATCGTACTATCATAAAGGTAAATAAGGTAAAGTATTGTATGTACATGTATTTATATTCTAGGTTCCCCCCTAGTTCGCTACATGGTATCCCATATCACAAGCTCTGCTTAGTTTGGGGCCTTATAGTTGGTGTGATTGTCTGGGGATTTTATTATTATTTATAATTAAGTATGAAAAATGAAACAAAAAAATCCATCCAACAACCCTGCCGCGCCTGGACAAGAGTTTCTTAAAAGATGATTAATCTTAACTAACCTGTTCGGTGGTACGAGTAATTCAACTAGGCCGCATCTTCGAAATAAACGCCTACAGCAGCGCCGCGGTCCATTCACATGTGATAGGGCTGCCCGCCTTCAGCATTTAACTTCCATATAGTTTTGTGACTGCAGATATCATTTTTTTTACACATATACACAAATAAAATACCTACTTTGTGAATTGAATAGGAAGTGTTCAACAAAAATATTTTTTTTTTGTCAAAAATCTATGCTACCTATTGTACGTTTTAACGTAATTCAAACGTTTGAATTACATTAAAATACTTGCGCCTCGACTGAGACGTACGAAATGATGTAAGTACCTATTATTAAATTTTAAAATTTAAACAATCCGCATATTAACGTAGATAAAGCTCAATCAACAATTAATTGTTTCGGCATGCAGACACTCGTGACTGGCCGCATGCCGAGTTCGGTATAGCTCGCGTTTCGTCCGTTTATATGAAGTTGAATTACTGCATATTACCATGCCTTTAGATTAAAAGGCTTCCTAGTAAGTAACTACTGATCCGATTTGAATAAAATTTGGAACAGAGATAAACCTGACCCTAAGGATGGCCATAGGCTTTTATTACCAAAAAAGGTTTGAGGGGTAGGTATACAGGGTGTTTGGTGGCCAGGTGCGAAGGTTAAAGGAGGTAATAAACGAGGTATTTTTGAAACTTGCTATTTTTTTTTTTGAATTTTATAAAAATACCTAGAATTTAGTAGATACGAGTTAATAGTGCCCGAATACGCGTTAGTGTGTAAGCACTATCTTTTGTTTCCGATAGTTTAATGTATGTCGGACCAAATAAAACTACTTTTATGTGTATTTATGGCTTCTAAAACCAAATGGAGGCACACAAAACATTTAAAAAAAAAACGTATTTTGATACGAGCATAATTTTGATGGGCCATAAAAAAAATTGAAAAAATCTTTGAATTGTTCAAACATTTTTAAAAACATGCCTATTTATTGTTCTTTCTTAAAAATATTAGTTATTCACACCGCTTGCCAAATCTCTGAATTAAGGGCTAAAAACCAAAGTAAGAGAGCACTTTTAATAAAACTACAGGAACCTTAAGGGCCCCATTCGCGAAATCTATGCGTTTTCAAACTCATTACAACCGGCCAATATTGTTTGTCTGGATCGGATAAAAATATATGTTGAAGTTTGTTTAATATATTTTATAAATCTGTGGATCAAAACACGATACTGAAAACTTTACTCGATCATAAAAAATTACGAAAAAGATGAAAATTTTAAGTGATTTTCCGATATTCTAAGAGAATATCAAACTTATACTTACAAAAACTTGTCATAATATTGGTAATGTAGCATAAAATTAATTTATTTGGATAATTTCTTTCTTAAACCGTTCTATTTTTTCTAATATAATATAATATAATAAAGACGACGGTGCGATACAATTCAGTACCACGCGAGGCGTCGTGGAGGTAGGACCTGTGTCGCTTTCGCTCCCGATTTTCCCGCGTAATTGATCGTCTTTTTGACCATAGCGTACACATAACAGTACGACAATTTAATCATTTAATTTTTGTTAAGTCACATTTTATATTTTGATTGATAAATTAAAGGAGTATTATAAACAATTATTACTTCTGAATATAGAGCTAAAAACTTGTTTCTGATATTTTTTTTTAAGTTTATTAGACAACAAGTGCAAAAAAGCATATAATTTTTTTTGCGATAAATCTTTTCTTACGTAATCACCCGACGAAAACAAAAGGAGGATTATATAACTGTCCTTTATTATTGAACAGAAATAAAACCGCATTCAAAGATTTTTAAGAATTCACTCGTTTCACCTGGGATTCAAACCGACTAAAATCTGTAAAAATGACACCCTGTAATTTTATTCTGTGGTTCGTTAGAGCCAATCACAAGAATAAAATCTCTCTCACATACTAGGTTAATTCATTGAAAGGAAAACCATGAAATCTTCATTTTTAGATTTAAGTCGGTTCGATTCCTGGGTGAAGAAGCGACTTTTTGAAAACTCTTTGAATACAGTTTTAATTTTTCCTAAAATAAAGGAATGTTTTATGGAGTAGAATTTGCTATCTATATTATTAAGAAAACTTTACCCCCAAATGACATTAAAAAAAATTGCCATGTATATTATGTACAATATGTTCTGCTTGATTTCCCATAACTCTAGGGTCTTGATGGGTAATAGAATCAAATAACATGTGAATAATTTTTCAATTTTCTTTTGGTTTTTATTTTTCATGCAAAACAATTCAATTAAGTCAAAAATAACTTTATGCGAAGTATGACAACGTGGCGTTTTCTACTACTTTTTTATCGCTATGCACAGGTAGGTACAGTTTGCGACGTTTTGCGGTGTACATTGTATGCAACTTTCCTCAAAGTTTAAAATATTTTTGTTGTTTATTGTATGACTTCAGTGACACGCGTCTATTGAGTGGATGAGATGTTACACGGGTGATATTTTAGAACTCATTATATTAAGACCGAGGATATCTTGGAAAGTATGCACTTTTGAACCACATATTCTTTGGCAAAAAGTATTATTTTTTAAGTAAGGAACAAAACCTCAAAGTTATGGGATATATAATATTATATAAGTATTAAAGAACACCTATGCAAAGTTGTATATTATAGAGGTGTTCTTTTTGATGTGTGCTGATAGATGCTGATGGGTGCTGATGGGTAATGAAGGATGCTGAGAGATGCTATTGGGTTCCGATGGGTACTGATAGGTGCTGATGGCTTCTCATAGGTGTTTATCGGTGCAGATGGGTAACTACTGATAGGTACTAATGGTAATTTATAGGTACTGATGAGTGCTGATAAGACATTAGCACTGATGGTGAGATTAAGATGGGTATTAGTTATTAATATCGAAAATAATATCAGTTAATTTGTTTGAATGGGTTACGTTCAATTAATATTGCTTTGCCTGTACTTAAACGTCAAATAAAATAATGGATTGAAAATGTCTGTCCGTTAAAATACCTTCTTGTATTTATTTTCGTTACGAGTAAAATAGACTCTATTTCAAAAGTTCCAGATATCAAATTAGTTTGGTATCTTTATAATTTCAACAAATATGTTTTGGAGTAATGCTGCCACCTACAATTCTTTTGATGTACCTAGTTATTAATTTGTAAAAAGTACTTACTTCGTTCTTGAAAGGGAATGTAGATGGCATCTACCACCAATTTTCCTGTGTGTTGAAATTATGATTCCAGATAGTTATAATTTCACAGTGTTAAAAGTTAGTTTAAATTGGTCACCTTTTATGTATTTTGTGGTTAAACTTTCATATGCTATGTTTTTTAAAAATATAGTGTTTTGGACCTTTATACATCAACTTAGTAACATCTTGAAAGAACCGATCAGATATAATTTATATCTGATCGGTTCTTTCACGAATAATCTAGTTCAAAGTTCAAACAGACAAACCCTTCGGCTTTATAGGTTAGACGGCTAATACATTATGACGATACATAGACATTTAAGAATATAATCATACATTACTATTTTTTTGATATAATTTACTACTACAAATTTACTACTTCGTGTAAACAGGTGCACATTCCGAAGGGGTGGATTGAATTTCATTTCATAAAAAAAATAATTATTTGTAACATTCACACTACATTATTTAGCTCAAATTAACTCGTGTTGTAGTGACTAAATAACGGATCCATACTAAATAATAAATGCGAAAGTCTATCTTTCTGTTCCTTTATTTCAGCCAAACCATCCGACCAATTTGTAGAAAATTAGTAATGAAAATAGCTCCCAAACCCTACTTTTTTTCAAACACCAGCCCTATTGGATTGGAATGAGAGTTACGTAAAAGATCTCAACTACCTACTTATCTGATTTTAATGAATTTTGGAACAAATAATTTATGAAAGTTATAAATTAACGTCACGATATACTTTCAAGTCAAAATAGCACGATTTTCACAACAGAATTCAGTAAGGATATAAATTTAAAAAGATTTCATCTATAAAATGGCAATTACAATATTTATAAAAAATAAAATAGTAAGTATAGGTATCGCAATACTAAATCCAGATAAATAAAAATATATAGATTCTATTATATCATCCTTGACATAAGTTTTAGTCATCGTAGAAACGAATTTCGTATAACAAGGCACACCATAGGTATAGGCTACTATATTACTGCTATTAATTATACTATGACATTTCTGTGCGCTGACGTGTTCATTTACGCGACTGCCCGCCACGCAGTCCCATATAGCCTACTGCGGTCGAAAATCCTCGCCTTAATTGCAAAACTTTAGTAACAAAATGAAAGCAGAAACTTAAATCACATGTTCAAAATGGAAATCATGATTTCTTATACATAATCGAGCCCTTTTCCGTACTTCTGTGGTAGTTATTTTTAGTTACATCTCCTGTCATCTCATGATGACAAAAGCTTCACGAATCTTTGTAATCAACTTGTAATTAATTTCTCTTTTGTTGCTATTTCTGAGGTGTACACAAGTCCCCAAACAAAAAAGTCCAAAGGAGATAAGTTGGGGGATCGAGCGGGCCAAGGAATAAAATAAAATAAAAAAATAAAATCCCCAGACAATCACACCAAGTACATGGCCCCAAAGTAAACATAGCTTGTAGTATGGGATACCATGTAGCGAACTAGGGGGGAACCTAGAATATAAATACATAAATAGATAAACACCCAGACATGGAACATTTTTTTTTTTGTTCCGTGCGGTGATCGAACCCGCAACCACTGGCGTCTGAGGCAGATAGGTTTACCCCAACGCCAAAGTGGTCGTCAAAATCTTTGTCAAAATCTCGTCAAATCTTTGACGACCAAAGGAATGGGTCCATCTCTACCGATCCAGTACTGCGGAACACAGTTGTCAAGTTATTCTCTCACAACCAAACTCCAATGTGCCGGGCAGTCGTCTTGCTGAAAGATGATTTCTCTCTCCGCTTCTTATGGTACTCCGACTTCCTCTAGGAGAATAGGAAGATCGTTTAGTAAAAACTCGAGATAATTGGGTCCGTTCAAAATATCGAGCAGAAAATTTGGCCCGATCAAAGTTCTGCCAATTACTCCAGCCCACACGTTAACTGAAAACTTCTTTTGAAAGGAGACCTGCTTCTTCCAATGAGGATTTCCGTTCTTGTCAGCCCTGAAAATTCTTATTCTTAAAGTAACGTGTTCCAAATTCAAAAGTACCAGGTAACCTAACCTTAAGGTAGAATTTTTTTCATAACTCACTATCGTGAAAACTTATGCAATATATTCCAAATTTGAAAATTCTTATTCTTAAAGTTATAAAATCCGTGCTGTGTTTCGGCAATATTTTATGAGGTCCTTCGACCTCATCTTTACTTTATTTTCCTTTACTTTATTCTTTTTTTATATTCGGGCGTAGTCTTGTGGAATAAGAATACTTATGAAAGGTCGCCTACCAGTGGGGCCCTAACGGGATATCTACCAGAGTAAAGCAGGACACTATGGTAGGTACAGTTACGTAATATTATAACGAACTATTGTAAAACAAAATCAATAAAATAGTTGCTACGACACTACTAACTGAAAAGTCATTATAAAGAGTATTTTATATGTAAAAAATTAATAATAATTATTTCCACAACATTAATATCTATCCCAAATTAAGTTTCATAAAGAACTTTTGTTATGGATACTACGTAACGGAAAATAAACGTGAAAAATATTGAATACAAATGGATAACATTTATTTTATATGAAAATTATCTGTTTCGCGCAGTCTTCCCGCGCAATGTCTAATCCCGCGGGAATACCGGGATATCGGGTAGCCTATGTGCTAGTCCGGGCTGTACGTACACTATCACTAGGTAAGCCAAACTTCTTACAAATCCGTTGAGCCATTCTGCCGTGATTGAGGAACATAGGTACATCCATACAACCAAACTTTCACAGTTATAATATGAGTAAGATAGTTGCTAGTTATATATAATATATATAGATAATATAGTTGCCGGCTAATATCTGTGTTCAACACAAACATCCGCCGCCGCCGGGTTCGAACCCAGGACCTCTGGCATAGAAGGCAATGTATGTCACCACTACACCAGCCGGTCGTCTATTTCGATTTTACTTTCACAAGAATAAGTTCTTATACTACTGTTTGATTTTTGTTTTCTTGTAATCTATTAAGTCTATCTAGTCAGATATATGCGCTAGAAAAACATAACTCTTCACCTGTAACAGTCGGGTAAAAGAAAATAACGTAAGTACTTCCACGTGAGAAATCGATTCTCAGCCAACTAACGTATACACATTATGCACCTACGAGTCCCACACTACATACCACGTGGTTCGCAGATAGAAATAGTATCAGTATGAACGCCAACAGTTCGTTCGTACGTTTCTCTTTATTTTACAAGAAATAATAGTAAAAATGCGTGAAATTGTGCATTTACAAGCTGGCCAGTGCGGCAACCAAATAGGTTCAAAGGTAAGATAACTTTTTACTATCGATTGCATAAATACTCTATGCAGTTTTCTTTTCCCGCTTTTTTTCTTTTTTAAATGTCAATGCATGGAAAGTTATTGGCGTTTTTGATTGCAATGCATAGTTCTTGCTTTTATTATGATTTAGGTATTATTTACGTATTTGTATGATTATTACAGATAACAGTTGCGTTTTGTATGACGTGTGTTAGTAGTCAATGATTCGTGAGAATCTATTTTTAAATGTTAGTCTAGTTAACGCTTGGCAGGGTTTATTTGCATCAAATGATGTTTTTATATTTTCTTTTTAGGTTAGAATTTCACAATCAAAGTACAAGCAACTTCTTGTTTTGTTTATTCAGTTGTTCTGAGAATCCAAAATCCGAGAATTTAAAATTTCAGTAATTCATTAAGTCCATTTAGTTATGTTAATACTTTTGTTTGTGAAAATCTTTGCTTTGAGGAAAATTGCTCTATGTATGTCACTTGATATCTTTACGGCACAATATTTTATAACATATTGAAACGATTGAAATCATCAATCACGGAGAGACTTTAAAATAAGTGGATCCTAATGGGGTCCTACGAATTAGCGGATTTGATTTATCGTCTTCTCCACTGTTTTTAATTTCAAATTTTCTTCAACTCTGTGGTGTTCTAATCTAAACTCTAACGTTCTTAATATTAGTGTGGATATATTTGGCAACCTATGTGGCGCAGTAAGGCGCTTCTACGTCATTCGTGTGGTCGCGGGTTCGATTCCCACACCGAGCAACAAACAAATGTTCCTAGTCTGGGTGTTTATCTACAGGGTCACTGGGTAAATCGACCTAGATCTGTTGAGGGCGGATAGTTTGAAACAGCCGACCCCAAACCTAACCTTTTGCGAGATAATCGACTTTCTTTTTTTGTATAATATTTTGAAATTGAGGCGCTTTTTATTATTGTTATTTGTTTCTTACATGCAGATTAAGGTGCTCTATGATTTTAGCAAACAAAACTCTATGTATAAGATTACTAAATACATAGTCCTGAGCGATTGAAATTGCAAAAAATCTGTTATTATTTTTAACAGTTTACTTTTCTTTTAAGAATATCTAAAAAAGTTATTACGGCAGACGTTCGGCAGATGCGCTTAAAAATAGGTATGACAATCTAGGCTTTAATTTAAATTCATAGGATAAAGCTTAATAAGCGATAGTGGACGTAAAAATAATTACGCTTTTTGGGCCTAATCCATTCTTTATCCCAGGAATATAAAATAAACGAAGGCCCAACGGAGATTTAATATGAACGTGTGGATAAAAATCATTTGCAATCTTTTGATGGGACCCTACTTTCTACCCCATAGTTTGAATGGGGAGCCCTATGACGACTTCCTGAGAGAAGAACTTCCTTAATGGAAGACTTGACTTTTTTTGAATTTTAGGTATTTTATATTCTAGGTTCCCCCTAGTTCACTACATTGTATCTCATAACACAAGCTATGCTTACTTTGGCGCTATGGAGTTTGTCTGATTGTCTAGGCATTTTTGATTATTATCTATACATATATATTATACCTAATAAAATGGTAGGAAAGTCAAAACTGTACATTGAATATTTTTTTAAAAGAATATTTGGGGTATGATCTACAATCGAAACAGAAACAAAAAATATAGTTTTTAGAATTTTTGTCTGTTTGTCTGTTTGTCTTTCCGGGATAAACTCAAAAAGTACTGCATGGATTTACTTCAAATTTGGCATGAAGATAGTTAAGAAGTCGGGTCAACATATAGGCTACATATTATCACGCTAGCAGTGTTATAATCGTAGGTGCGTTTGGTGCTGCATTCACGCTGCGTTCACGCAGACGACGTCGCGGGCAGCAGCTAGTTATTTATAAGGTTCTCCACGGTCGCTCGGTAAATAGATAAACACCCAGCCACGGAACATTTTTTTCTTCCGTGCGGGAATCGAACCGGCATCCTCACGATTGACCGTCGAAACCTTTGGGTGTCACCAGGCGGCTGATGATAGATGTTATTGATTGTTCCAGTTCTGGGAGATAATCTCGGACGAGCACGGCATCGACCCGTGCGGCAACTACCGCGGCGACAGCGACCTGCAGCTCGAGCGGATACAAGTCTACTACAATGAGGCTGCAGACGGTAATCTACTTTTCAACACACTTGCTCGTAAAGTGAGCGTTATTCTATTGAATTTAGAACTATAAACTGGGCTATAAGTCACGCGTGCATAATATATTATACCCTAGTGCATAATATAATGAATCCTACAAAGTTGAATTGTACCTTTGTGCGAGTAAACCGAGCATATTTTATCGGTCCGGGTTATACATGAAATATTTTCAGAAACAACAAAGAGATTTTATACCACTTCAAATCCATATACATTTTTAAATGTTTGCACCTTATATTAGTAAAACAAATTTGTATATCAAATAAATTATTCACAATTTACAATAATTTGTTATAAAATATTAAAATATTTGCATTTATCACTCCAAATTAAACATTTTCACTTAAAATAGGCTGTATATGCTATACAGACATTGACACATTTGCCGAAAAAAAAAAAAACCTACGCGCATGCGCGAGGTTCGGCGCCATTTTTCAATCACAATTTACAGCTTTGTTATCAAGTGTGTTTGTTATTTTATGACCACGTATGTCTGTCTTTTACTCACAAGTGTGTTGAAAACCGTCGTATGTAACTCGTGAGCGTTGCTAATTACAGTCTCGGGTCATTATTAAGACGACTGTAATTAGCAACTTAGCTCACTTGTTACATAATATACTATTACCCATATATCTACAGATATTCACAGGGTTATTTTTTATTGGACCTGCATCCGTTGAGGGTTTGTACTTTGCAAAAAATAGCTTACTACTTGAAAACCTATAAAGTCAAATAACTCAAAAACGGAAAATTATGGGAGAGGTTATTCTAAAGTGAAAATGATTTCCTTTGACCTACACTAAAACCTTTCAACGAATGCGGGTCAAATAAAAAATAACCCTGTATAAAAGATACGTTTAATTGGACTTAATCCGTTTAATAAAAAAAATAAGTTATTTTTTTCTCAAAATTCTGCGCGCGCCTTTGTTCGCTTCGAAGTTAGAAATGGAAAATCTGTTGACCAGAGTATAACTGCTCGAAAAGTCATTCTTCAAAGCCAGGTTTATTGCAACATTATTTCTTGAATACAAATCTATTTAGTGATCGGTGTCGCTTTGGAATGACTTACCATTAGAGATCCGCGAAGCTCCCAGTCCTTACACCTTCAAAAGGATGCTTAAACGCTATTACCTCGTGAAACACTGCTCATCGTAACTTACCTAGTAATAAGTATGTGTATATATTATTAATATGTAAGTCTATATATAAATAATATTTATGTACTTATATTTATAATTAATATGTATGATATGTAAATATTTGTATGTAGTCTATTTTATGAAATCTGTACCACCGCCAATTTCCTCTATTCATGTCCTGTCCTTACTGGGTTGCCTGGCAGAGATCGCTTTGAGCGCAGCTCTTTGTAATGAGCACACTGTAGGGCTATGAGTCTCTTGGTGGCGAGGAGGTTTTAGTCCGTAATCCACAAAGCTGGCCCACTGCTGGTTGTTGGATGTCAGAATTTTCAGGGTGCCGAAATGGCTTCTGTCAAACCCAAATGACTTCTGCATACAAGTATCCTGGGACCGACTGCTTAACGTGTCCTCCGATGTACGGAAGTCGTCGTGAGAAATAAATGATCGGCGGTCACCCATCCTAATACCGGCCGCGCCGAGCGCGCTTCACCTGAGATATCGTTTGATATGCAGTTACTGCGGCGGCGCCGCGACGACTTCTTAGCGGATACCTAGATCTTACTAATATTGTAAATGCGAAAGTTTGCATGGCTGATTGTTCTTCATTCACGACAGAAAAGCTCAACGGATCTGTATGTAATTTGACATAGTGTCGTGTAATACAATGTCTACATTTTCATTGGACTGTGAACCTTATTACAAGCGAATATGTTGCTAAGTGTATACATATTACACATGGCTGTACAGTCGGCTACTTTTTATCCTGAACTATAAAATGGTTATTACTTGATAGATTTATTTTTAGTAAACTTACATACCTACTTAAAAACGGCCCAGTTAAAAGTGCCCGTAACCGGAAATCATATATGAAAAGATTATTGAAGCGAAAGAGGTATGTCTAGATCGCAATTTTCGTTCTCTTGTCTCGGCCTACCCCAAAAGGGAAACAGGCGTGAACTTATGTACTTATATACGTATGCACTTTGGCGATGGGGTAAACCTGTCTGCCTCAGACGCCAGCGGCTGCGGGTTCGATTCCCGCACGGAACAAGAAAAATAAAGTGTCTGGGTGCTTATTTATTTATGTATTAATATTCTAGGTTCCTCCTAGTTCGCTACATGGTATCTTATAACACAAGCTATGCTTACTTTGGGGCCATGTAGTTGGTGTGATTGTCTGGGGATATTATTTTTATTTATTCTAGGAAATTTATGGTTTTTCATATTCTCGTTCCAGGCAGGCGCTACGTGCCTCGCGCGGTGCTGGTGGACTTGGAGCCAGGCACCATGGACTCCATTAGGTCGTCCAGCTTCGGGCAGCTGTTCCGACCGGATAACTACGTGTTTGGACAGAGCGGCGCAGGTCAGTTGCAGTTCCGAATGTTCAATCATCACCAAACTCTTTTTGTAATGAGCCCATTGCAGGGCTATGAGGCTGTCCCCAGTATAATCAACCAAGCTGACCCAGTGCTGGGTGGTGGGTGTGAGAATTTTTAGGGCGCTGAAGTGGCTTCTGGCAAACCCTAGCGACTACTGTGTACAAGTATACAGCACCCGGGACTGCTTAACATGCCCTCCGAGGCACGGAAATGAATGGTCGGTGGTCGGTCATCCATCCTATGTACCGATCGCGCCGGACGTTGCTTAGCCTGCGATACCGTACACACACAGTAACCACGGGGCGTCACGACGATATTTTTAATCAGTCTTTATTTTCATCCAACGTGACTCCTACAAATACAGGTCTATTTTTTAGTCATCACAATTTTTTTTACATAGTAAGTATCATTTACTTATAGAAACGATTTGTGCAAAAAAAGGTAGGTAGGTATGTAATTTATTACAAGGAAATTAATCAAAAAAAATTTTTTAAAAAGTTTTGTTCATCTTAGGAATTTCACAAAACACTTGATGAAGTCAGTCATCACATACTTCGGCTTTAACTAGTTGTTGATAGTTGTTAAATAAGATATGACAGTAGACCAAGAGACAAAAAAAAGCCGGCGGAAACAAACTCTTGGCACTCTTTTTCAGTCAGAAACAGAGAACTTATGATCGTTCCTAGTCCTTACAGAGTAATTTTTATCATGATTGTCTTTCCTAGTTTAATCTTTATTACTATTCTTATAAATATACATATGTAATGTTCTCATAAATATATTGTGATGCAAGGGTCAAGATACCAATCTCTTTAAACTTTTCTCGAAGAGATTCTCTATTTCCAAGTTAGCCCTTTTCTGCAGTATAAATATCGTGTCAATATCTGCGGCATTGCTCCAAAGTAGGATGCCATAGGATATTATACTATGATAATAACTAAAATATACCAGCTTCGCTGTATTAACATCAGTCAGTGAGCAAATTTTCTTTACCGCGAACGCTGCAGAACTAAGTCTACTCACTAGTTGTGAGATATGGGCGCCCCATTGCAATTTAATATCTAAGGTAATTCCGAGAAAAACAAAGTTATCTACTAGATTCAATCTGTTCCCAATAAGCAGCAGATCAGATAATCTACATACATAGTCACTCTAAATTAGGAATGTAAACCATTATGAATAAATACGACTACGTGCTACTTCAAAACATCTTGTAGTACTACGTCGTAGTATCAATGAAATGCCACGTCGTTAAAGCTGTGTTCATTAAGAGCGACTATTTGTAAAAAAGTTTGTGGGGCCATTCCATTTTTTTTTTCTACTGAGCGATACTAAAATTAAGATGCAGGTAGGTTATATCAAAGAAAATAACATTTGAAAAACAACCCTGTATAAATATTTTTTCAACACACTTGCTCGTAAAGTGAGCGTTATTCTATTGAATTTAGAACTATAAACTGGGCTATAAGTCACGCGTGCATAATATATTATACCCTAGTGCATAATATAACGAATTCTACATAGTTGAATTGTTCCTTTGTGCAAATTACATGCGAGTAAACAGAGCATATTTTATTGGTCCGGGTTATACATTAAATATTTTCAGAAACAACAAAGAGGTTTTATACCACTTCAAATCCATATACATTTTTAAATGTTTGCGCCTTATATTAGTAAAACAAATTTGTATATCAAACAAATTATTCACAATTTACAATAATTTGTTATAAAATATCAAAATATTTGCATTTACAACTCCAAATTAAACATTTTCACTTAAAATAGGCTGTATATGCAAAACAGACATTGACACATTTGGCGGAAAAAAAAACCTACGCGCATGCGCGAGGTTCGGCGCCATTTTTCAATCACAATTCACAGCTTTGTTATCAAATGTGTTTGTTATTTTATGACCACGTATGTCTGTCTTTTACTCACAAGTGTGTTGAAAAACGTCGTATGTAACTCGTGAGCGTTGCTAATTACAGTCTCGGCTCATTATCAAATCACAGCCTCGACTGTAATTAGCAACTTCGCTCACTTGTTACATAATATACTATTATTCATGTCTTCGCTATTCTACATACGTGGTTTCTGAATAGGTACTTAAATAATGAACTTTTTTTGTTTTGAAGGTATGTTTTGTGTGTATCGCTATCTGCGAACAATCGTATATATTGCCCATATGCTCCCATATGTCTAAATACCTATACAATGTGGTAGGTTATTGCATGAATCTCTGCTTCCAACTAAGGACCGTCGATTTCTTTGGAGTTCTATCTGCGAAGCAATATAACAATATGATTCCTTAATGATTCATGATCAGTGTACCAAGATAACGTGAATCGTGAGGTCTGGGGTTCAATCTCAGCACGGAACAAGGAAAGAAATGTCCGAGTCTGGGTGTTTATCTAATATGTATTTATATTCTAGATTCCCCCTAGTTCGCTATATGATATCTTGACGAGCATCGCTTAGTTTGGGGCCATATAGTGGGTGTGCCTGTCTGGGATTTTTTGTATTTATTTTATGATTATAACTTCTATGCTGCACTTGGAGCCAATGTGCTTCTCTTCCCGGGCATCCTGTTACAGTTCGCTAAGTTTTTTTGGGGACGATAGGTTGACACCCTGTCACTGTGATACCTCCAAATTTGTGAAACGTGACATCAGTTGGTCTTATAGTCTCTGGTGTTCTGACTACCCCATAACGGGTACAGGTGTGAAGTTATGTATGTATGTACTTATGATTGTACGGTTGACAGGCAACAACTGGGCTAAGGGCCACTATACGGAGGGAGCCGAGCTGGTCGACGCCGTCATGGATGTCGTGAGAAAGGAAGCGGAGCCCTGCGACTGTCTCCAAGGTAAAATTTACCATATCAGAAGTGACGCCATCAGATTATAACGATTAGGTATACTTGCGTTTGATCTACACAATTTATGTAAATTGTCTCGATAAAGAAAATCACATAGATACATACATAACACTAACTTACAGTTGAAACGCCATAATGGATTAATTTAAAAGTTAGGTAGGTACATAAAAAAGTTATAATTTTTACTTTTAAATATTTATAATTTATGAAAAATAAACCCATTAAACGTATTTGCGCTTGCGCATGCAGCGAATTTTGGTAGCGACATCTAGGTGGGATGTCCGGTGCTTTGAATACCTTCACACCGCGCTGCAATAAGGCCTTAAATCTAAAAATATCGATAAAATCGATGAAGCTCTTTTCGAAAAACAAGAAATAAAATCCTTTGTCTCACTTAAAGTTAATGTAAAAGAGTTCAAAATGACACTAATGAGTTTAGGAAGAACTGAAGGAGCCGTGATATTTGGCGGCAGATGTTATATGAAGGGTGGTCGATAGCCAAGCGATGCTTGAAGGGGTCCTACCACTAAGCGGTCATCTGGATTAGTCGCCACGCTTATACAGAGGTGGCAGGGCCATTCTATACCGAACCTCCACAATCAACACGGTTTGGTTTATGGCACTCCCTTCCGCGAAAGTTACTTAAAAATTACTATTTTACAGTACTAGGACTTGTAAATGTCTCTCAATCCTTTAAAAATACTGATGTCATGATCAGACTTTGTCTAATAAAAATGTTTTTTTTTTTTTATAAGTGACTAAACCCGCGTTTGACCTCAATCTCACCTGATGGTAAGTGACGATGAGGTCGAAGATGAAAGCACACGGGTTTAGGAAGGAACTGGCTCTTTATACAATATTGCCGGAACACATTACCGCCGGAGCGGTAACATTTGGCGGCAAACTTTATATAAAGGGTGGTCGCTAGCCAGTCGGACCCAGAAGGGATCCTACCACCAAGCAAAACACCCTGTTCTTATAATACTCGGATATCTGGTTAAAAGCTTGTCTGGCAGAAATTGCTTGTAATTGATTAAATTGTCCAAAATTTAATTCATATATTTTTGTGTAATGATTGTAATTCCAGGGTTCCAGTTGACCCACTCGCTAGGGGGAGGCACGGGGTCTGGTTTGGGAACACTGTTGCTGAGCAAACTCCGGGAGGAGTATCCCGACAGAATCGTCAACACCTTCAGTGTGATGCCGTCGCCGAAAGTAAGACATTTACCTACATACATACTATCGAAATAAACTAGTAATAAATGCTAGTAGGTCGAAATTCCCTCGAAGATAGGTTTCCTTGGTGACGAACTTGTTATCATTTTATGATGCGTACAGATTGCTAGTAATGGAACTAGTACTGTAACATTCTGTGCATGTTTCGTATTTGGACGTGTGTAGTGCGCAGAATGTTACATTACAAGTTCCATCACAGCAATCTGTACGCACCATTATTGTACACTGACATTTACTGAGTACAGAATTCGTACAGTATCTAAAATGTCCTAAGTTTCAAACGAATTATCAGCAAAATGGGTCATGATTCAGTTGGTTTGATAGTACATACATAACCTCACGTCTGTATCCCTTATGGAGTAGGCAGAACTCTAGAGGTTTTAAAACTATCTGATGTCACGTCCGACAGCTTTTTATATTATAATGATTGAGAGAGATAATTGCAGTAGGGTTTAAATAGGGTTTCAATCCGTCCGTGTAGGGTCGGCTTAGAATAGGCCAACCACCCCCGGGTAAGGGTGTCGTAAAAGGCGACTACTCCGAGTGACCCCCGCTTGGTGGCAGTACCCCATAGCTAGCGACCACCCTTCATATAAAATCTGCCGCAAAATATGACCGCTCCGGCGGTGATGTGTTCCGGTGGTATTTTACGAAGAGCCAGTTTTCTCCTAGCCCCGTGTGCTGTCATCTTCAACCTCATCTTCACTTACCAAAAGGAGATATTGAGGTCAAATGCGGGCTTAGTCTTTAATAAAAAAAATTATGTCCCTTAACTGAGTTTTGCAGTATGCCTGGGAAGAGAAGCAGCTGGTACATTCTATATTTTTCTTTTGCTATTTTATATTAAAGATGGCTTTGTCCACAGGTGTCCGACACGGTGGTGGAGCCTTACAACGCGACTCTCTCCGTGCACCAGCTCGTAGAGAACACGGACGAGACCTTCTGCATCGACAATGAGGCGCTCTATGACATCTGCTTCCGGACGTTAAGGTTGCTGTCGCCGACCTATGGAGACCTCAATCATTTAGTGTCGGTGAGTATATGATCCAAGAAGATATAATTATCACAACTCTTTGTAATGAGCCCACTGCAGGGCTACGAGTCTCTCCCCTGAGTGACGAGGAGGTATGATGATGATGATGATGATGTCCTCCCAGACGTATCCGTCGACGGCGACACCCTGTCAGTTGCACGGATTCTGTCTTCGCTCATGTGCTCGAACGTGACTTGAGGAGGTATAGGCCGTAATCCACCAAGCTGGCCCAGTGCTGGGTGGTGGATATCTGAATTTTTTAACATGCCGAAATGGCTTCTCACAAGCCCTAACGCCTACTGCATACCAGTATAAACCACCCGGGACCGACTGTGGTAAGGACGCGAAGGGGATAAGATATTACGGACAAAGTGGAGTTTAACATACAACTCACCTGAATACGACTGCAGCTTCTGCCTTTTCTTCCCCGGGGAACACAACACACTTAAAGTTCAAGCACTGGGTTTGGTATTTTAGTCTAATAAAATGTATTTCAATTCACTGCGCGTGTCCGCACCACGAGACGATTTTGAGTTGAGTTCTTGATTGATTGAGGCTGCGTCTGCGCAGCGTCAGAGTCGTTGTCCCGCTTACACTTGGGAAAAAGATAGGGGAATGAGAAAGACAATGAGGAGAATGAGTGAATGAGGTAGAACCTTCGCGAATGGATATCTACGGCGCAAACAGACTGCTTAACGTGCCCTAAGAAGCACGGAAGTCGTCGTGAGAAATGAATCGGCGGTCACCCATCCTAATACTGGCCGTGCTGAACATGGTGGTACTGTGCATATAACAATACCTGCGTTATTGTTATATGCACAGTACCACTACGGCGCTTCGACGACTTCATCCAGGAACGATAAACATCTAAGAAAATCTGAGTTAGTAATTAACTTAATTTGAGTTATTATATCTACGCTCATTATAATTTTTTTATTTAATTTTAACACCAAGTATTGATATTTATTTGAAATCCGCAACTGCTATGTCTAAAGTCTAAAGCTATCCCAGCCATGGAATCAATAAGTACTACGTACAACGTAGTTTCCATGATCCCAGCTAACACGGCCTGTGACATTGACAGCTGACAATGTCAGGAGTGACGACCTGCCTCCGCTTCCCCGGGCAGCTCAACGCCGACCTCCGCAAGTTGGCAGTCAACATGGTGCCCTTCCCCAGGCTGCACTTCTTTATGCCAGGTGAGATGGTCTTTCCATTAATAGATAAAAATACCAAACAAAGCCGCATTCCGGGCTTCCAACTGAGCTGCTGGGGCCTGGTCGTCGACCACTGAAATTCTTTGTCATTTTGGATTTTTAGTTATATGCTAACGTAGCTCCATCTTGTGGCATTATTTTGCAGCTTTACCATCAGAGATCAAACTTCCGGAATGCGGGAAATCTGGGTTCAAGTCCCAGCGGGGATCTATTTTATTTGATATTTTGAATTATAAAATTACATTTAAGCGTTATAAAATGCAAAATAAATCTTTTAAATATGATCTTTCGTTGCAGAAGGGAAAACCAGGGATTTTTCTACGTTGCTTAACTATCTATCTTTGACTTAATAATAATAGGTTTCTGTCTCTTGCCCCGATCCTAAAATAACTTACCATAAAGTAAAAGTAAAGATAGAAATTCCAATACTATCTTTGAACTAGATTTGAAATAGGAATTTACATCTTTACCTTTGGCAAGTTATTGAAACCGGCCGTTAACCAATCAAAAATTGTGCAAACTGTTGTGAGTGACGTCACGCGGACGTTAATGTGACAAGGTTCCAGCTCAATACCAACTGTCGAGGATTATACCATCAGACGTGTGATGGACGTCAAACGATACATGTAAACATGTAACATAAGAACTTCATGGGTCACCAATATAAAAAACGTTGACTTATATTGTCTTAAGTTTTCACGATTCATAATTTATTTTAAAAGGCACTTTTAACCGGATTTTTCGTGTATAATTTATATTATATTTTACATTTTAATTCAAGATTTTGGTCTCTGCAGACCCCGTGGTCACGAGTGATGTGGCGACAAATCCGGTTAAAAAGTGTTTTTTTAATTGATCTCATCTGATAATGATGATCAGAGGCGATGTAACATGATGTAATGGTGCGTACAGATTGCTGTAATGGAACTAGTAATGTAAAACTGGGCACGTTGTGTATTTGGACGTGTATCAGAATGTTACATTACTAGTTCGATTACAGCAATCTGTACTCATAACATGACTCATTTCACATAACATGAAAACACTCGGGCTTAGGAATGAACAGGAAAGAACTTTAAAAATAGTATATTATGTAACAAGTGAGCGAAGTTGCATACGACGTTTTTCAACACTCTTGTGAGTAAAAGACAGACATACGTGGTCATAAAATAACAAACACATTTGATAACAAAGCTGTGAATTGTGATTGAAAAATGGCGCCGAACCTCGCGCATGCGCGTAGGTTTTTTTTTCCGCCAAATGTGTCAATGTCTGTATAGCATATACAGCCTATTTTAAGTGAAAATGTTTAATTTGGAGTGGTAAATGCAAATATTTTAATATTTTATAACAAATTATTGTAAATTGTGAATAATTTGTTTGATATACAAATTTGTTTTACTAATATAAGGCGCAAACATTTAAAAATGTATATGGATTTGAAGTGGTATAAAACCTCTTTGTTGTTTCTGAAAATATTTAACGTATAACCCGGATCAATAAAATATGCTCTGTTTACTCGCATGTAATTTGCACAAAGGTACAATTCAACTTTGTAGGATTCATTATATTATGCACTAGGGTATAATATATTATGCACGCGTGACTTATAGCCCAGTTTATAGTTCTAAATTCAATAGAATAACGCTCACTTTACGAGCAAGTGTGTTGAAAAAAATGTTGGAATACATCACTGCCCGAGCGGTAATATATAAGAAGGGAGGTGGCTAGCGAGGCGTACCCCCAAGTGAGGATCCAAAAGACAATTTTAACTGGACTTTAATTATACTTTAGATTTTGCCTCGTGGTTTCCCGAGAGAAACGGCGTCACTGAAATATAAAAAATGTCATAAATCCGATTCCAATATATTTTATTCATTATCTCTTAGTGTTAAGTATATTATTTACAAGAGAGAGGTATACCTATGCTATATTTCCTAGGGTTCGCCCCGCTGACGGCAAGAAACAGTCAAGGATACAGAGCGTTGACCGTGCCGGAGCTGACGCAGCAGGTAACATTCATAAGTTAATTTTATTTTAATCAAAACTTATAAATTTAATTAATCTACATACATACATAACTTCACGCCTGTATCCCCTATGGGGTAGGCAGAACACCAGAGGCTTTAAAGCCATTTGATGTCACGTTTGACAAATTTGGAGGTGTTATAATGGTGGAGGGAGACACTATAGCAGTGACAAGGGGTCAGCCTATCGCCCACAAAAACGTTAATAAAACCTCTATCCCTTAACTAACTTTCACAGTATGCCCAGGGAGAGAAGAAGCTGGCACATTCTGTTTCTCTTTCGCTCCTAGTTCAGCATTTAATATGTATTTTTTCCCAAGCCTCTCACTATTGCAGTGGCGACTTCGCTCACACCTCAGGTAGGACTCCGTAAGAGCTCGAACCTAGTCGGAGACCTCCGACAAAAGCTCCATCTAGTAGTTTGCAGTGTTTGCAAAGCCGAAATCCAGAAGAAGTAGTAGTTGACAACACCAAGACATTGGTGGATAATGGGCGATCATTATCTTCATGAGCCGAGAGACGCACACTTCTCGACGGAGGCCTCCCCCAGGATTCGTCATGTCGTCCGGACCCGCGCCACCCTCATCCAGCGTTTGACGTTCGTAAAGTGTCTAAGAATACCTACGGCGCATAAAAAGTTTTCATTTTCATTTTCCCAGGTTCGAGCCCTGCAGGACAAGCATGCGACCATCGACAATGATAAATCGGGCCTTTTATCGATATTTTCTAAGAATACGGCACTTAGAGTACTTATGTATTTTTTTAAATAAGGCTTCTTTGTTTCTGTGGACTTAATCATGGTATCAAATCGAGTAATTCTATCTATTTTGGTGCGCATGTTAGCTAACATTATAGGATAAAGTAGCAAAGAAATATTTATCTTGTCGATTCGACTTTTTATCGATGGTCGCATGCTGGTCTGGTGATTTCATTTAGTATAAGTTCAGAACTTGAGAAACAAAGATTATTTAAAAACTTCGCGCGTCGGTTTGACTTAACGTCTCTGCCTACATGTAATGTTATAAGGACTCATTCCATAATTTTCAACCGACTTCCAAAAAAGGTTCTCAATTTTTTTTTTTTTTTATGAATTATGGATGGGACGTTTGTCTTCCATGCCACCTGATGTTAAGTGAACATGAAGACTTAGGTGTTACACGTCCATCCACGAGAAACCTATTCACTCGACGCTTAAAAGTACTAAGACTATACTGGTCAGGGAAAATAGACGCAGGCAGTTCATTCCAAACCTTGGCGACCCGTATCAAAAAGGAACTGTCAAAGCGCTTAGTTCGACTTTTCGGAATATCTACCACATACGGATGGAAGTTCTGTCTGCGTCTAGTAGTCCGATGGTAAAAGGGTGAGGGTTCAATTTGTTCAAACAAAGCACTGGCGCACTCACCAAAATGTATCCTGTAGTACACGTTTAAACACGCAACCTTACGACGATGCTCTAAGGTCTGCAGTTTTTTGGTTGTAAGGTCAACGTCGTTAATTAATTTACGGGCTCTTCGGTCAACGGAGTCCAGCGCTTCTAGTTGATATTTGGCAGAACCACCCCAAAGATGACTGCAGTATTCCATGCATGATCGCACTTGAGCTGTGTATAAGTTAAGAAGCTGTGCAGGGCCGAAGTACCGCCGTACCTTCGAGATGATTCCCAACTTTTTCGAAGCTACTTGAGCCATGGGCACAATTTGTTGACCGAAGTTTAAACTGGATGTTACAGTTACGCCTAAAAGCCCTAGATGGTCAGTGATGGGGACAGATACATTTTGGAAAGTGGGCGTAAATGTGAAGGTGCTCTTTTTTGCGGAGAATAGACACGCCTGAGTTTTGGACGCGTTGAATTTGACCAAATTCGACTCACCCCAATCGGATACTTTCCGTAAGGTCAAATCAACGCGCTCAATCATTGACTTTCTTAAACTCTCGATTTCACGGGGGCTCGCTCGCGCATTGGATACGTATCTCTCTACAACAGTGCTGTCATCAGCATAACCAATAATGCCCGGTGTTAAAAGGTCATTAATGTGCAGCAAGAATAATGTTGCAGAGAGAACAGATCCCTGAGGTACCCCGGCATTAATTGCCATTTGGTCGGAGGAGTAGCCATCTAAGACTACTCGAATTGACCGTTCCCTCAGAAAATCAGATATCCAGTCGCAGAGCCCAATCGGTATGCCATATGCTGGGAGCTTACTTAAGAGACCATCATGCCAGACCCTGTCAAAGGCCTTGGAAATGTCTAAGGATACAGCTATTGCTTCACCATGACCCTCCAAGGCCTCACTCCATAAGTGAGTGGCATACACGAGAAGATCGCCGGTCGAGCGTCCGTTGCGGAAACCATATTGGCTATCGCTTAGGAGCTCGTTGGTCTCGAGGTATGCCAGGAGTCGATTATTCAATACACGTTCCATGACTTTGGAAAGTATGGAGGTGATTGAAATTGGTCGATAGTTGACAGGATCGGCACGGCTTCCCTTCTTCGGTATTGGCTGTACGTTAGCAAGCTTCCAGGACTTGGGGACCTTACCCGATTCCAATGAAAGTCGATAGAGGCGCGTCAAAACGGGAGACAACTCAGCTGCGCAGCGTTTTAGGACCACTGCAGGAATACCGTCTGGACCACTAGCTTTGTTCTCGTCTAGGTGCAGCAAGCATTTAAGAACCTCCTTTTGGCGAATGTGAACGGTACCCATTGTAGGTCCGAACTGAGGTAATTGAGGTGGGATTTTTCCTTGGCAATCTAGACGAGAATTTCCCGCGAAGATACTAGCAATTAAATCTGCTTTCTCCTTAGCAGTGTGGGCCAGAGAACCATCGGGTTTCCTCAGTGGTGGCAGCGACGGGCGACAAAAGTTCGTTTCGACCGACTTGGCAAGGGACCAGAAAGCTTTGCTTCCCGAAGGGTATGCTGCTATTCTGTCTCCGATACGGCCTATGTGGGCAAAACGAGCTCTTTTGATCACCTTTTTGCAGGACTTGGCGGCAGCGTTGTATCTTTTCTTAAGTTCATGCGAATCCAGGGCTTTGCTTCTGCGAGCATTAGCCCAGGCTTTGTATGCTTCCCGCTTTCGCTTTTCAGCGGCAAGGCAAGCACTATTAAACCATGGGCAAGCTTTGGTTTCAAGGGATAGGTCAGCGTGGGGAATGTAGTACTCCATTGCTTGAACTATCACACTTGAGACAGCATCAGCGCAGCACGATGGATCGGTTGATGTAAAAATAGTTTGCCGCCATGGATAAGATGCGAAGAAATGTCGCATTTCATCCCAATCTGCTGACTTGTAACGCCATACTCGCCTGGAGCCTTTTGGGCGGGTGTCAGGTGGCGAGTACAGCGATACAGATTTCACCATACAGTGATCGGATGTCCCTAAAGGAGCAGTGACGGACACCGAGTATCTGTCAGGATCGGTTGTCAGCAGAAGGTCCAAGCAATACGCAGTATGGCCAGCAACGTCGGGGATGCGCGTAGGCTCGTTAACAAGCTGTGAGAGACCATAAGTCAACGAAAACTTAAAGGCCTCTCTGCCAGCATGGTCAGTGTCCTGATACGGGTATAACCACTGCCCGTGGTGAGCATTAAAATCCCCCAGAAACACCAACTGCGCCGTGGGAAAACGTTGATGAATCTTATCTGCTGTATTGCCAAGATATTCCATAAGCCTCGTTGTCTCCAGATCTCCGCTATGTGAACGATAGATACAGGCGTAAACCACTTGGTCTAGGCCAGTATCTATGTGAACCCACATGACTGAAAGGTCCGGCACTTCCAAGTAACGGAGACGCTGATAACAGATCGCGTCACTGGCATACATGCACACCCCGGCGTGCGGGCGGAATAGAGACTCCAGGATATAGCCTGGGTAACCAAGGTATGCCGAGTCTGACGGATCGCAGATCTGCGTCTCCGTTAGAAAGAGTAGGTGTGGTCTCTCCGTCTCAAGATGGTGGTGGACATCATTCAGATTGGAGTGCACTCCTCGGATGTTACAGAAGTGCACTTTGAGGGAGAGGAAGTGCAACCGCTGTTGAACCTTACTCTTTTTAGGACCTTTCATTGTGCATTGGTAGTGGAGTGAATAGGGAGGAGAACAGAAGTTGAGTGAAGCGCTGCAAATGGAACCAAGCAACTCGTAGGGAACAACGCACCATTGGGGAACTCGCCTGGAGACTGCGGGGACGCCCGAACCCCCCCGAGGTCGCCATCGGGTCCTCTCCAACCGGTCGCCAACCGGCACGATGGAGCCTCCCGGGATTTTTCGCGAGGTGGCGGGGCAGCCTTTCGCATGTGGCTGGCATGCTACTTGGGCCCCCTACTACCTGCGGTCGGCCAGCGGTGCACCGTGCTTCGGATCCCGCTACCCTCCAAAACGAGTTACCCGGTGAGTCATTATCCTACGAGTTGTAAACAGTTCTCCGATGCAGCACGATTACTCAGACCTACCCTCCTAAATGGCTACACTAAACATCATGCCGGATCGCGACTAAGTCACTTGGCGGCATGGTTTTGTCTAGTGGGTGGTGACAAGCCGCGGCCGAAGCCTACCACCAGATGATACCGCTCGTTTAGCGCCACCCAGGGACCACGTACAAGGCATCGAGGGCTAAACCTTGCGGACGCGAGCAGTTTTCAGTCCCCATTAGTCCCCAATTAGTCTGTATGTTTTTTAATGTGTCTATGTTACACGATATTTCGGACATATTCATACATACGGACGATATTTCATAGTTGATCCCATTTAAATTTCATCGAAATCGGTTCAGTACTTCATTGAAAATTTCAAACTTTTTAAAAAATATGTATGATTTCGGAGAATATTTACGTTGATGACATTCTCAACTCAGCCAAAGTTTTGACGTGAAGTCGGTTTTCTTAGTGCTCTGCATTCGTTGATTATTTCCATACAAAACATGTTCAGTGAGTCATATCATAACTTGGACGGTCTCCGTGGTGCAGTGGTAGACGTTACTGCGCCATTCGTGAGTTTGCGGGTCCGATTCCCGTACGAAATAAGACATTATTTAATATGTCCGTGTGTTTACCTCATGTATTTATATTCTAGGTTTCCCCCTAGTTCGCTACATGGTATCCCATAACACAAGCTATGCATACTTCAGGGCCATGTAGTTGTGATTTTCTGGTGATTTTATTTATGTATTTATTCTATTGATGTTAGACAAGACATGGATAGTTCAACAATATTTTTATGACATCTATATTTTAATGATGAAACTTGTCAGTATACTTTTAATTAATGTAATATTATTGACCTTATTATTGACCAAATGTTGCAACCAAACCACCAAACCAATCGGCCTTTTCTGATCGGATTGGTCTAGTAAAACTATCAATTGACGTCGACTAATGCTTTCTACCGTTAATGGACGCCGTCTTTCTTACATAAGAGTGAATGTCTTGGATTTTTACTATGATTAAGAACTTTCACTGTATTTACGACATTCTGGCAAATAAACGTTTATTTCATTGTTGACGCAGATGTTCTCTCCCACGAACATGATGGCGGCGTGCGACCCGCGGCACGGGCGCTACCTCACGGCCGCCGCCATCTTCCGCGGCCGGCTCTCCATGAAGGAGGTCGACGAGCAGATGCTGCACATCCAGGACAAGAACAGCGGGTGAGCACCGTCACTGTCACTGTCACTGTCACTGTCACTGTAAATCCCATTTTAAGGCCAACGCTGCGTGCCGTATCGTACGCGCGTACGGCACGCGTGACGCAATTTCGCTAGTAAAAATTCATTTCTGTGCTTGTGCAGTCGTGTCAATGTCGTGGCGTAGCTACCTACGTAGACACGCGTACCTCAGCGTTGGCTCTCACGCGGTCAATAAAGGACGAGCAGTCAATGTAAATGCAAAGGTCAAACTTAAAGCTCTGGTCTGGACTCCATTTACCGAAGAGCTCGTAAACTTATAAACAACGTTGACTTTACAGCCAAAAAATTGCAGAACCTAAATAGATATTTTATTCACATCAAACACACATACATTTAATGAAGCACAAATGCACATACATATTGATAAACAAAATCAAAAAAAACAAGAAACACAAAATAAAGAAAATAAAAGTAAATATTTTTCAGTGAGTAAAACAGTAAATTAAATTGGTTAAGTAGAAATGTATGCTGATGCAAAGTGGCAATAACTCAGTGAGACGTTTGCATTTAAGCAAACCACCGATTTTCAGTTACCGCCAGTGAGGTCTACGCAGAGGCGCATGTATGTACCTAACTATAGGTACCGACGACGCTTAATAGTATTAAATGATTATATGTAATTTACATTGATTAATATCGAATTGAATAAGTACCACAATAGTCGTAAATTGCTCAGTTAAATTACACAGTATAATTGAGTCAAATAAATTAATATAAAATAAAATAGAATAAATAACGTTGAGACTATAAGTTACAATTCGGGAAAAAAACAACAATAATGAATGAGGAAAATAATTATACCTACTAATAATAATCGTCGGAAGGTTGCTTGTTTAACCGTGTACAGGATACATTTTGGAGGGTGCGCGAGTGCTCCGCTTGAACAAGTCGAACACTCACCCTTTTACCATCGGACTACTAGACGCGAACTTCCACCCGTAGGAAGTGCGTCATAAATAACGAATGATCTTTGCATGCTTGCTTGCCCTTCAGGGTTGGACTGGCTAGCGATTGTGGTGATGAGTTTCGGCAACGTTTTATGAAGAGATAGCTCCTTCCTGAATACATGAGCTGTGATCGTAGACCATCACAGGTAAAATAGAAGTCAGACGTGGGTTTCATCAAAGATAAAAAAGGTTTAATAAAAAGTGACCTAAGTTACATTTCTGCGCTCATTACAAAAATAAATGTTACGAAAAATATTTCACAGTATAACAACGTGAAAATGGCGTGTCGGCTTCAAGCCGATCTCTGAGCAGTTCCATGTCATGTTTAGACGGAGTGTAATGATACGTCTTTATTGCCGTTATCTACAAAACCAAAAAGTTGTTTCTACAGTAAAATTATATCAATTAATAGTAACGGGTGCGGCAATTGAAATGTCCATATTAAAAAATTAAATATATTTTTTTATTTTGAATATTTATTAATATATTTTTTACATATAAAAATAAAAGGCCCAAAGTTATATTTTTATTTATTCTAATCGAATACAACCGCCTTTAGCCTTCACAACAAGCTTGAGTCTCTTTCGGAATGCAGCACAGGCTGCTCGAATAACGTCGTCACTTAAAATGTTCCATTCTCGAGTAAGAGTAGTTTTGAGCGCGTCCACTGATGTTTGTTTTTTAGCACAGGCCTTCGCCTGTAAAATACCCCTAATACAAAAATCTAGAGGGTTTAAGTCGGGCGAAGACGAGGGCCACATATCTCGAGCGATCAGCACAGGAACGTTCGCTTTCAACCAATTTTGCGTCCCAGATGCTCTGTGCGATGGCGCCGAGTCTTATTGGAACGTCCAACGCTCCAAACCAAATGTCTTGCGTGCTTACGGTATCAATGCTGTTTTTAAGACTTCATTTTGATAGATTTGTTGATTTATTTTAGCTTGGTTGCGACCCATTGGAAGAAAAACAAGCGGAGAACGGCCTTTTCGGACACCGCCGTCCATAACATGATTTGGTCGGCCCCTTGTCTTCGAGTGACTCTCAGTTCATCTGAATGATCGCTGACACGTCCTTTTAACCACACACGGTCATTTTGTTTGTTAAGAAACTGCTCAACACAGAAAGTTTTCTTATCTGATAATACCAAGTTGGGAAGCTCGCCAGAGTCGAGCAAGCGAATCAGCTCCTTTGATCGAGCCAGTCGTTTGCTCCTTTGCAAAGCAGTGAGTTCTTGAGAAAAGTTTTTTTTTAACGGTTTAACCTTAAGCTTTTCCTTCAATATACGACGGACGCTGCTGTCGCTCACCTTAAGATCCTGGGCTAGCTGATTTGCTGAACGTGCTGGATTTCTGCGTAATCGATGTCGTACCTTTTCGACAACAGCTGGCGCCGTTGCAGTACTGCGTCGACCGCCCCCGTAGCGTTTCTTAACACTTCCAGTCTCGTTAAATCTTTGGATAGTACGACACACAAATTTTTCGTTCAATTGAAGATTTGTTAGCGCTCGACGAATTTCGATGTTCGATTTTCCCTCCAAATAAAGAGCAATCACTGAATTGCGTTTTATATCCATTATTTTAAAATTAGAACGTTTTTTCTTACGACCGAATAGTTTTGAAATAACAAAGATAATGTGTCACAGATTATTTTTTCAAATTTTTGCCGCGTTCGATTCAGTAGTTCGAATTTTACAAAAGTTACAAGGAGACGGACAGTTCAATTGCCGCACCCGGTATATTATGTAACAAGTGAGCGAAGTTGCTAATTACAGTCGAGGCTGGGATTTGAGCCCGAGCCGCAGGCGAGGGCTTAATAATGAGCCGAGACTGTAATTAGCAACGGTCACGAGTTACATACGACGTTTTTCAACACACTTGTGAGTAAAAGACAGACATACGTGGTCATAAAATAACAAACACACTTCATAACAAAGCTGTGAATTGTGATTGAAAAATGGCGCCGAACCTCGCGCATGCGCGTAGGTTTTTTTTCTGCCAAATGTGTCAATGTCTGTATAGCATATACAGCCTATTTTACGTGAAAATGTTTAATTTGGAGTGGTAAATGCAAATATTTTATAACAAATTATTGTAAATTGTGAACAATTTGTTTGATATACATATTTGTTTTACTAATATAAGGCGCAAACATTTCAAAAATGTATATGGATTTGAAGTGGTATAAAACCTCTTTGTTGTTTCTGAAAATATTTAATGTATAACCCGGATCAATAAAATATGCTCTGTTTACTCGCATGTAATTTGCACAAAGGTACAATTCAACTTTGTAGGATTCATTTTATTATGCACTAGGGTATAATATATTATGCACGCGTGACTTATAGCCCAGTTTATAATTCTAAATTCAATAGAATAAGGCTCACTTTACGAGCTTTATTCTATTGAATTTATCAGTTGAAAATTGAAAATTTATCAGTTGAAAAGTTTTTTACATATGTTTAATACCAATACACAATTTCCATCTTATTTATTTCTTCTTTATTTATTTCGATGGGGTAAACATATCTCAGACGCCAGTAGTCGGGTTCGATTTCCTCACGGAATAAGAAAAAAGTTGTTCCGGACTGGGCGTTTATCTATATACGTTTATATTCTAGTTTCCCCCTAGTTCGCTACATGGTATCTCATAACACAAGTTTTGTTTACTTTGAGGGCATGAAGTTCATGTGATTGCCTGGGGATCTTATTATTCATCCGGCCCGCAGCTACTTCGTCGAATGGATCCCCAACAACGTGAAGGTGGCGGTGTGCGACGTGCCGCCGCGCGGGCTCAAGATGGCCGCCACCTTCGTGGGCAACTCCACCGCCATACAGGAGATCTTCAAGCGCGTCTCCGAGCAGTTCACTCTCATGTTCAGACGGAAGGTCAGTGTTACTGCCCCCCGCGGGCTCAAGATGGCCGCCACCTTCGTGGGCAACTCCACCGCCATACAGGAGATCTTCAAGCGCGTCTCCGAGCAGTTCACTCTCATGTTCAGACGGAAGGTCAGTGTTACTGCCCCCCGCGGGCTCAAGATGGCCGCCACCTTCGTGGGCAACTCCACCGCCATACAGGAGATCTTCAAGCGCGTCTCCGAGCAGTTCACTCTCATGTTCAGACGGAAGGTCAGTGTTACTGCCCCCCGCGGGCTCAAGATGGCCGCCACCTTCGTGGGCAACTCCACCGCCATACAGGAGATCTTCAAGCGCGTCTCCGAGCAGTTCACTCTCATGTTCAGACGGAAGGTCAGTGTTACTGCCCCCCGCGGGCTCAAGATGGCCGCCACCTTCGTGGGCAACTCCACCGCCATACAGGAGATCTTCAAGCGCGTCTCCGAGCAGTTCACTCTCATGTTCAGACGGAAGGTCAGTGTTACTGCCCCCCGCGGGCTCAAGATGGCCGCCACCTTCGTGGGCAACTCCACCGCCATACAGGAGATCTTCAAGCGCGTCTCCGAGCAGTTCACTCTCATGTTCAGACGGAAGGTCAGTGTTACTGCCCCCCGCGGGCTCAAGATGGCCGCCACCTTCGTGGGCAACTCCACCGCCATACAGGAGATCTTCAAGCGCGTCTCCGAGCAGTTCACTCTCATGTTCAGACGGAAGGTCAGTGTTACTGCCCCCCGCGGGCTCAAGATGGCCGCCACCTTCGTGGGCAACTCCACCGCCATACAGGAGATCTTCAAGCGCGTCTCCGAGCAGTTCACTCTCATGTTCAGACGGAAGGTCAGTGTTACTGCCCCCCGCGGGCTCAAGATGGCCGCCACCTTCGTGGGCAACTCCACCGCCATACAGGAGATCTTCAAGCGCGTCTCCGAGCAGTTCACTCTCATGTTCAGACGGAAGGTCAGTGTTACTGCCCCCCGCGGGCTCAAGATGGCCGCCACCTTCGTGGGCAACTCCACCGCCATACAGGAGATCTTCAAGCGCGTCTCCGAGCAGTTCACTCTCATGTTCAGACGGAAGGTCAGTGTGCAATTCAATACTTTACATATACATACAGACATTTATCCCTTATTGGCTAGGCAGAACACCTGAGGTTATAAAACCATCTGCTTTCATGTTTGACAAATTTGGAGGCATTATCATGTTGGAGAGAGGCTATTACGGTATCAGGGGTCAGCCTATCGCCTATAAAACTTCTGTTCCTTAACTGACTCTTACAGCATGCCCGGGAAGAGAAGCAGCTGATACATTCTATGTATTTCGTTTGCTCCCAGTCCAGCATGGAAGTAATACTTTGTTAAACTTTTTACATGCAAATTAATATAGGTATTCACTAACATATTAAGCAAAGTGTGGTCACTCAAAATTTTGAATGAATACCAAAATAAGGACGACCTCGCGCTAATAAGTATAAAACATCTTGCAGTACCTACTACGTCGTAGTATTATAAATGGAATGCCGCTTCGTAGTATCTGTGTTCGTCAACAGCGACTACTTATTTTTGGTAAAAAAATTGTGGTGTTGTGTGATACTAAAAGAAATATGCAAGTACGTCTATATCGTGTCAGAAAATAATATTTTAATTTGACTGGTGAATGAAATATAGCCCTGTATATCTGTACCAAATGTTATCCAGATCTATCAATTCGTTTTTGCGTGAAAGAGTAAGAAACATCGATAGGTGCATAGATACTTTCGCGTTTATAATATTACCAAGATACAAGTGGTTTCTAAATAAAGGAACGAGTAGGTCGGCTGACAGCCCCTGGACAAGCTTGACGTAAAAGGAGGCCAATCAATAACCCCAAATTGGTGGTACGACTGAGCATCATTTCAGGGTTGATAAGTGGCACAAAAATATGAAAAGGAATAATAATTATACAGCCCAAGTCAATGGTTTTTTCAGTTCTTTTTCTAACCGACGTTTAGAACTCAATTGGCATCATGATTCTAATTTCATTTTAGAAATACTTGTAAAAAGAAAAACAAACAATTTAATTAAGTACTTTTGTGTACAAAAATACCTATTTAAACAAAATAAAGCAAAAAGTTCAAAATCTCATAACTTTTTTTCTACACTGATTTGGTCCATATAATAAACAATTCTTTACATCTATTTTTGCCACCTATGACACCATGCTCAGTCAACAAAACCACCCTGTATAAACGACCGCTAATATAACAAGTTTTTACTTGACACTAATTAATATAGCAATGTCTACATCGCAGGCGTTCCTGCACTGGTACATCGGCGAAGGAATGGACGAGCTCGAGTTCACTGAGGCAGAGAGCAACATGAATGACCTCATCTCAGAATACCAGCAGTACGAGGCAAGTATCATCCATCATGAGGTCACTGGGGCATATATGTCTTGGAGTATTTACTTACATACATACATAACTTCACACCTGTATCCCTAATGGAGTAGGTAAGGAGAACACCAGAGACTATAAAAAAAAACTATTTGACGAATTTGCAAGTTTTATAATGATGGAGAGAGATTATTACAGTGACAGTAGGGAGAATCGAACCCAGATCTCCCGTATATCCTGGCTGAGGCAATCGAAATTATTTATAAAGTGTTTTGGTTGTTTTCGTTGTAATGCTAACGTAACTCCATCTTGTGGTAGGTTATGCTTCAACCCTGAGTTCAAGCGCATCCTGGGCAAGATCGATTTCATTTTTTTGTTATCCACGTCATTTTTTGTTTATGCAAAACCTTGGTCAAATAGTTTTTTATAGAACATAGAGTTTTTAAGTTAATATACAAAAAATGATAGTATTCACTTAAAAATTCGGCAAGTTTCAAGCCTCTTGAGGTAGGTAGTGAGGACAGCCAGCGCGCGGCGCTCGCTCGCTACCGCTTCATTACTTCATTACATAAGGATCTGTAGAGATTATTGAGTTAAAATACAACAATGTATAAAAAAAGCTATGCAATCGATTCTGTTACCGATCTGAATAAACAGTTTCCAAGTTTCGTACCTAAACAAAAATTAACGTGGTATAAATGCCTAATACTTATCTGAAAAATGCCATTTTTTTAAAAGTAGGTATCTTATTTTTCTTGCATTAATTTTTCAGGATGTTGGGGTTGAAGGAGAGGAATTCGATGATCAAGAAGAGATACCGGATGATGAGCCTATAGAAGAGTAGAGGACTCTTTTGAACAATCTTTGACGGATAGAAATCAATGTTCAAATTGAATGAAAATGTACATAAACGTATTATAACTGTTTGATTTTTTTAAATAAAATATAACTTATACTTACTTACTCAGGGTCTTTTTTTCCATATTTTAATATGCTTGTGTACCTAATAGAGAAACCTATGTAGGTTTGTAGTAATAATGTTTTTAAGTTTTTTTGCATTTAAAATGGGATTCACAATTTCTGTAAAGAAATTGATCTCGGGTGGTCTTAGCTGCAAAGCTTATACCATTAGATGGAGCTACGTTAGCAATATAACGTAAAAACAAAAATGTGGTAAGTAATTTCGAGGCGTAGCGCCAGGCCCCGATAGCTCAGTTGGAAGAGCACTCGTCCGGCAAACGAGAGGTCCCAGGTTCGAATCCTGGTCGGGTAATTTTTATTTATCACATTTTTCATTTATTTAGGTTTGTAGTTTCTATATTACTACATAACTTCACGCCTGTATCCCTTACCTATGGGGTAGACAGACCCAGAGGCTATAAAAGCATCTGAAGTCACGTTTAACAAATATCGGAAGTATTATTATGATGGAGAGAGACAATTGCAGTGACGGGTCAGCCTACCGTCCATAAAAGCGCCAATAAAATATTTGTCCTTTAACTGACTTTTCCAGTACCTATACCCACCCGGGTAAAAAAGCAGCTGGTAGATACATTCTATTTTTTTTGCTCCCAGTCCAGCGTGGAAGGGAATACTTACTGCTATTTTTACCTCACAGGCGTGAGGTTATGTATTTTACTGTTTGACTTCAATCTCACGATGGTAAGCTCACATCGCATAGGTTACGAAGGAACTGATACCTCTTGTCATTCATCACCGTTGGAATGGATGGTGGAAAGCATAAATGAAGAGTGCTCGATAGCCAGACGAACTTTGAAAGAATCCTATGCTACATGTGGTTGGGTATGTTGCGATTAAAAGGAAGAATCAGCCAGGGAAATAAATAAAACATGATTGGTTTGTATTCACAGATTAAGCCATGGATCCGCAACGCAGCTATCTCTAAGCAATTCCAATGTCTCATCCCTTAGCTTGCTTAAAAAGTTTTGAAACTCACACGAACATAGGAAAAGGCTCGTTAGTGAGACAGAGTCCTGCACTGTCACCCACCTTCTAAATAAAAAAATACTCTCGGACTATCCCGAGATTTCTAAGCGCAAACTGGGTTACTACGCGGGCACGGGGCACGTTTCTAGTAAGCATACAAAAGTGCACCGCGCGGGAGTTTTTATATAGAACCGCGCGTGCTCCCGCGCAACGCAGTTTTAGCCCTGATACCCTGGACAAACTCTTGGCTGCCTCACTCTGAGAGATCCGTCAATGTACCTACTACGTATCCTGTCACCTATGACCCTAACAAGAAGGCAAACATCATGGGCATTTTCACAGGGCTCTCTACTTCTATCGTTACCTCTATATCTATGTCTACTTTTCTGCCCACTACCTCTTTGCCTTATGTATAAATGTAAATAATAGTAGACTCTAGAAAGTCACTAACTCGTTCATGGGTCAATGTGTACGCTTTTATTATAAAATTCCAAAAATATTTAAGATTAACCCTTCGATAGATTTTAGGATAACTGTTGTGTGAAAAGGTCTGCTATAAGATATCCGGATGCAAGAATATGGGTGCAAGAAGATCCCTAGCTGAAAATTGTTATTGTATATTTTTGAAAGATGATTGCTGTTGAGTTTCTTGCCACTTCTTCTCAACAGATCGACTTTCCGAAGTGGTGGTAGATTCAGTTCAGTTTGTAAAAACTTTGATTATTTGAAGTGTATTTAAATACCTACGAAATAAAGACATTTTTGATTTTGACTTTTGGGCCAAAGCCTACATACTTACATACATACATAACTTCATGCCTGTATCCCAATGGGGTCAGCAGAACACCAGAGGTTACAAAACCATCTTATGTCACGTTTGATATATTTGGAGGCATTATAATAGTAGAGAGACTATGGCTGTGACAAGGGGTCAGCCTATCGCCCACAAAAAAACCTCCAATAAAACCTCTGTCCCTTACATAATAATAATAATAAAGTATACAAAATAATAATAAAATCATTTATTCGGCGCAAAATTGACACAAAAGAAATTTTAACAACATTTAGGAAAACAATTTGACATAAAACAAGATAATAAGAAGAAACGAAGGAAAACACAAACACTAATTTGACGCCGAAAAGGCCTGAACTCAGCGTTATGCCGAAATTCATAAGTTATGAATTTCAGCGCTGATTTTCAGTTCTAGCCCGTGTTGTTGACGGACGCTTTACGCATGCAATAAATAAACGTTAAATATAAGTGTTACAATAGCTTTAATAAATATTATAATAAATTATTAATAGATATATAGTATGTATAGGTATCAGAATTCAGTGTTACATATAAATAGGTATTAGATAAAATTGTATACTTAAATTTAATTGCATCAATTATAGGACTGCCTTTTGTTGTGCTAGAAGGTGTAGTTTGTAGTTCATTTTAAAGGTAGAGAAGCTTGTTATTTTTTTAAGTGGTGGAGGGATGTTGTTCCAACATTTGGTTGCAGCATATTTAAAACTACCCCGAAAAGCCGATGAGTTATGTTTATGCGTTATCAATCTATTTTCCGAGGAGCGAGTACAGTACTTATTACCCGGCAAATAAGTCCATTGAAGTTTGTTTGATAGATATAGGGGCTTACCACTTTTGATTATTCCAAAGACTAAGCATGCCAGGTGGAGCTTTCTCCTACCCTCCATGTTTAATATATTATGGGCATTCAGGATAGGGGTAACGTGATCTCGACGGTCCAAGGTAACACAAAAGCGAGCGCAGGCATTTTGCAACCTTTGCATTTTTTTCTGTGTTCGAGCTAGTAACCTGGGGCCGTAAACAGTGTCGGCGTAACTTAGGCGTGACTGAATCACTGCGTCAACCAGTCTTTTACGGAGTTCTACGCTAAGAAAACTGCGAGACTTGTAGAGCAGCTTTAGTCTGTAAAAACATGACTTTCAAAGTACGCCCGGGAAGAGAAGCAGCTGGGACATTCTTTGTTTTTCTTTCCCCCCAGACCAGTATGGAAGAAGCCCATTTAGAGCTAAACTTAATCTAGATAAATTTAATCTCAGCGTTAAGCTCTTGTTGATTACTTTTACGAAGAGACCACTTCTCTCAATATATGCTTACTTATCATATATCATCATCATGATTTTTTAGGCCAAAAAGGAATCATTATCATCACAACTCCGTGGATCTAATCAGCCCACCGCAGGGCAATGAGTCTCTCCTCTGGGTTACGTGGAGGTTTAGGCCGTAATCCACCAAGCTGGCTCAGTTCTGGTTGGTGGATGTCAGAATATTCAGGTTACCGAAATGGCTTCTGACAAACCCTAACGACTACTAGGTAAACAAGTATACAGCACCCGGGACCGAATGCTTAACGTGCCCTCCGAAGCACGGAAGTCGTCGTGAGAAATAAATGGACGGGCGGCGGTCACCCATCCTAATACCGGCCGCGCCAAGCGTGCTTCACCTGCGATATCGTTGGATGTGCACAGTAACCACGGCGCCACGACCATTTCCAAAGAATAGGATTAGACTGTGTAAATAGTAGTATTCATCTTCCTTCTTCTTTAAGCGTAATGGCAAGCAGCCGTCGTTACTAGGCGACAGGATATTACGGATCGAACCCCGACCACTGGCGTCTGAGGTAGACAGTACTACCCTAGCGCCACAGTGGTCGTTTTTGAGTCATTGAGTTTACATGTTCCTAATTAAGGTGTTATCATAGGAAATATTATACTTGGGAATAGAGAGCCCTCTTGCAGATTTTTTGGGATCCCATTTGCTATTCGAAGTCTTCCAACTCAAAATTTTCTAAGAAATATTGATTTTGAAGTCTTCGACTTTATGGAACATAAAAATCACTATGAAACTCAGGAATAAACACAAAACAGCAACAAAAACTACAGACACGCGCGTACGCAGATAGCAGTCGCCATATTGTGTTGTGATGTTGTTTCGAAATTAAACAAACACACCTGACGTTGACAAGGCTTCATTCATAGCTTGAAATTAATTGGAATTTTGTTTTGAAAATAAAAATATACGAATTTACACCAGCACACTAAAAAAAACAAAAACCAGTTTGCAATTATTTGCACAAAAAAGTAATTTATCTTTTTCATAATATAAGTAGCGTCAAGTAGTATTACTATAAAAGTTCAGGGCCTACCGTTAGTTAGAGCCACTGTCTTTGTGCCTGGGTGTTATGTGCCCTGGGTGTTATTACTTGCAATCGTACTTTGTTTGCTATGACTGAATTATAATGTCCAGGGGGCCTAGACGAATTCCCTTTTCCGCAGGCGTTAAGGAATGAGGAAACACAAAAATATATGAAAGTGACGTATGGTGAAGCTAAGCCAAGTGACAGCTGCTATATTGGCAGACAAAAGCCACTTGTCATTTTGTGCGGAATACCTACAACTTTATCGTTAGCGTTTCGTTAGCGTGACGGCAAAACACAATTCCATACATATGGCAGACAATTGCCACTTTTGACAACGGTTAACGCTTTTTTATCCTTTCTGTTAAACGCTATAATAGCGTGACCTCAGACCCTGCTGCTTGAGCTGAGATTCTTTAGTCATTGGCTAAAACAGGTTTCTTAGTTATTTTTAAGACTAAAAATAAGTTATTAAAATGCATACGTTGAGATTTATGTGGGCTGCTAATAATGAAGAAGCGTTGCAAAGACGTAGAGCCAGGATCAATCGTCGAAATATGAACAAATCGCGTCAATGCCGCAATTGGAATTTATTCACCGATTTAAGCTTGACTATCAAAGTTTTAGGCGTCTTTGTGATGAACTTCGCCGACAAACTTCATTAAAAGGCACCAATGAAATAAGTTTGGGAATAAAGTTAATATTACTGCTATTGCTTTGATTCTTTGGCTGTCTTACTGTAAAATTTTAACCTCTACCTAAACACAATAAAAAAATACCTAGGTACCTGTTTCAGGTTCTGTGCACTCTCAGCTTTTTAGCTAATGGTTCGTATCAACGCATTGTTGGGCTCAGTCAACAATTAGTTCAAAGGACTACAAGTAGGTGCATACATCAAGTGGTAGAGGCACTTAATCGCCCGAATATTGTCAAAAATGGATTAGGTTCCCATCATCCCCACAGGCCAGGAACGAGCAAGTATCCGACTTGAGAAGGTTTACTTATGCATTGTCAAGAATAATTTGCAGTTTAAGTCATGACTGCAATATTACTTAGGATACTAACTTAATCAATTAAAATATAAATCTTAATAATTGCAGATTTCACAGAAGATTTAGACTCCCTGGCACAATTGGATTACAAACTTGCGCGCGATACAACTGTTGAAACTTGCTTGACACATAATTTGACAATTGCCTCACAGTCAATCACCCTTCAACCGCAGAGTTTTCCGCAAGATGTGCGGAAAGCGCGTTTTCCGTATCGTATGGCACTTGTCTGCCATTTCTGCTAACACTAAAGCGTGACGTGAGCGTGACGTTAAACGGAAAACGACACGCTTGGATTTTGTCTAGGCCTCCTTATTAATTTATTATCCGTTGCTAAGTTACCTTCAACTTAAGCAATATGAATCTGAAATTAATTGGGATATTACCAGTTGACCCAATTACATACATGAAGTTTTGTTACACAATGTGCAACTATATAAAATTACACAATGTGTAATTATACTTATTAATGTGTAATGCTCAGATCATACAAACTAATCTGTGTTTGTATGATCTGAGGTGTAATGATTACAGTAGGTTTAACTGCATAGGGTTGGCTAAGAAAACCCTTCTACCCCTGGATATGCTGTACAAGTGACCCATAGAAGGACCCTTTTCAGGTTTCATCCGTCTAGCAATCACAGTTTCATAAAATCAGACACCAAACATCCAACCACTCCGGTGGTGATGCGTTCCGGCAATATTTTCTGTGGAGCCAATCCTTTCTTAAGCCCGAGTGCTGTCCGACATTCTGGACTTAATTTTTACATACCATCAGGCAGATTTAGGTCAATAAGGCCTGATTATTCAATGGTCAGATAAAAGTTATCTAACAAATAAAGTATTACTAGACAGCTTCAAGCTCGTCTCAAGTATATTGACATTGTCATACAAGTATGACATGGTTGTCTGGTAGAAATCGCTACTCAGTGATAAGACCGCCAAGTTTTTATGTTTAATGTAAGTGTTCTTTTTTCTTTTACTGTACATTTATAAACTGAAGTGTAAATAAATAAAATAAGTAGGTATAAAAAATCATGAAGCAATTTTTTTCGCCACAAAATACTTTCATCCAACTATTGAAAAATAAATAGGAAAAAACTACATCTGCTTAGAACCTAGTTTTGGACCTAAAATTACAAATATATGTGCTTAATAGGAAGAAAAATAAAAGGTCGCCTTTTGATATCACAGTTTTATATTAGGTATGTTAAACTTAATCCTATTTAAAGACTTTTCCGGTACTTGCAAAACTTTTTCATTTCCAAATTTTTTATAGTTCAATGCCTCGTCAATATTTGTAATGGTATCTGTTTCAACTGAAGTACAATCAACCACTTCTATGTCCACATCTTGTTTCATAGCATTAATGTTGGTATTTATGCTTGTGCTTTCTGGTTTGGGACTTGGCTTAAACCTTTTTTCAATAACAATTTGAGCCTTATTCTTTCTTTTCTTATTTAAAACTACATCCCTAATTTGTTTACCAATACAAATAGTGTTTATATTACCCATGTTTAATTTTTCAGTACTTTGGATTGTCAATTTATTTACTTCACTATTTGGTAGATTTGGTCCTTGGTAAATCTTTTCAGGGTCATTGCATATTGCAGGTTTGAGATGTTTATTTTCTTTACTGTGTTTCTCTAAGTCTGCCTGCCTTTGTAAATTTTTCAACCTGTTTCTTACATCTGTCTGTCTTAGTAATAATTTCTGTCGAGTTTCTTCTATTGATTCTAACTCAGGTGCGTAGCAGATATGAAGACTGCTACCGTAAAATGTTTTAGTATCTAACATTCTCTTAGCAAGTCTTGCAGATTGTATCTTTTCATAAACTGCATGGTAGTTTTCTGTGAATTGCTCTGCGGGGTGTGCTGTTGATATGCTAAACTGGATAAGTTTTCCAAATTTCATGAAATGTTCTTTTGCTTCTTGTCTTAGTTTTAAAGATGGAATTCCAAATATTAATAAGTGATTAGATTCACTGTTGATTGTGTACACCTGAAACATAAAGAAAGTAAGTAATGTAATGATTTATTCCTAAGCAGAACTTTTCACACATTTGATTCATAAAAAAATATCCAGGGAAGGCTTTTTTATTGTTGTTAAAATATTTCATACATTTTTATGTTTACCATATTTAAGTGCGTTTACATAATACAACTGTAACACCAATGTGCTTTTCTCTTCTTACCTTCACCGCTGTAAGTTTCCTCCCTTGCCTATATGGCAATCTGGTAGTGCATAAGTCTTGTTGTACGTGGTGAGGTAGCAACAACTTCTCTTCCGAAGATTCAGACATCTTCTAAAAAGTAAAACCATGGGATAAATTAGATAATAGAAAACTTTTGCTCTTTGTTGATTTGATTTTGTTTGTTTATTATTCATATTCGTTCGTTTGATTGATTGATTGAGTTGATTGACAGTAAATTTGGCAGTTTCATTTGTGAGTTTGACATCTTCCTTTCTGGCTTGGAAACCGTGTGGAAAACCCATTGACTTATTATCTAATCTAGATTAATAATCTAGATTATTATCTATCTAGAATTGGAACTCAATGGTAAAACCAAAGGAAACCTCTTGTGGACCTCAGACGTTTCTGCAGATTTTTAACCACATTATTTTGCCCACATTCTGCCAGTGTGATATGTGCAAGCAATGATTTATTCTTTTATTAATACTTAGGTGATTTAACCCTTCAATTGGCATTTAAATAAGTTAAAATTTGACACAGTGCATGTGCTATTCTGATACATAGGTATCCAAAAATAGTAGTTTTAATTTGAGATATCACGGCCATGTAGATTATCTAATATATATAAAGATCCTCTTTATATTGGTGTATTTTTAGCAACTGAAAATAGCTACGTAGTGTACATAGGTACATACATATCTCACGATAAGCCCAAACTCGAATTGCATTTTTGCAGTACCTACCTAAGTAAGTAGGTATGCCACATTCTTCGCGAGTGAGCGAGACTATCTGACACATTACCACTATCAATAAACTAGCCCATGACTAGGTACTTAGGTATGTATCAAAATGAAAAACAATATTTCTGCAAAATAGTTTCTAAACACTGTTAATATGAGGTACCCACTTATTGAGAAAAGTAGGTAAGTAAGTAGGTCTTTAGTAAAAAAAATTGCACTAAAAATCATTATGATATGGACCGGAAGAGACTTATTAATTATAATTAATAAGTACCTAGTACCTATTAAATAGTAAATTTACCAAGTAAAAACTGAATCAGTTAGATTTAAATTAAGGTATACATAACCCTTAATCGGGTAATGGGAATATAGATGTGGGATCTGCCTTATACGTTTGTTTGAAATAGGATGAACCAATTTATAAACTACCTATACCATACTCTAGTAATAACGTTTCAAAAACTTACCCGTATCATCATCAGCAGGAAACAGGAAAGCGCCCACAGCTTGACGAGGGCCTCACCCAAGGCAGGGCTCTGTCAGTGTCACTTCGTGTGTAGGTTTAAGATAATTGCCTACCGCTTCGCTCACACTGAGTGTGCTTGGCAAACGCAGTATGGCTGTCACGCTCCTGGCGTGCGTACTGTTGTGAGGTCTTTGGTGTTTGGTTTTAAAAAAAAAAACTTTTTACTGCCGAAACACTTTCTTTATTTAAGAAAACACTTTTACACTTTTCTACACGAAGGTGTCCCAAAATCAACCAATCTTAAGAGAAGTGGTTATCGCGAGCTCCAGAGTCTAACTGACTGGATTAAAGGTTTTAATTAAAAACGAAAGCTAAATATGCAACTTCGCAAAATAATATAATGGAAAATTTATAGTGAGTTAAAAATGCTTACTCAGGCTTAGGGCCATACTAGGCTAGGTTATAACAGCCCCCCCGTTACGACGAAGCTTTACCCTTTAAAAATAAAGCGAAGTTCAAAAGGAAAAATTAATACAAAATAATATGTGAGCTTGACTTTTGGGAAACCTTTAACAAAATTTGATTAAGAAATTAAAATGCTTTAACATTATAAAAAGACAAAGACATAAAAGTTTGTAAAATTTAAACAACAGTTAAAAATTAAACATTTTAAATTACATATAATCAAAGTTAAAATAAAATGTAAAAATTATAAAAGATAAAACACATTAACATAAATTGAAATACAAAATTATGAAAAGTTTAAGTTCCTTGAAGAGGACTTTGAAAAATCAATTTTAGAAAAAGACTTATAACTAGTTTCAGGAAGAGGCAGAGATTTTACAGATTTGTTTTCCTCTTCCGAAGTAGAAATATCTGATAATTCAATAGAATTTGATACCTTAGATTTACTCTTAACAGATTTTTTATTATTACACTGATTAAATATTTGAATACAATAACCAGAGTTAGATTTAGAATTACGATTTCTGAAACATTTATATAATCTGTAAAAAACATACAAAAATAATGAAACAATTAAAACATAAGTAAATGCAGAATAATAATTACTGTATCTAATAAAATGAGATTGACTTTGAAGTTTATTTATTTCGTTTTCTAAATGATCCATTTCATGTGTAGCAAATTTTAAGGATTCCAAATTTATTTTACTCAATGAAATAGGAGAAAGATATGGGAGTGTTTTATTAAATATATCCTTTTGACAACAGTCGTCTGCAGTGATATCAAAATTAATTTGTAAAGGAGATTTCATCATAAAAGAATAAGAGCTAGAAGGAATTAATCGAGTAGTTTTCGAATATCCAATACAATCTTCGGATAATTTTACAATACCTGTACCTACAATTGAATAGTCATGAATAATATTATCTTTACACTTGATACTTAATTTGTTAGATTGAGATTGTACATAAATCCATTTATTATTATTTAACTTCTGCCAAATATCTATATTGCCAAATATCATTTTCGAACTACACTCGGGAGGCAGAGACAAAATAACTTCAGTCAGTAATCTAGATTCACAAGTCGGATTAGTTGAAGTAGGAATTACAGAGATTGAATTACATATAGAGTAGTTTTTATCAATTTGTTTACAGTCATTAAAGTTATCAAACATAGCATAATACATTCTATCGTCACTTAATGCGATAAAAGAACTAGACGGCTGAATTAAAGCGAATGTTTTAATTTGAGACTCATCATGTGGAGTAGGCAATGGCATGATTTTATAAACAATAAACTTGTCGGGAGTTATTAAAGGTATTTGTAAAATAAAAACAATCTTATTATTATAAAAATAAGAGCTTAATTGGCTTACATCTATAATAGAGTGAATGTTATGAATAGTTAAAGGTAATGGGAAGTCTAACCTTTTATTAATTTGATTATTGTGCTTAGATAATTCTAAAAATAGATTTAAAGGACTTATTACGCTAGGGTGTAAAATATTAAGTTTAGAAAATAAAATTGAATTTAAAGTAGAGTCTAGTAAATTAGAAATAGTAAAAAGAGAACCTTCGATAATATTTAATAAAATATTTATTTTAGACATGTATTGCATTTCACTGTCTATTTTACTTACTTGGGATAATATTTCATTTATACGATTTATTTGGGAATTTAACTTTAGTTCATTTTCGTTTAACTTATAAATAGAAGAGTTGAAATTATTAATAGTCGACTTAATGACATGTATGTTATCCTTCATTAAGTGAAAGATTTCTGTTTCACTTTTTTGACAAAATTCAATAGCGGCGTCGTATTTTCTGGCGTCCTCCGCGTCGAGAGTACCAAAGAAAAACTTCAAAATTTCGCCACCAAACTCCAAAGATCGCTTGACCTTGGTTGGGGAATTTTCAGAAATTATATGAGAAAGAGAATTTAATTTTATAAAATTAGACTGAATTAATACTTCAATTGGGTTTATTAAATCTTTACATTCAATAATTACATTTGATTTAATATTTTGACATATATTTTCCGTTCTACTTAACAAAGTTTCCAAATTATTGAGATATGGTTCAATTGGCATTAATTCAATATGCGTTATCACTTTCCAATAGTCATTATAAAAGTTTATATGCGTCACAGGTTCAAAATATATACCAGGAGCATGAAAGATAGGAGTAATCTTCGATTCGGCGAAAGTTACCGAAACAAACATTCTGGAATAACAATAAAATAGGTTAAAATAATATTTTTATTTTCACTTTAACGTTTATATTATAATAAAACTAGTAAATAGTCTAAAACTAAGATATAAAAAATTAATGATTAAAATAAGACATTAAAATTAATTATAGAAATTTTAAGAGGCAGTAGCCGGTTTTATTTCATTTGTATGATACTTAACATGGCTTCTACCTATCTGTAAGGTGACGTTGTGCTTATTGTGTACTTTTATAATTTTGTATGGGCCTTTCCATATCGGAGATAAGGCTTTTCGGAGTCTATGATGATGTCTAACATAAACCATGTCTCCAGACTTATAAGAAGTTTCACGAGATTTTGTATCATAATAGGTTTTTGATTTTTGTTTGCTTGATATAATATTTTCTATAGCCTTTTCGCGACTAAAGCGCATTCTATACTGGAGTGCTCGAATGTATTCATGATAAGTAATGTTATTATTAGTTTCATAATTTGGAATAGACGGTTTATAACCGTATAAAAGTTCATGAGGAGTAAAACCTGTCGTAGAATGAGGATTAGTGTTGTAAGCTAAGATTGCAGTGAATAAATAACAATGCCAGTCGTTTTGATTTTCGTTAACAAAAGATTTAAGGTATTCTTTTAAAGTAGAGTGAGACCGTTCAAGAGCTCCGTTAGTTTGCGGATGATACGGAGTAGTAAATAAATTTTTAATTTTCATAATATCCATAAGTTGTTTAAATAAATCCGATGTAAAACAAGTACCTAAGTCGGTTAAAATATATTTTGGAAAACCGAAAAGGGACATAAAATGTACAAGATTACGAGCTATTTCTTCACTGGTAGCCGTGACCATAGGATAAGCACTAGAAAACTTCGTAAGATCGTCTTGAAGAGTTAATATGTATTTGAAATTTTGGAAACCCGCGTCGGGGAGAGGACCTACGATATCGAGAGCTAATCTCTCAAAAGGCTTTGTAGAAGTTGAGGTTATTTCCATAGGAGCTTTATTAGATTTTCTTAAAGGTTTATTTACCTGACATAATTTACAATTTTTTACATAACTCTCTATATCAGAGCGCATGCCTTTCCAATAATAGGCAGACTTAATGCGATTATACATACGGCTTGACCCTGGATGTCCTGCTATTGTGGAATCATGATTTTCTTTTAAAATAATAGGTACTTCTACAGGTGAAGGGTAAATTAACTTATTTTTATAGATATGAATATTAATATTAGTATTATGAAACAGAAAAGCTATCATATTATAAATCTTAGTGTAAGATAACTTTGAGAACGGTTCCGAAAAATCGGAGATAGCGAGATCGCTTTCATTAGGGTAATTTTCTAAAATATAATTACGTAAAGAAGAAAGAACGTTATAAATAGTTTTAAAATTAATTTCGTCAAAATGATGTATCTTAGTAAATAGGAAGTGATAAATTTTATTGTTCTGAGAATTTGTATAAGATTTAATAGAACATGGTTCACGTTCAGAGTTCATTATTTCTGACGTGTCAGCAAATTGAGATAAAGCCTCTGAGACATAAGGCATTGATTCATCAAAATCTAGAGAAGTTGGAATAGCGATTGATTTAAACTTTGTTAAATTTAAGCTTTCAGTATGTTCTTGAATTTTAGTGTTAAGAGTTGGAATTGTTTTTGTAAATTGCATTTTAAAATAAGATTCATAAGTGTAATTATTTAAATTATCAAAATTGATTGCATGAATAGGTATTCGAGATAAAGCGTCGGCGTTAGAATTAAGCTTGCCTTGTTTATACACGATTTCATAATCGTATTCCTCTAACTTAAGACGCCAGCGAATTAATTTACTTCCTGGGTCTTTAACATTAAATAGCCAAACTAAGGGCCGATGATCTGTAACAATTTGGAATTTATTGCCGTATAAATAAGGACGGAAGGTTTTGACGGCAAAAATAATAGCTAAGAGTTCCTTTTCCGTCGTAGAATAGTTGCCCTCGGCTTTATTAAGAGTCCGAGATGCATAAGCTATTGGTAGATCCTTGCCTACCGGACCTTGAGATAGGACTGCGCCAACTGCAAAGTTGCTCGCGTCGCATGTAACGACAAAAGGTTGCTTAAAATCGGGATATTGAAGTAAGGGTGCAGTGGTAAGCTTTTCTTTGAGAAGATTAAATGACTTGTCTTGTTCACTGGACCATAAGAAATTTGCATCTTTTTTTAAGAGAGAAGTTAACGGTTTAGTGATTTTAGAGAAGTTCTCGATGAAGCGGCGGTAGTAACCGACCAACCCTAAGAACGACTTTATTTCCTTAGGAGTTTTAGGAACTGGAAACTCCTGGACGACCTTGACCTTATCCGGATTTGGCGAGACACCTTTATCGGTGATAATATGACCTAAATAGGCGACTTCGCGACGAAGAAACTCGCACTTATCGGTTTTAAATTAAACTCACGAAATTTTTGGAACACTAAGTTGAGTTTTTGAATATGAGGTTGAAGGTCGTGGCTGTAAATAATTACGTCATCAAGATATACGTATGCGTGAAGACCTTGAAGACCTGAAAGGACTGTATTCATCAACCTTTGAAAGGTACTGGGAGCGTTTTTGAGCCCAAAAGGCATCCTATTAAATTCGTAGTGACCGGATGTTCCGTTTGTGTTCACTACGGTGAATCCTGTTTTTGCTGAGTCAGCAGGATTATTCAAAATTTGGTGGAACCCAGAAGCGAGATCGAGAGTAGTGAAGAATTTTGAGTGACCTAACTGGTCTAAAATATCTGTGATTAACGGAATTGGATATACTTCGCTTACTGTGACGTCATTTAAACGTCGGTAGTCTATGACTACACGCCATTTCCTTTTACCAGATGCGTCCATTTTTTTAGGGACCACCCAGACTGGAGCATTCCACGGGGAAGTTGAGGGTTTAATTATATTTTGATCCAACATTTTCTTTATCTGATTGTCAACTTCCTCCTTGTGGCATTCGGGAAAACGATATGACTTAACATTAATTGGGGGAGAGTTTCCCGTATTTATAGAGTGTTGAATGGCGTTTGTATATGTTAAGGGTTCACCTTCAAGATAAAAAATGTCCGAATATTCAGAACAACATTTAAATAATGATTTCTTTTCTTCGGCGTTAAGATGGGAATGACGGATAAGATCTAGAACGCGTTTTTCACGTTCGGATGGTTGAAAAGAGAAAGAGTTAATTATTTCACTGTTATTAAATGGTTTTTGAAATTCATTGTAATCGATGAAAGATAAGAAGACCTTAAAATTATCAATCGTGACGTCATTTTGAGTTGTGTTCAAAACTGAGATATTGACCCGTTTGTTAGGTTTTATGGTAACTAAAGAATTTGCAATGTGAACGCCTTCGCAAATAATTTGGTCTAAAACCAAGGCTTCACTTAAATTTTGGAATTCGGATTCTTTATTGGCAATTAAACATTCAATAATGGATTCAGATCGAGAAGGGATGGTATATTTTTGAGATTTAAAATTTATTGGAATGGTATTTCCGTCAATTAAAATAGAGTAAGAGTTGTAATCTATTATAGAATTAAAAAAGTTTAGAAAGTCGTGACCTATGATACCATCATAATCTAAATTTAGTGAGTTCTCGATAACATGAAATTTGTAAGAAATTGAAGAATTAATTAAATTAATTTTCATCTGAAAAGAACCTAAGGTTTCCGAATAAGAATCTCCGTCATTTATTCCTTTAAGTTTTATTTTTTCACACGATAAAACAGGCATTTCACACAAGCTTGCTTTCTTTATAATGCTGACGCTTGCGCCTGTGTCGATAAGGAAACATAACTCCTTGGGAGAATACTGTGTGTGAATATAAATGTGAGGTAAAGATACCTTTTTGCTAAAAGTTTCAAATATCAAAGTATCATTTTTAGAATTAGAATCGTGAGAATTATCATTAAAATTATTATAAGATTCATTTTTTAAAGATATAGAGTTAGAATTGTCCGAAGACGTATTTTCTAAGGATATAGAATTAGGAATACAATTATTTGAAGAACTAGAATGATTCAGTTGCTTATCACCTTGAGGTATAAAAGATTTTTTAAGACTCAGATTATCCTGAGATAGAAAAGATTTCGTAGGACTCTGCTGCCCATCAGCTAGAGATATAAGAGATTTTGAAAGACTCAGGTTATCCTGAGATATAAATGATTTCGTAAGACTCTGCTGTCTATCAGCCAGAGGTAAATAAGAATTTTTAAGACTCTGCTGCTTATCAGCTAGAGATATAAAAGATTTAGTATGACTCTGCTGCCTACCAGCAAGAGGTAAAAAAGATTTCGTAGACGTATCCTTTAATATTGACTTCGGCGGATACAGACTCGAAGTCACATTTAGTTTAAATTTGAATTTGAATTTTCAGCACTTTCACAAAAATTTATGCGAGAACTACCGGGAGAGATGGTAGAGTTTTTATTAGTGCTACTAGTTTCAGGTTTCGAACCTGATAATGATAAAGAACGGCGCTGATTAATATACTGACGCTTATAGCATGAATTTATCGTATGCCCTAGTTTTTTACAATAAGCGCAAAATAAATTATTTCGGGAGTTTGAATTATGAGACTGATTTTCGATGTTAGAGTTACTAGGACTAAAAGAATTTTGATTTCTGTTGAAATTAGTTTTTAGGTTATTTTTAGAGTTAGAAAAATTAGTATGAAAAGACTTATGATAATTAGATTGATGCCTATTATAGTTAGAATGTTGGGAAATTTTATCTAATTTATGATTTTTTTCCTCCTCAATGGCTTGTTGTATAGCCTCATTTAGATTTGAGGGGTTCCTACACCTAACATAATGAGCTAAATAAGGGTGGAGATTTCTAATAAAAACATTCAAAGCAAGAATTTCGTTGGCAGATATTCTTCCAGGAAGATCGGCTGGATTGGTACAACTATGTTGAACATCAGATTGTAACCTCGTTAAAATAGCTTCTAATCTGAGAGAATATTGAGTAACATCTTCCGAATGATGCTGCCTGCAATTTTGGAGATCTAATAACAAGTGACTTGAATGTTTCTTTTCACCGAATGTGTGTTTTAAAAATGATTTAATTTCTTCCCAACTTTGGAAAGTTTTTAAGCTACATGCCAGCTGTGCTTTGCCTTCTAATTGAGAAATTATATATTTATGTAAGATATTTTGTTGTTCAGTACTAGCTAAAGCTAAGGCATTTTCACAATTTGTGAGAAATGCTGGTAACGTTTCCCTGTCACCATTATAAGTTTTAATGAATTTAGTAAGAACTGAGAGAGTAATTTTATCAGCCATTTCGATTTTCGTCTTAGAACTTTCACTTTTAAGTGACATTAGAATAAAAACGTATAATTAATGACGAATAAAAAGATATTGAGATTATAAAGAATAGTAAAAATATGCGATATAAAATTAGAGTTCTTAAGATTTTTAAGATGTCGCACAACACACACAAATAAAGATTTTTGAAAAAGAAATTGAAAGAGATATTGAAAAACACAACTCACAGAAACACTATGACACTCATGTCGTTTCCTTGCTCGGCGATGTCCTCCTCAAGAGGATATGGGACCGGAGATGGTAGAGTTGCAGATGAGCTAGACTTGGCTGGTGCGGGCTCACGCAAAGAGCGGAGGCTGACCGTCGACCAGACGCGATGAGGTTGTGGAGCAGGCTCGCACTCAAGAGGCGAGGCTGACTGTCGTCCACGGGACGGCTGGAGAAGAGCGCGGAGCGGGCTCACGCAAAGAGCGGAGGCTGACCGTCGTCCTGGTGTGTTAGCGCAGGCTCAGACTCGCTTGAGCTGAGGCTTACTGTCGACCAACGTGTCACGGAGCACCAAATTGACCTCGAGTTCGTGTTACCTAGCTTTAAACGTAAAACTGGTAACAAAAATCCCACTTCTGACACCAATTTTTGTTGTGAGGTCTTTGGTGTTTGGTTTTTTAAAAAAAAACTTTTTACTGCCGAAACACTTTCTTTATTTAAGAAAACACTTTTACACTTTTCTACACGAAGGTGTCCCAAAATCAACCAATCTTAAGAGAAGTGGTTATCGCGAGCTCCAGAGTCTAACTGACTGGATTAAAGGTTTTAATTAAAAACGAAAGCTAAATATGCAACTTCGCAAAATAATATAATGGAAAATTTATAGTGAGTTAAAAATGCTTACTCAGGCTTAGGGCCATACTAGGCTAGGTTATAACAGTACGTATGTTTTCGCGCTCTTTCCATAGGTCGCTCGCGTTGCGTAAGTACCTACTTAACCTGCTCGTACCATCATAAGAATAGTACTTCGTGTTTGTGAACTGACTGATTGATTTGTGTTGCTGATTTATTGATAATATTAGTGAATTCACAAAAGCATCATTGTTCCGAATTTGATACGTATTTAAAAAATACCCCACATCTAAGAGATACGAAAATGTTTACGCATTTTAAAGCTTTCAATAATAAATCGTGTTTTTATGTAGGCCTAAAACTCCCACCTGAAACCTTTACAAATTTTATCAAAGATCTCGAGAATACATTTATAAAAAATTTGAGAATGTTATGCTCAAACACCCGGCTAATACTCATATTATATTTCGTTGCTTCATTCTTCAGATATATTCATTTACCAAGTAGTCCCTTTGACTCACACGGTAGCACGCACGAATTTAAGAGTTATGAAATGACTAAAAAGGTCAAAACACGTGTTTTCGATCGTTTTAGTTGAAATTTTTCACACCAGTCTGGATCCATAGGATGCGCCTCTGTCGAGCTCATTCCTTTTTCGTGCGCGGTAGCAAGTACACCTGTCATAAAAAGGCCGAAGAAGACGGCCGAAGAAAATAAGAATCAAGGAATATACTACTCTCTGATAAGAATATTATAAACGCAAGCTTAGAAGGTTGGAGCGGAAAAAATCATAGACGAGTGATTTCATACAGACAATATTCAAGAAAAGCATCTAATGTCTCCAGAATCTTAAACTAGCGTTAACGCGAAGGATAAAATACCCAGGATGTTGATTTTTTAAATCGACACGGAGGTAGTACCCAGGATGTTGATTTTATAAATCGACACGGAGGTCAAATAAAAACTAATAAACATGCATGCATGCATAACGTCACGCCTGTATCCCTTATGGGGTAGGCAGAACACCAGAGGTTACAAGACCATCTGATGTCACTTTTGACAAATTTGGAGGTATTATAAAGATGGAGAGACTATTGTAGTGATAGGTGGTCCGCCTATCGCCCACAAAAACGCCTTTAAAACCTCTGTCCCTTAACTGACTTTTACAGTATGCCCGGGAAGAGAACCAGCTGGCGCATTCTATGTTTTTCTTTCGCTCCCAGTCCAGCGTGGAAGCAAAAATTAAACTAGATTTCGGAGATAGAACGTCAACTGTAACCGAAAGTTCCATCTGAAACAGCAATAATTCAAGCGGAAATACAAACGCTTCCAATTTAAATCTTAACGGTTCTGGTAGTTCCCGTTAACAAAGGCCCTAAACATGGCGAATGTATTCACCAAGATTTAGCTCAAAGATGGCTGCCCTTATTGCGCAAAGGGCTACCCAGAGAGGTTTAAGATCAACCAGATTATTGAAAACCCTTAGTCTGAAACCAAAAATTTGAAGGTAAGCACTTGGGCTCGGAACAACAAGCCATAAGCCAAGCTATGACTACTTATTCTTTGGTTGGATATTAAAGTAAACACAATAAAATTCCTAGTGGAGAATTGCAGAGTTCTGTCTGATTTACATTTTTTTTTTGAAACTGAAACAAGAACGAAACTGCCATGAAGGTCTAGATTTGTTAACATATTGGAAAATGAAGAAAGGGATAAAAAAGCATGTTGACATGCCTAAAATATCCACATGTCAAGCGAACCCACGCCCGCGGTTTCAAGGTAACTGGACCGAATATCGGCTCGCAACTACGCAACAGTATTATTGTCAGCGCTACGCCCCCGAACTCGGTGGACGATATCAACAAGACAATGATCCCTAGCCCATCGTTAACGCAGGTACATGGCTTTATAGCGATAAGGCTGCCTATTGTACCTTTCAAAACTGTTTTTGTTCTAATGTATTCTTTTCCTTTTATTATTTTGTAAGTGTGCAATGAAGTATAAATAAATAAATCAATAAAATGGCATATTTTTATAATTCTGGTACAGCTATTACCAATGACTCTGTTGGTTTAAAGTGGATCTCCAAAGGCTCAAAAATCTGTCAAGTTATACAAATCGTAACTCCTATAAACAATTTTGCTCCTAAATGAAATCAGGCTTTCGAGATAGGCTCTCTCCATAGATAAATCAATTAATCTAGGAGCAATAGTCTCCTGCTCTCCTCAGTCTGATCAGTTTGTTCCGAATATATTTTTTGCACCAAAATCAAATGGAGACAAAAGATTTATTTTAAATCTTATACAAATTTTATAAATTCCTTAATAACAAATCACATTTCAAAAGAACATTTTAGAACCTCCCTGAGCATAGTGACAAAAAAGTCCTTTTTAGCTTTGCATTAATTTCAGAGAATCTTATCTTTTAGTTCCTATATTAAAGGAACATCGTAAATAATTATTACGATTTCAGTTTTTACAACAAACTTATGAATTCGAGGACTTCAACTCGGATCTGTCAAATGAATACAGTGTTTACGAGGTCTCTTAAAGATTTTTGGAAAAGTTATAACAAAGTCGCATATCAACATATTAAAATTAACTCAAAGTGAATTGCAAATAGTAGTAAAGATAATTAATACTGCTCCGTGGAAATATAACCAGTGATTTTGCAAGAAAAAAGTGAAATACGAAGTAAACAATTTGTCATAAATAACAACACATATATCGAATCAACCAGTTTCAATCAGTGTTCACTATCTCAAATCTGTGTTGCCATCCTAAATTCAGTTTTAAAAAGTAAGGAACAAATTTTAAAAAGTAAGGTGTTGCACCATCAGAGAATTAGCACAATTCACAACTAACTAACCATTAACTTCAGCCTGTCCAACGGTTAAATATTAGTGATTATACTACCACTCAAACTTTCGAAAGGATAGATACAAAGCTCTCAAAAATAGCAATAATAACGATACAAAAATACAAATACATAGTAAGATTTTAGAAGATTTACAGTGGTGGAAAAACATGTGAAAGACATCTTGTCATAGAAATATTTAGCGAATATTTGCGTCACAGCCTGATGGGGGGGGGGGGTAATTTGTAAAGATAATCATGCAAATGGAAACTGGAAAAATAGTGAGACATGTTTTCAGCTTTTAATGGGTTACAGTGTTTTGCAAAGGATAAACACGTTTGCGCTGTATGTAGGTACTATCTATATTAATTTAATGGGAGGAATTCGACTTCCTCATTTAAATGCATTAGCTAAAAGTATTTGGTAATAGTTTGAGAAAATGAATATTTGACTATTTGCTCCGTATATCAACTCGGGAAAAAATACAGCACTACCCAATTATGCGTATCAAAGTTTTCAGTCAACCTCAAGTAAATCTGTTTGCTTCTCGCACCAATGTTAAATGCTCACAATAGGTTTCTTGGTAACGAGATCTTGAAGCTACGGTTATAGACGCGTTTACTCTCGCGTTTACTACTCATTGCTTTAAATTAAAACATTCAAGCCGTTTTGAAATTTTTGCATTTAATAATGCTCAATTATTCTTAAATAGATAAGGGGAAAAAAAAATTAAAGAAAAAAAAAAACAACCCGATCACCACACGAACCTGGGACCTCTCGCTTGCCGAACGAGTGCTCTTTTACTGAGCTAACGATTTTGAAAAAAAATTATTTATCTTTCCAGAACGAACCAGCGAGGCTTCCCAGCTCGGTTTCATTAAGAGAAGACGTGTAGGCGGTCACCACAGTACCTAGTCGTGGTCTCGTCGCTTTCTAACAAAACTTAAGCTCAGTACAACGTAGCATGGTACAACGTATCGGTACTAGAATTATTGTCACAATAACAGTGGAGAGATCTTTAATCGTTCGATTTCACTGAATTTTATCATTTTTTAAGGAACAATTAAAGTAAAACTAATAAAAACAGTTAATAGATATAGTAAATAGTCATAGGTTGGCCTTATTATTAGGAAAAATATAGGATCACATGAACTAATTAATCCATTACCTTGGGTTAAGGCCATTACCAACATAACACAATTACACTTGGTTTAAGATTAAGATCTTCAAGTCGTTTTAAGATTATATTTCAAAATGATATCCCAATAGTTATTTAACTCTTGAGCAAAGTACACACACAGTAACTGGTATTTTTACTGGCTTTTAGGCCACTAGCACACCGTGTGCAATTTCTCTTATAATTTTTGGAAATGAAATCAAAATAGGGAATTTGGATTTGATTATAATTTCAGCTACTGCTAGTAACCAACTCTAGTTTTGCCATATTTCCATGAACATGCCATTCCTGTATATGCCCTGCATTAGCTTTAGAAAATTAGTTATTTGCGACCCTACTGCGCAGCAGGTCCAACCGGGATCTCAGGGGACGTCTTTGCAGTAACATAGCTGGACTCTCGCCGGTCGTGCTATGGACGGTGTTCCTATAAGTTAGCAAAAACGTTTGCAAAGCTGTGTCGATGTCGATGGAGTCCCTAGTCGCTTTTTTTATAGCCCGCTTACATATTTTGACTGCGTTTTCGGCCGCTCCGTTTGACGCCGGGTGGTATATTGGTGAAAATGACTGTAATACACCATGACTGTAATATTATCCATATCCTCCCCTGCTATATCATTACCCTCTTCCTCACACACGTTTCTCTCGCCTGACTGTTGTCGCGGGACGGCGTCCACACTCCGCGGCCCCTCCTCCGAGTCCGACGACGGAACCATGCAGTTCGAAAGCCGGAACCTGCGCCTTAATTGGTCTACATGTCTAGGTAAATACTTCCCGTGACCGCTATCCACTAGGTACGTGCGCGCCCCGACGTTACTGACGACCGTGCCCTTGACCCATTTTTGTTTGTCGGCGTAGGCCCGCGCCCACACGGCGTCCCCGGCGGCGAGCGAGCGCGGCGTGCCGCCCGCCGCGCGCACCTGCCGCTGCTGCTCGCGCGCCACGCTCGCCTCGAGCGCGTCCCTACTGCGCAGCAGGTCCAACCGGGATCTCAGGGGACGTCTTTGCAGTAACATAGCTGGACTCTCGCCGGTCGTGCTATGGACGGTGTTCCTATAAGTTAGCAAAAACGTTTGCAAAGCTGTGTCGATGTCGATGGAGTCCCTAGTCGCTTTTTTTATAGCCCGCTTACATATTTTGACTGCGTTTTCGGCCGCTCCGTTTGACGCCGGGTGGTATATTGGTGAAAATGACTGTAATACACCATTTAATTCTAGAAACCGTTTGAATTCAGTGCTCGTGAAGGGCGGTCCCTGGTCAGAAACTATTTCTTTCGGTAAACCGAATCGCGCAAACGTAGCCCTCAGTGTTTTAATGACCGCCGACGCATTGGTTCGTGCCATTTCGTAAATTTCCAACCACTTTGAACTGGAATCTATTAATACCAAAAACGTTTGTCCCTGGTAGGGACCGAGAAAGTCTATATGTATCCTACTCCACGGTTCAACAATATAAGGCCAGGACTGCGGGGGCGCCCGTGGTGGCGCCGGCGCTTCCGCCGCGCACGTCTCGCACTGCTGGCAGACCGCCTCCACGTCCGCATCTATATTAGGTCACCAAACGTAGCTACGAGCTAATGATTTAGTCTTTACAATGCCCATATGACTGACATGTAACTGTTTTAGAATGCTATCCCGTAATGGTAAAGGCACAACTATTCTGTATCCCCACATAATACAGCCACGATCTATATATAATTCATTACGCCGTTGAAAAAACGGTTTTAAGAAATCTTCTCTACAAAATGGTGGCCAACCTGACTGAATATAACCAAGGACTCTGCTTAATGTGCTGTCTAACGCTGTCGCTTTGTTAATATCAATATTAGTGATAGGTAAAAAATTTTCAACAAAATTTAAATATGTAACGTCATCTGTCTTGCTATCTTTTGTGTGCGTCACTTTTTGGGGCAGTCTCGACAAAGCGTCTGCGCAGTTTTTCGAAGAAGACACGTATTCAATGTCGTAGGTATAACCGGACAATAAAATAGCCCACCGTTGTAGTCGCGATGCAGCCATAACTGGAATACCTACCTTATTCCCAAAAATGTAAGTTAAAGGTTTGTGGTCTGTTTTTAAAGTAAACCTACGGCCGTACAAGTATTGATGAAATTTTCTAATTCCAAAAACGATAGCCAACGCCTCCCTGTCTATCTGTGCGTACGCTCTCTCCGTGGGCGCGAGCGTGCGCGACGCATACGCGATGGGTCGCTCGCCGGCCGGCGTCACGTGTGAGATGACTGCGCCCACACCCACGCTGCTCGCATCCGCCGTCAGCACCAGCGGCAGCGACCCCGAGTAGTGCACTAGGACTTCACTAGAACTCAATATACGCTTTATCTCTTCAAATGCATTATTACAATCCGCGCCCCATTCGTACTTAACACCTGCTTTGAGTAGTTTGTATAGTGGTGAAAGTATAGTGCTAACGTTCCTAACAAACTTTGCGTAGTACATTACTAAACCTAAAAAGGATCTTAATTCAGATACATTAGAGGGCGCGGGGGTGTTTTTTATCGCTTTGATTTTATCGGGGCACGTATGCACCCCTTCTTTTGTGATTACATGGCCTAAGTAGTTTACAGACTCAGCGAAAAATGTACATTTCTCTCTTTTCACACGAAGGCCGCTTGAATTTAATCTTTCAAATACCGTGTTTAAGTTATATAAATGATTCTTTGTATCGGTCCCGGTTATGATGATATCATCTAAGAACACCCCGACGTACGGCAAATCTGCGAACAATTGCTCAAGTCTACGTTGGAAAATACCTGGGCTCGATGCTAACCCGTAAACTAAACGTTTGTACATGAACAACCCCTTGTGCGTGTTTATAACCGTGTATTTCCGCGATTCATCTAATTCAAATTGAGCGTACGCTTGCGATAAATCTATTTTTGTAAAACGTTCCCCGCCGTGCAAGCGGGCTAACAAATCTTCTTGTCTAAATGTTTGATATAATATGAAGTTCCGCAAGTTATCGTTAGATGGCGCTGATTGTTTATTAAAGCCCGCATGTAAAGTTATGAAATCATTTAAAGGAATGAATATGTAAATTTTGATATTGGTGTGGTTAAACAAATAGTATAAGGTGTTCTGTGAAGTAATTGAATAAATAGTGAGTTCAAGTGAAATATAGTACAGTGGTGTTATTGTGGATTCCTCTCTCCCCTACGTAGTGAAAATTGTACATGGTGCCGAAACCAGGGAAGGAAGGAAAGACGGAAGGGAACTTATCGGACTGAGGACTTAGAAAAATTACGTCTCATCTCGGACTTGTAAAATTTTCCGAAGCTTTCATCGACTTAGAAAAAATTTCGTCAAATCCGGACTTGGAAAAATTCACTCGATTTTGAACTTAGAAAATTTTTGGCGAAATTTGGTCCTGAAAATACTTGAAATTCTTGGAAAAGTATTATACTGAAGAAAACTTAGAAAAATTTACTCGATTTTTGGACTTGGAATTTTTTTTGTAAAAAAGTGCAAATTCAATTTTGAAAGATTAGTTGATCTTAATTGAATCAATTGAAAATTTTTCGGAACTTTGACTATCAACATGGCAGCGAAGCTGATCAAAAGTCAATTTGAATTGTCATCAAGGCTTGAAAAAGCGCAAAGCAATTTTAAGAAAAGTCCGAAGGATAGAATTACGGTCAGCTACATAGAAACCAGAATAACAATTATAGAAGCGTTATATTCTGAATTCAAGCAAAACCATCGAGAATTGATTCAAAGCACTTCCACTGATCAAGTTCAAACTTTACCTTATTTTGTTAATGATGAGTACGATAATTTTGAGGAATCATACACAGAATATGTTGCTGAACTAAAGGAAAAGTTAGTTTTCTTGAAAATTAAATAACCTGTACATACCAACTCGCGCAACTGTTTATCAGCTCCTACAAAGTTCGTTCCATTGTCACTGTAAAGGTCTTGACAATGACCTCGCCTCGAAATGAATCTTCGAAATGCTGCCAAAAATCCTTTTGTTGTCAAATCCGTCACTGCTTCAAGGTGTACGGCCTTAGTTACCATGCAGACAAACAAACAGATATAGCCTTTGTATGACTTAGCACCTCGACCTGGAGACATTCTTATATTTATTGGGCCCGCATAATCAACTCCTGTTGCCTTAAATGGTTTACCCGGTCTCAACCTCGCATTTGGCAGTTGACCCATCAATTGTACTCTAGCTGCCTTTGAATATCTCAAACAGGTGATACATTTCCGGTAAAACTTCTTCACTTGTACTCTTGCTCTTACGATCCAATAGTTCGACCTGATGAAGTTCAACATTACTTGTGGCCCACCATGAAGTGTTTTATCATGAGCATCGGCAATTATAAGTTGTGATAGATGGGACTTTTCAGGAAGAATTATAGGATGTTGCGTGTCAAATTGCGCGTCTGCCAGATCTATGCGTCCTCCAACTCTCAACAATCCATTCTGGTCTAATATAGGATGAAGAGTGTGAATCAAACTTTTCTTTGACGTCTCCTTTCCATTTAGTAGACTGTTTATTTCTTGATTAAATTCCTGCAACTGTACTTGTTTGATACACTTGTCTAACGTTGTATTCATCTCTTCTGTTGTTACGTGACTTGGCAGAGTTAAGCGTTTGTCTCTTTTCAATAGCATTCTTCTACAGTAAGATACTACTCGTAGCATTTTAGATAGCTTTGAAAATTTCATCCATACAAAATAAGTTTCTTTAATTTCAGTGATTGACATTACTACAATTCTTGCTTCTTCTAGTGTTTCTTCCAGTTCAGGTTTTTGCCAATTAATCTCTACTAAAGATAACCAATCTGGACCATGCCACCATAATTTGTGAGAATTAATTTCTGAAGGATTTAAGCCTCTCGAAGCACAATCAGCAGGGTTTGCTTCTGTTGCAACGTGGCCCCACTGCTCATAGTCAATTATGGATAATATCTCTGATACCCGATTGCTCACAAACGTGTTCCATTTGCTGGCTCCTCCGTTCAACCATGCCAAGACAATTGTAGAATCGGTCCATGCGTAAAGATTCTCCTTCGGTATATTGAGGACTTGCGAGATTTCAAATAGCAATTTTGCAGCGAGAACTGCACCACATAGTTCCAATCGTGGAATTGAAATTTCTCTTTCTATAGGAGCTACTTTTGTTTTAGCTGAGATCAAACTTACAGACACAGATTTGTCGCTATCGACAACTCTTAAAAATACTGCTGCTGCGTATGCTACACGAGATGCGTCTGAAAATGCATGCAGCTCAACTTGACAGTCAGGTTTGTACTGAATCCATCTTGGTATAGTTATATTTTTGATGTCGACCAATTGTTTTCTGTATTTAAGCCAAACTTGCTTCAAATCTTCAGTTAGATGATCATCCCAGTCAAGCCGTGCCTTCCAGATATCTTGTATGATCAGCTTAGCTACTACGACTACTGGTGCAATCCAACCAATTGGATCGTACAAACGTGCAATATCTGACAGAACTTGTCTCTTTGTAATCGGAACACTCACGTCTGGTAAGTTGACCTGATATTCAAAACTATCTGATTCTCGATTCCATTGGATACCAAGAACTTTTGTCATGTTGTCCGCTGTTATTGGCACTAACTGTTCCTTATGATGCTTATCGTCTCCAATGTATTGTAGAAGATCTTTACTGTTACTGCTCCATTTCTGAAGTTGAAACCCTCCCGAATTCATGAGACCATTCATCTGGTCGTAGATAACTTTAGCTTCTTCTTCTGTGTGACATCCAGTCAATAAATCATCTACGTAATAATCCGTTGATGTTATTTGTGACGCGATTGGAAAGTTATGCTTTTCTACCTCAGCCAGCTTCTGTAGAGTTTTAACCGCAAGATAAGGTGCACATGCAGTACCAAAAGTTAATGTCAACAACTTGTAATGTTGAATGGGTAAGTGTGGGTGAGTTCTCCAGACTATTCTTTGAAAGTTGGCATCCTCCGCGCGAACCAAAACCTGTCTGTACATTTTCACTAGATCAGCAACAATGCAAATGCGATGAGTGCGCCACCTCAGCAATAAATGTCTCAAATCTTGTTGAAGTTTTGGTCCAACCATAAGATCGTCATTTAGCGACACGTCATTTGAACCTTTGCTTGATGCATTGAAGACCACGCGAACCTTAGTCGTTGTTTTGTCATCTCTGACTACAGCATGATGTGGTAGATACACTGCCTTTCTATTGTCGATGTCACCTTCGTCGACAAGAGCCATATGATTTAGTATTAAATATTCTTGTAACACCTTTCTATATTCTTCATAAAGTGTGGGGTTATTCATAAGTCTTCTCTCTAACGCCCGGAATTTTTTCATTGCTATATCTTTAGAATGTCCCAACTGACATTCTGGATCATCACTTTTGAAGGGTAATGCAACAATGAACCTTCCTTCTTGATTTCTAACAGTTGTAGCCTCATATAAATCTTCACATATCTTCTCTTCAGTAGACATAATTTTCTGAATCTTATCTGGTTCAGCCTCAATTTCCCAAAATCGTTTCAGAAAATCTTCTTCTTCCTGGAACATTAGATGTAAGCTAGAGACTTTGCCTGTTTCTGATGTTGAATCAGCCATTTTTCCTGATAAAACCCATCCAAAAGCCGTATTTTGTGCTAGTAAATTTCCTTTGGGTTGCTTTATCAAGCCTTCTAATAAAATCTCTGCATACACTTCAGCTCCTAGTAAAACATCTATCTTCCCTGGAGTGTCAAAGCCTGGATCAGCAAGCGGTAAGTTTTCAATCTCCAGCCACTCAGGTGATTCTAATGTGTCACTAGGGACCATGGAAGTAATTGACCTTAAAACATATGCCTTAACTACTACGGAAATTTCTGGATTATGACGCGATTCTAAATGTAAAGTCACACAATGTTTGATTCGCATTTGACCATCTCCCAGACCTGAAACCAAGCCACTTACAGAACAACGCTTAATTCCTAATTTTTGAACCGTAGCTTCAGTGATAAAAGAGGCTTGTGAGCCTTGATCTAACAATGCACGAACTAAAAGTCTTTTTCCATGCCACGAACGAGCTCGTAGAAGTGTCGTAGCCAACAAGACGTTGTAGTTAGCTTTCTCACTTTTTGAAAAGTTCGCCAAAATTCGTGTTTCAGAAGTAGATGGTTGGTTAGTATCTTCAGTTCTCTGGTTGTTTTCAGAAATGCCATTCGTAGTCTCGTACGATCCATCTTTATCATAATGCAACATGCTATGATGTCTTCTTCCACATCTCTTGCAGCATGTTGACTGGCGACATTTACTGACAATATGGGTTGGTTGTAGACAGTTGAAACATAGCCCTCTAGACTTTACTAAGTCTCGCCTCTTCTCTACAGCCTGCTGAAAAAACTCCTTACACGAACTCAAATGATGACGATCTCCACAAAGCGTACAGGTAATATTAGATCCTTTATTCTCTTGCTGAATAGACGAATGGAATGATTTCTGCTTTATTACAGGTTTACTTGTTTGCATATGCGGTTTAGGAAATTGCTTATTGCAGTCTATCATCTCTAAGCTTCGAAATCTTGCTTCTAGGAAATCGACGAGTTGCGACCATGTCGGCATTTCCTCTACCAGGTAATTTATCTGAGTTTCCCATTGCTTATGCGATTCAACGTCTAATTTGGAAACTACGAAAAAGACAATGATGGCATCCCAAGTTTCCGTATTTATGCCCATATTATTCAATGCCTTCAAACATGAGGTGGTTGTGTCTAGAAGTTGCTTAATCGCACCCGATGAATCTGCTGAAATTTGTTTTTGTGAAAATAATTGTTTCAAAACTGCATTTGAGTTGTAGCGTTTGTTATTATAACGCTTTGTTAGAAGTTTCCAAGCCTCTTCATAATTCTTTTCAGTAGTAGGGAAATTACGCAGCAAACTCTCCGGTTCCCCAGATATACTACTTTTCAAATAATGTAATTTTTGAACTGCCGACAATTTTGCATTTTGATGTATTAGTGAAACAAACATATCATAAAATGTTTGCCACTCCTCATATTTTCCACTAAACGCAGGCAGCTGTATTCTCGGAAGCTTCACATCTTCACTGGTGGTGGTACTTGGGTACTGGGTACACTTCTACTTTTGGTAGTGGATAGCGGTCGACTTCTATAACCTTATTTAATGTTAATTTATAATCGGCGCAAATACGAATGGTTCCATCTTTTTTTACCACTGGTACAATCGGCGTGGCCCAGTCGGAGTGGTCGACGGGCGCGAGGACGCCGTCGCGCACCAGCTGGTCGATGGCGCGGCCGACGGGCTCGCGCAGCGCGTAGGCCAGCGGCCGCGCGCGCATGAACACCGGTCGCGCGTCCTTTCGCACTCTGATCTGCACCGGTCCGCCGGTGAATCGCCCCAAGTCCGCCGCAAACACGTTACAGAATCTGGAACTGAATTCATCGAAGTTAAACTCACTGAATTGATTACAATGTATTACTTTACTCGAATCTTGCAATGGCAATTGTATTCCGAGCTCAAACAACCATTGTCTGCCTAATAATGCAGTTTTACCGTCACGAATAACATACAATTCTAATTTTTTTATTTTGTTGCTATAACGGACTAATGGTTTTATCATCCCCACTGGCCGTACCAACTCGCCTGTATAGTATCTTAATATTAAATCGCTTTTTTCTAACTCCAAGTCTTTATAAAATTCATTATAAATTTGTTCACTAATGCACGACACTGCACTCCCTGTGTCGCATTCTGTAAGATCACTCGACTATTCTTCGCTTCTTAGGGTCTGCAGTCAGGATACTCAAGTTAAACAATTCTTGACAATACAATATTTTTATTCTGCATTACACTATAGTGACTTTTACTTAGGAAATAGTTTTACAAAAATAATTGAACTTGATAACTTTTACAACTTTCTTCAATGATGCCTCGAGCCGGAATGAATGCTCCGGACTTCTCCTACGCTTCCGAGCCGCGGTCCTGACGGAGCGAAGTCTCTGATTGGCCCAGCGAAAACAGGTGCCCGAGGGCCAATCATCGACCGCCAAAACACTCAGCCAATGGGAGCCTAGCGCTAGTTCCGAAAACTAGTAGAAGGGTTTAGTGATGTGACATTAAACAGATTGAAATAAAATGAACATGAAGTGATTGATAACAGATTAAAAATAACGAAACCTAACAATCGTCCGTCCTGACACCGTGTGCGACCCTGCACACGGCACCAGGTGGTAACCTAACATTCGGTTCTTGACAACTTACAAGATTAATTTTACTTAAGTATTACAATAATTAGATGTATAAGTATGATATATTAATAGTTAAGTATTACAATTATAACTTACAATAGTTTGAAACCAAATACGTTAATTTAATGACATGACAAAATATTACATAATTAATTAGAAGTACCTATTCATATAAATGCAACATTAATTACAACAATTTGTTTGTACTAAATAAATCAGCAGTCAACCTTTTACATCAAACTAAATTTAGTAAAAATATGCATACATATTAAATTATCTTCGATTAGTATCACGATCGATCGATTATATCGTGAACTAATTAAACCCCTGAACGATCGATTAATCAGGGTGCCCTAAATCTCCTGAACAATCAATTAATCAGGATACCTAGCGACGCCTGAAAGAGCCGATCGATTAATGCTCAGTAGGCAGCCGTAGGACTTTGACACTAGTTGGATCAAGCCGCGAACCAATCGATTCTCGCGTGCTTGTTCCGTAACAATAGAAAATTCTGTTCATAATAAACTCTAAATTAATATCATATTAAATGTGAACAAGTTACATTTTATCCTCGAATGCTATCTGTTTCATCATGATCGCTTTCAGAGCTATAACCTTCGTTATCATTAACCTCTAGAGCGGTCACATGAATCCAAGGTTTCATGCGGTCCGCCGCAACTGTTGTTGGGTGTTTATTGATTGTACCTTCTATTCCTGGTATCGGTGCTACGACATAGCGGTCCCTACCTAAAACTTTGCTAACTCGGTATGGTCCTATGAACGATGGCATGAGTTTCTTGCTTTGGCCATTATTATTAAAGCTTGTCTTTATTATTTTTACAAGTTCACCTTCAGCATAAATACGAGCAGGTTTCCTGCCTCTATCATAACTATCTTTTTGTTTGCTCTGCTCGGCTTCGATCCTGGCCTTAACTTGGTCACGAATGTGTAATAATTCATCATCACAACGGGTGGAAACTATTACTTCATTAAGCATAGGATTGGTCTCCCTATTCATACAGGCTCCAAACATGACCTCAGAAGGAGTCCGCCCTATAGTTTTATGAATAGTGTTGTTAAGTCCCCATTGTATTTTACCTATATGATTGTCCCATTGCTTTTCACTATGCATAACGCTCAGTGTTTTAAGAGAATCGAGAATCGTGCGATTATACCGTTCAACTTGACCATTTGATCTAGGGCTCGCTACCGCGTTTAAGACATGCTTTATCCCCTTATCCAAAGAAAATCGCTTGAATGTATGGGAGGTGAAACAGCTACCTCGATCGCTTATAAGACGATCAGGGTTCCTAAATGTACTGAAAACATCTTCTAGGGCCCTAATTACATTTTGGGTATTGGTATTTCTCACAGACCTAAGAAAACAGAATTTTGTAAACGCATCCACTATCACAATTAAGTGAGTGAATCCTCTGTTGGATTTTACGAAGGGTCCAAGATGATCTATATGGAGAGTGTGGAAAGGAACCTCCACCTTTGTTATAGGGTGTAACAATCCTTCACGAGTATTCGTATTATTTTTACTATATGCACACTCTATGCAGGCTCCTACATACTTCTTAACGAACTTGGACATTTTAGGGAACCAATATTTGTTTTTTATCCTATCCAACGTCTTTTCTATTCCAAAATGTCCAATGTCATCATGGTTCAATTTACAGACTTGCCACCTTGCTCCCTTCGGGACCACCCATCTAAGCTTCTCCAAGTCACCCTCTAAATAGCGAAATAGCCTGTTATCTTTAATAATATAATTTTGTTTTATGTACTGAAGGCCCTTTTCATCTAGTCCACTTTCTAAGATATCTATTATTCTACGTAATTCTGAATCTCCAAGTTGAAGTGTTTGCAGCCAATCCTCACTGCTGATAGTCATTATCGATGGAAAAAACTGATCATCGATAACTTCGGAAGGTTCGACCGGGTTCCGAGATAACGCATCGACGTGACTCATCTTAACTCCAGGCCTGTATTCGACGCTGCAATCAAATTCTTGCAATGTCAGCCACCACCGCGCTATCCTTGGTATTAAATCCCGCTTTGAGAACGTTGAGCGCAAAGCGCTGCAATCAGTGACTATTTTAAACTCTCTCCCTAGGAGATAAACCCTAAACTTACGGAGAGAACAAACCACCGCAAGCGTTTCTAACTCGTAAGAATGGAAGTTTTTCTCTTCGGGCGACGTCTGTCGGCTATAATACGCTACTGGATGTAGGCCTTCACAAGCTTGCGATCGCTGTAAAAGAATTCCTCCGATTCCCAATCTGCTCGCATCAGTGTGCAATTCTAATTCAGCGGAAGGATCATATATAGCTAACACTGGCCTTTTACTTAAAATGTTCTTTAGCGCCTCGAATGCCCTATCTTGCTCATCATTTCATTCCCAAGTTACATCTTTTTTTAGCAACTTACTTAAGGGAAATGAAATCTGTGCAAAATTCTCAATGAACTTACGAAAATAGCTCGAAAGGCCTAAAAATTGCCTGACATTATGTACGTTTACTGGTCGTGGAAAATCGATCACGCTACGTATCTTCTTTTCGCCTGGTCTAATGCCATTTGCACTAATCTCGTAGCCCAAGTAGTCCACATTGTCCTGTAAAAACTGGCACTTCGACAAATTCAAAGTAAGGTTGGCTCTTTCCAACATTTGCAATATTTCATCAAGACGTTCTAAGCATTGTGTAGGGTCTCTTCCAAAGATTAGAACGTCATCAATATACGCTGTAGCCTTACTAAACCGAGCAGAACCTAAAATTGTATTCATCATACGCTGAAATACGGCCGGAGCATTTGCTAGGCCAAATGGCATACGGTTGAATTCGTATTGGCCGTCCGGCGTAACAAAGGACGTCAGATGTCTGCTCTTCTCCGAAATTGGCACTTGATAATAACCAGAAGCAAGGTCAAGGATGATGAAACATGACTGCCCAGCAAGACGAGCTATCTCATCCTCGATAATGGGCATTGGGTACCTCTCCTTAACAGTCACGGAGTTCAGCATACGATAATCGACACATAACCTAGATGAACCATCCTTCTTTCGCACTAGTAAAATAGGGCTAGCGTAATCAGAAACGGACTCCCTGATAACGCCGGCATCTAACATTTCATCGACCATGGTCCGCACTTTCTCCCGCTCATGATGCGATAACCTGTATGGACGATAAACGACAGGCTTCCCACAATTAAGCTCTATGTTCATTTCTGTGACCTTTGTGCACCCCAGATTATTCAATGAGGTTGCAAAACAATGCTCATATTTCCTAAGCATGACTAATAGAGCTTGCCTATCTTCTTCGGAAACATTATCACCGACATGCACCTGACTTTCATCGATTCTATGGATGCTTCTTGATTCCCTGTGTACTGCATCAGAAACCCTCTTTACAACGTCAACACGTTCAGCACGCAAAAACACAAACTTAGACGAAATTCGACAAAAATTTAAACATGGTATGACCAACACACAAATACACCCCTTAACTGAACGATAAAGGCCCCCAACAATGAAATACTGCTCATTAGGCCGCCCTGAAACCTGATCTTTCAGTAAAACATAACCATCAAATGCTGGTATAGTTGTAACCTTAACTGTCACTGTACCATAAATGTACATATCGCTTGTCGGAGAGAATTTCAACAAAGTATCATCGGTAAGCTCATTACAAGGTAGTTCACTCTCAATATTAAAGAAATTCAAACAATTTTTATCCTTATATACAAGTATATGCGACTGCTCCGTGAATGTCTGTCCCAAGAGCACAGGTACCTCTAACAAGTGGTCACTAACTACCTTGCAAAGAACACTAGCTTCTACCCCATCAACGATCATGGTCAGAGTCAAATTACCCAGCGATTGAACTACATTATTCCCGAATCCTTTCATGAATGTTGGGGTATTGTCATGTGTTACACCCAACTCCTTAACTGTAGACTCTCTAATTAGTGTGACGTCGCTGCCAAAATCTATGAACGCCTTGAATTTTAAATCGTTGACCATCACTTCTTTTATAAATTTTGAACCAGGACTCGTGGTTCTCAAGCACTCATTTGTGTCATTAATGAAATCGATCCTCATAGTTTTCTGCACTGCAGCATTAGCATTTGTGGCTTTGTTCTCGATTTTATTAAAACACTTCTCCGCTGTGTGTCCAACCTTGTTGCAATACGTGCATTTTATTAACGGCTTAGTGCAGTGCAAAAAACTATGTCCCTTTTCTTTACAATTAAAACAACCAGTGGAGTAACTAGGTTTGACTGAGGACTTAGAGCCACCTGCATGGTTATTTCCAAAAGCCCTACCCCTAGTCTGAAAACGGTCAGTATTGGGAAGGTTGTAATTCACATTACTAATTAAATATTTGAGCAATTGATCAGGATGCGTGCAACGAAGTGCCAGAGCTCCCGATTTAAGTGTTTTGTCTGTAATCCCGTGTATAATACATTCTACGGCACGGGTGCCTACAATTTCACACTGATTTATAAGACTAAGCTTCTCATAAAAATAAACTTCTATAGATTCACTATAAATACTTTTTCTTTTTATCATGTTTTCCAAGGTCTGACCATAGTTGTGTTCGCACGTAAATGCGCTTAGTAACTTTTCTTGCCACTCTGGCCAAGTAAACAAGATGGTATTCAAACTTTCATACCACGTCTTGGCCAGACCTTGTAATCTTTGCATAGCAAAGTGAGTAGTGGTTCGTTCGTCCCATCCGTACACCAAAGCGCACTCGTTCACCTTCTTTAACCACATATCCATCCGCTGGCTTTTAGTAGCGGGGTCAAAGTTAGGCAGAATATTATTGTAATCAAGTCTCGGCACTGAAGGCGGTACGCTCTGATGTACAGACGGTAATTCCAAACTATCCTTAAAGTTTTTTAAAATATTAACTAAATATCTCTTAGATATAGACGGGCTACGTGACCTTTCAGTTCGTGGTTCGTGGCTACACTGCGACGGCGAGCGCTGGTCTCGTCGCTCAGGCCGTTGCACGTCATCCCGACGCCGCTGCGCCGACGAGGTGCTGCGACGACGGCTGCCTCGGCTCTCGTTGCGCTGGTCTCGTCGCTCAGGCCGTTGCACGTCAACCCGACGCTGCTGCGCCGACGAGGTGCTGCGATGACGGCTGCCTCGGCTCTCGTTGCGCTGGTCTCGTCGCTCAGGCCGTTGCACGTCAACCCGACGCCGCTGCGCCGACGAGGTGCTGCGATGACGGCTGCCTCGGCTCTCGTTGTGCTGGTCTCGTCGCTCAGGCCGTTGCACGTCAACCCGACGCCGCTGCGCCGACGAGGTGCTACGATGACGGCTGCCTCGGCTCTCGTTGTGCTGGTTTTCGGCGACCCGAACGCGTTCCCGTTCCCGCCTTACTTCTGCCTCCAACATTTGAAGCCGCTGACGTTCTAGCCCGACGTCCGTATCTGAACGACGATGGCTGGGGCTTCGACTGCGTACACGGCTGCTCCGGTTCCGCATAGCCGAGGAGTCTTGTCTACGGCTCGGAGTCGAAAGCCTCCGTCCGTCAGGTGTCTGCGACATGCTCTGTAATCTCGCATAAAACGAATACATTAGAACCTAGTAAAGGTATAGGTTTTGCTGTAAATCATTTCAAGGTGTTTACAGTGAGATCCCCTTTTTTATATTAATATACACACTTATGTGTATAAACATTATAGAGACTCAGAAAAAGAATTAATTGTACAAATATACAGTTAATTTCTTTAGAAATATCTTCCAGGAGACCTGATAAATGGAGAATTTGATCATAAATAACCATAGAATATTACATTTATATAAAAGTATCTACATACATATACACAATTACATATACTCATTATTTATTCATTACCTATAGTTTGTATTTATAATATTTATTATTAATACTTAATAAGCATACTAATATATTAATCAATATATTTACTATATTCAAAAACAAGGAATTTATCACATCACATGAACACTATCTAGCTCTAAATTATTTACTTGATATCTTGCATTATTAAGCATAAATATACTCGAGAAATATATTAGAAATATTGAAATTCTTTAAGTATATGAAATATAGACACGAATTGAATACTTCCTCCTTTTAGAAGTCTGCTAAAAATCTATACTATAACTGATAAATAATTTTATGTGTTCAGTGCGTAATTACCGTCAAAATGATACGTTATTTCATATATAAGTAAATTCAAATATATTCTCTATAAGTAATGGATGATTGATTACATACTTTCAGCCAAATAAAAATAGAATTACCTACGCGATATTACTTGGAAAGTAATGCACTAAATTTTATTAATAAAATTAATGCAAAATTAAGACAATAAAACTTATTTTCTTTAAGAATTTATATCACATTCATTATTTCTAACTATTGACTTCTAAGTAACATTCACTATTATGTAAGTAGGTAGTCTTTAAAATACAATCACGCCGACAGACTAAGTTACTAAAATTAAATGAATACTAAAACTTGTTTTTGCCATCGAAATTCCAAGAAAACGTTCATTCTTTCAAACAATTGTAAAAGAAGGTAGTCTTAAAAATGAACGATAATAATTACATTTCGATCACCCTGGCACAGTGCTCTAATAACAAGAGCAGTGTGATGGAAAATACCCATCAGTAAACTGAACAAATATTATCGCCATTTTGAAAAAAATAACTGGTTCGAGCGTGTACTTACATTTTGGTTGTTTTACCCGCTTCTGAACTGTAAGATCACTCGACTATTCTTCGCTTCTCAGGGTCTGCAGTCAGGATACTCAAGTTAAACAATTCTTGACAATACAATATTTTTATTCTGCATTACACTATAGTGACTTTTACTTAGGAAATAGTTTTACAAAAATAATTGAACTTGATAACTTTTACAACTTTCTTCAATGATGCCTCGAGCCGGAATGAATGCTCCGGACTTCTCCTACGCTTCCGAGCCGCGGTCCTGACGGAGCGAAGTCTCTGATTGGCCCAGCGAAAACAGGTGCCCGAGGGCCAATCATCGACCGCCAAAACACTCAGCCAATGGGAGCCTAGCGCTAGTTCCGAAAACTAGTAGAAGGGTTTAGTGATGTGACATTAAACAGATTGAAATAAAATGAACATGAAGTGATTGATAACAGATTAAAAATAACGAAACCTAACAATTCCATAGTCATTGTTCGACCTTGCACATCTACTGATACTAGCAACGGTTTACACTTAGATAATTGCAACTGATTAAACTCAACTATCTTTACCTCATCACTATCGTCCTGCGTTGGGTCCATTTCCATTTGCTGAACCACGTCGACGCTGTACTGCCCGGTCAGATTCGGGCAAACCCTTTTTAAATGCCCCCGACGGTTGCACACCCTGCACACGTAGCTTGCGAACTGACACCGCTGGGCGTCGTGCGCGCCCCCACACGCCTGGCAGCGCGGCCCGCGCGGCGCTCGCTGCGCCTGCCCGCTGCCCGCCAGCGCTGCCCGCCGGCTCCGACCGCGCCCGCCGCCTCGCCAGGCTCGCGTGTCACCGCAGCCGCCGCCGCTTGGGGCTCCGATAGCGGCGCCCGCGCTGCCGCGCCGCGCGCTTACTATCGTCTGACACTCGACCGCACGCCCCTGGCTGTCATGACATTCCACAGCCGCCGCGTCTTTCTCTGCCGCCTCCATGCTCATTGCCAAATTGTACGCCTTCCCGAAGTCTAGGTTATTCTCCGTAAACAACCGCTGTCGAATTGTGTCACATTTAATGCCGCAAACTAACTGATCACGCAAACTTTCTTCTAACCACGAACCGAACTCGCATGTTTTTGACATCATTTTTAACACTGCCACATATTGCGCAATTGTTTCACTGGTACTTTGTTTCCGATGCCGAAATTTATACCTTTCTGCTAAAATGCTTGGTTTGGGTTGCAAATATTGTTCCAAAATGGCGGTTAATTCACTAAACTTTTTGTCCGTTGGTTTCACCGGCGTACACAAATTTACAAGTAGCTCGTAGCCTTCAGCACCAATAACTGTGATCAACGTAGGCACATGTAAATCACTTTTAATGCCATTGACAACGAAATATTGTTCTAGGCGCTCCACATATAACCTCCAGTTATCCGTTCGTACATTGAACTCGCCAATTTTACCGATAGACATGTTTATTGGTTTATGTCCTTTATTTCACTTGCACTGCGTGATTCGTAACTCGTCGCCACTGAGAAATACCTATCTGGTTCTTAATAAGCAGGAGATAAATGATACACGTATTGCTTCGAGAAGTTGTAATCCGAGAGAAAAAGACACAGATTAAAAAAGACTACCTTCTAAAATGAATATAACAAGTACCTACATTACAGTAACGAGTTAACTTAGGCCAGAGCGTGTAGATTGCCTTATAGTCAAACCAAAGCGACCTTACAAAACAACGATCTCACCGTCTATCAGTCGCCGGATAAAGCATGTCATGGGGTCTAGCGTTCAGCGCTCACAGCACGCGGCACGCGCAGCAACGTCCGCGGCCAGAGCGCGTGGCGGCCTATCGCTGCTAGCCATTCGCAGCACGGCCTGCAGGACCGCTCAGTCTCAAACATTCGCTAAGTTTTATAACCGCCCCATGGTCGATCAATAAAAGTAATTTTGGAAGGGCAGTTTTTCAATCAAATGTAGAAGTAAACTCCTTTATTGATCCTTAATCATTAATTTACTTTAAGTAATTTTATTCAGTATGCATATAAACAAAATGTTTCAAAGTTATACATTTACATTGAGTTGATTAAATAACTGTTGAATATTAGTTAATGAATTTTTATAAAGCAAAACTTTACCTTATGCTCTGAACATCTACTTGGTAAATGAATATATCTGAAGAATGAAGCAACGAAATATAATAGAAGATCAAACGAACTTCTTAAGTGAAGTTCGATCGATATTATATGAGTTGCTTCATTCGAAGATATACATTAAGGTCCCACCCGCCCTGTCAATGTAGTAAACTATTGCCCTTAAAGTTTTGCCATGACTATAAAATTAAGAACTCTAAAATAATGAGCTCGACAGAGGCGCATCCTATGGATCCAGACTGGTGTGAAAAATTTTAACTAAAACGATCGAAAACACGTGTTTTGACCTTTTTAGTCATTTCATAACTCTTAAATTAGTGCGTGCTACCGTGTGAGTCAAAGGGACTACTTGGTAAATGAATATATCTTCGAATGAAGCAACTCATATAATATCGATCGAACTTCACTTAAGAAGTTCGTTTGATCTTCTATAATATTAGTTTCACTACTCCATGTCCATGCTTCACTTCAGGGTTTATTTTTAAACTATTTGTTAGATTTCGCATTATGCTGCTAAAAAATTAATAATCGTTATTTTAGAGAACGCAAGAAATATACGAGGCATTATATTAAAGTTAAGCAATTGTAATGTATATTAGTTTAATTACATTTACATGAATATTACAAGAAAATACAAAAAAAATTAAGTAGGTATTTTTTAGTACTTGTGGCAACCCTGCCGATTGACCATTAAGCAGCGGGACGAAGAATAACGTACGCTTACGCGCGGCGTCAAGGCACATTTTAGATCGCGCGCGGTCGGGCGCGCCAAGTTTAGGTATTTAAAATTTCGGCTTTCTTCAACATCAAAGGAGTGCAACTTCTGTACGCTAGTACTATTATCTATACTGTGCCCAAGGCCTTAACCCGAATAATAGATAGAGATACATTCAAAAATAAGCAGGTACGTCAGTCTCAGCTAAGTACCTACCTACTTACTAACAAAAACGGTTCTTTTTAAAAGATGATGGCCAATTCTTATTCTACTCGCTAGAAAAAAAATCAAGTGTGTGTTTGTCACAATAGACCTGATAAATAAAGATAATTTTATCTATGACTAATAAGCAAAAGAGGCCGCTTTCGGCTGAGAATGGTCATTCCTATAACGCCGGATCTTTTATCTGATGAACATTTTTGGAGCTGTAAAAAGAAGCTTTCTTATGTGTCTTCCATCACCCACGCAAAGATTCACTGTCGATCATCCATACTGAACCGTCAATAGATCTACTAATAAGCTATCATAATAATAAAATACCTACCTATGTAGGTACTTAGCATAGATACAATCTTAGGACCTAGGGTCCGTAAATCACCGGTTCAGCGGCAAGCAATGATATTATATAAAACAAAAGTCTAGTTTATAATATAATTGGCGGCAAGACAATGTTTTATTAAGACCCAGAGTCTTCCTTAGTCCGTGTTCCGGTATTTGATATTACGAATAAACGATTATTTAGCTAGGTTCTGGTATTCAATGCCTAAAAAAATCGAATTAATCCCTGGAAGTCAATTAATAAGCAAGAAAATTAAACATTAATCTCTATTTAAATTAGTCAATCAACTAGTTAGAACTAACTAGAGGTTATTGTCAATAGAACCTTGAAAATAACTTGTATGAAACTGATTATCTAAGTAAAGATGATGTCACATACTTACTTAAAGCCGCGGGAAATAAATAAAGGCGGCCTTGAAGTCGAAACGTCCCAGAATGACGTAACAAAACAACATGGCGTCATCGTGATATTTTGATCCTATACATAACCTGACAAACTAAAGTAGGTTACCAAGTGCTCATAACCTCTATGGGATTTGGTCGCGTTTTAATTTGACCGGGTTACTACATTTTACGAGTTCGCGGGCCCGAATGATTTGTTTTTGGAATTTAATTCAGTTGGTGATATTAGTTTGATCAAGAAGTTAGTGTTTTAGTTCTGTGATATTATTTTATTATTTGGTACTTATTTAGATTTTACGTGGACGCTTAATCGTAAGTATCTATTTATGTTATAATACCTAGGTATATTATAATTTAATGAGGTACCTTTGAGCCGACTGGCGAGAAAAAATAATCGATGATTTTTTGGAGAAGTCAATGAATTTTTGGTTCAAGATTAAACCGGTAGTGGCCTCATTATTTCGGAGTGGGTAACTGCCGGTTTTCCTATTTTTACGCTATATCTACGTAAAAAATAGTGCTCACGATAAAATGACGAAATATCATAATATGTAGTCTTTTTCGGCTTTAGCCTTAGGTGTGTTACCACACATCATCAATATAGCCGGGTGGTGTAGCGGTAGACTTTGCCTACTACGCTACGTCTTGGGTTAAAGTCCCGGTTGTTGGATAGCGGATATGAGTGTGATGAACACAGACTCAGACGTTTATTTAAGATAATCCTTCATTAATTATCTCAACGCCTAAAGTGAGCCTTATTAGGTATCTTCTTAGGTTGAGTAGGTATACGACTAGCAGCAGAGCGCGGGTTTACTCGGGCTGTCAAACGCAAATATCCTTCTTCAAATCTGCTGGTGCTGTCACATATCAGGGCGTCCTGGCATAAAATACCAAATTTCCCAGCTTTTTAAAATTAGAATATGAATTTAGAGAAACTTCTTTATTTCATTAGATTTTTTGATAATTGTGGTGTGACAAGCACGCATTGGTCAGTTGCGCCCGTGGAACCCGACTGATTTTAAAAGTCTTCTAGAGGGCCACAGTCATTCAGGTTTCATTTTCTTCATTCCTGGAAGGACAATATGTATGGAGAGACAGATTCAAAATAATTAAACTAGAATAAATATAAAGTTTTTGAACTATTTTGATGACAAAATTCTATTTCTTAATAATCATTGCATGTTACTGTAGAAGTCAATGAGTGAAAATTAATATATACAGTGAGAAATTAGACCTTGATTGCAAAAATAACTTAAAATGACTCTCCTGTAAAATTATGAAAAGTACAATTGTGCCCTTGTCTTACCGAAGGTGCGATTCTACCGTAATCACTAGATGGCACTTTTTGCACTTCTTAGCGCCTACTGACTGTGTCATAATTATTAATTATAAGGTTTGATTGAATATACGTACGGCATGGAACACTTCGTGCGCTTCTCCGACTCACACTTAGCTGTTTTTGATAAAAGATTACGTTGAGCGAAACATCCTCGACGGCCTTGGAGGGACCACTCGTTCATTATTTATTAGACGTTTTTAGTTTTTATGCACGCCCTTTTAACTTCTTCTCGAATCATTGGTAATCAAAATATTTATAGTATTTTGGCCCAGTTTTTGGCTATTATAAGGGCATTCCCGTTTGCCCCGTAGAGGTCTCTGTAGGCGCAAGAAGTAGGAGAGAAAGGACAAGACAACAAGTGCGCCATATAGATTGTGTTGACCCGCAGTTGCACTTGTCATCCGTGCAGAAGCCTCATCTAGTCCTAAGTTCCTTACACCTGCCAACACTAACAACTAATATCGACCGTATACTTCTCTACAAAAAAGCATATTTTCAAAAACAATAGTACCTACTCTATCCGACTATATTTATGACATTTCGCATGTCGAAGATTTTTAGAGCCGGTTTGAAAGGAATAACGACCTTCTGAAATGTGCTCTTCTATTTACAATGTACTTAATTTGGAATAACACAGCTTTAAATATGCCTTGATCAAAGTATTTGGATCAAATTATGGGAACATTTCGTTCGATCGGAGTTGTTTTGAACTTTTTTTAAATTCATAATATTTCAGTTTCGTTACAAGTCAGTTGCCACCTTTAAGGTATCGAAATTTACGTGGGTACCGAAGCTCCAAAGCACCATTCTTGGATTATTTTACATACTTACAATTATTTTAACGGAGGTTTGTCCTCGGAAATATACTAAATGTAGAATAACCGACAGATAGGTAACTAAATGAACTTAAGTAGATAATTTAACACATGACTAGGTACTGAAAATTACAAGATTAAAAAATAAACATACAAATATTAGGCTATGAAATTTTGAAATAGTAATTGTCATTGAAGTCGTCGTGGCGCCCGTGGTTACTGTGTGTATCTTACGATATCGCAGGTTAAGCAACGTTCGGCGCGGTCGGTACTTGGATGGGTGGCCGCCGACCATTCATATCTCACGACGACTTCCGTGCTTCGGAGGGCACGTTAAGCTGTCGGTCCCGGGTGCTGTATACTTGTATACAGTAGTCTTTAGGGTTTGTCAGAAGCCATATCGGCACCCTGAAAATTCTGACATCCACCACCCAGCATTGGGCCAGCTCGGTGGATTATGGCCTAAACCTCCTCGTCAACCAGAGGAGAGACTCATGCCCTGCAGTGGGCCCATTACACGGAGTTGTGATGATGATGATGATGAATTGTCATTATCAGCGTTAAAGCAAACACTTTTGAATAGTGTATTGGCAAATAAATATAAATTTGATTAGTAACAGCTATCTTCATATACGTGCCTATTTCTGTTTGTTATCATTCATTCATAAATAATTGTATAACACGTTAGGTAACTAGCTACTACATGTTTGACTTGGCGTCCTTGAGCACGTTGGGCAAAAAATCACTATTAGCAATATTTATTAAACTTTTCTGTCCGTGCGGCGTCCGCTTGGAATAAATAGCTCTACTGGCCTTGGATAAGCGTGTAGGAAAAAGCGACTAATCCGAGAGACCCCCTAGTTCGCTACATGGTCATTGGTATCTAGGGTTGTCAACCATACTGTTTTTAACAGTATTATACTGTTTTCCACTACATTATACTGTTTAATGTTGGACAAAAATAAAGTATACAGAATACTGTTTCCAGCATAAAAAGCTAAACACTTTATATGTTAGACTTTAATTAATAATTTGTACAAGAAGCTCTAAAAATATGTGTTTAAAACATTAAATAAATTGAATACTGTTTATTTTTTTCAAAATACGACCGGCTGGTGTAGCGGTAACATAAATTGCCTTCTATGCCAGAGGTCCTGGGTTCGAATCCCGGCGGCGGCGGATATTTTGTGTGATGAACACAGATATTAGTCGTCAAGTCATGGATGGTTTATATGTTTATTTAAGTTTATTCTAATAAAAACTATGTATTTATTCAATATGTATGTTTATATAATTCTTAAAGTATATCAGTTATCTAGTATCCATAACACAAGTTCTTTGAGAAACTTAATTTGGGCTAGATAGTGTGTGTGAGTATCAGAAATATTTATTATTATTATTTATTTATATTGTTGTCAGACTCAAATATACTTTATTTCTATAAAAAAAAAAGTTGGCAGCCCTATTGGTATCCCATAACAAAACTTTGGGAGCATGTTGTTGTTGTGGTTGTATGGGGGTGTTGTTACCAGCGCAGCGGAGATCTGTCATTGTGCTGTCAACTTCGAACTCAACTTCACTTAGGTATCTACTATCAGGTGATGTACTATCAGTATCTACTATCAGGTGATGTACTATCAGGTGATTAGACCATTACATTTAACGGATTACATTATGAAGTTTCTATTTCACTAAACTGGCCAATTTGAAAGTAATTTATGTTGATTTTATTGAGCAATTATTCTAAATTCGTATTCTATTTTCAACCACAGCTATTTCACCAGTTCTGTTTTACCGGACAATGTGTTCCATACTTAAAAAGGGCCTAATTAAAAGTACCTGCCCGTAACCGGTGATCATAACGTATTAAAAGATTAATGAATGTGGAGGAAGTGAAAGAGGTACAGTCACGTCTTATAATATGTATACATTTTCATTGGAATTTGAAACTTATCACAAGGGAATAAGTTGCGAAGTGTTTACATATCAATGCACGTGACTGTACCTACGTCTGGATCGCAGCTAGGGCTGTCAACCAAACTGATTTTCACTATATTGTACTGTTTACTGTTGAACAAAAGTAAACCATACAAAATATGAGTTAAAACATGAAATACTGTTTATTTTTTTTAAATACTCTTTGATATTCTTTTCAGACCCATTCTTTATCACAAAAAAAGTTGGCAAACTTAATCGTTCCCTTGTCTCTGCCTACCCCACAGGAGACAGACTAACAGTATACATGTTTTACCAGATTTGAATCCTATTTCTCCACTTACCAACTTGCGTGACGAAAATTTTATAAACGATGTTTATCGAATTCTACTGAGTTTCGCGAAGCAAGGACATATACAAATAGGTACATGAATGACATAATAAGTGGAAATAAATTGTGTTTTGCCTTGTCTAGTCGCTATGCGATTCTTATTCAAAATATTCGGTCTCGTGTTATCAATGTTATGCTAAGTATAATACTTAGCATAACATCAGTAGAAAAAGTAAACTGTCTGTTTATTGAACACTATGTTATCTGTGTCTACTTTTTATAGTTAAAGTATGTGAGGAGCTATCGAGTTTCATTTCTGAGTTCTTTTTTTTAAGAGATACATAATATTATAATTAGAGATACATAATATTATAATGTTCTGTGCACACAGTAAAACAATAGAAATACCTACAATAAAAATACAGTTAGTTTCATGTTGCATCTTCGCTGTTTTACCTTGAATATATTGATACTTATTAGAAACTAGCCACCGCGCGCGGTTTTACCCGCGTAACTTTTGACCCCGTGGGAATTTCGGGATAAAATATAGCCTATAACCTTCCTCAAGAGTTGGGCTATCAAATGTAGTTTCTGAGATTAGCGCGCTCAAACAAACAAACAAAAAAGCAACTCTTCAGCTTAAATAAACATACGAACACTCTTGACACGTCGCGTCGTCTTTATCTATGTTCATCACACAAAAATCTGCCGCAACCGGGACTCGAAGCCTGGACCCCTGGAATAGACAGCAAAGTGATAGTTTCCGCGGCTTCAGTTACTACTTGAATTTGAGTTTTCACTACATCGCCGGCTTTACTACGGAACTATCCGCTGGTTTAGAGCAGGGACTGCATATCGGTAGGTATACATTTTTTAAATAGTAGGTATTAGTAAAATTTCAGTACCCTTATTAGTGTCTGCCTCATCAAACACAATAACTGTACAAGTTATTAAAATCTAAATTAATTATATCAGTACCCAAATAATGTATACCGGATTAATTTCTGTAGATGTTTTAAGTACAGAAATATTTTAACCTATTTAAGATCTGTACCGAAATGTTTAGGTCAGCATATGTACCTACGCTTCATAGGCTTGCAAATAAACTATCGAACATTCTACAGTTTTTTTAAAATATTTTTTTAATATTAATATTAATACCGGAAAATTTCAGTTAACTGAAAAAAAAAAACAGTTATGCTACAATAATAAAAAAGGTAAGTACACGAATTATTTCAGTATGAATCCCTGTACTGTTATTTTTAAATACTTACACCTAATTTAACGGTATGACGTCATACAGAAAAAAAATGTAAGTACAGAAATTCATACCGGTATGCAGTCCGTGACTGAGTAAAGCCGGCGGTGTAACGAGAACGCGCGAAGCCCCGCGCGACGCGCCGCCTGTGCTTGAACACAGTACCAGCTGAAAATAATATATAGCTCAGTAGCATTCTTTTTTTTATACCTCGCAGATACACGCCATAAAGTCTTTAATGACAGTTATAAATTAACGAAAAACTATGTGGTGATGTTCTAATGGAGCGTACACATTGCTTGTAATGGAACCTGTAATGTAAGAGGGCCGCCAGACTGTTGAAAACACGTTGAAAACCAATGCATCCAACCAAGGTTAAGGAAGGTTAACTTGTTGACAACCAATTCCGAGTCATCCACACTGTTACAAACGGTGGTTTCCAACAAGGAGACAAACAAGAACACAAGCCAAGGTCACGCCAGGCCACGCCCCTTAATCGTCAGTGTGCTCTGATCTCTCGCGTTGACAACATCTTCGCGATGGCAGTTTTGTATGCAATTGAGGATACAAAGAAGGAAAGGTTGAAACGCAGGATAAAAAGCTACAAAACTCGAGTCATTTATAGTTATAGTTACATAGTAAAATATACAATAACAAGCGTACACAGTCCTAAACACAGACATACATCTACATAGATAACGCAAATGCATGTCCTTTGCGTGTCCGAACCCCAACCAAATGTCAAGGTTGGTCGCCTCTAGATTTAATATGTATTGTAATATGCTTGTATGTATGTCTGTTAGAAAATCGAGTCAAGAATATCAATATCGGTCTTAATAATCGATTTCATCGGCGGTATCGGTGTCTCTGAATCTTTTTGTATTTTCCAGTAATAAATATCAGCTGTGACATCACAATAGGTCTTAAAAAGTCGGCACGCTTGGTTCGAATACAAATCGTGGCACTTGCGTTGTCTATGTAGATGTATGTCTGTGATTCTAAACACCGCCGTTTCCAACCCGCCAAGGTCATGTAATTTGGTTGTCAACAGCCATCTTCACTGTTGGAAACACGTTGTAAACTAGCAAGGTCACCTTGGTTTGATGTTTTGTTTCCAACAGTCTATTTGGGCCTTAATCTACAAAAAAAGTTCCCATGATTTGTACGCCTCTCGAGCGCGAATTGAGCCGCAGTAGAGCGCGCTCGTGGCCTGCTCTAAGCTATCCGTACATTTTCTGTTTTTTGAATAACATCAAAAAATGCTCGATGCTCAATGTGGACGGGCGTTCGCGCGCCCGTTCACATTGCGCGAGCACCGGTCGCGAACAGGAATTGCGCCTGTGTGCGTGAGACTTGCTCCTGTGCTGTGTAGTGACGCTCGAAGCGCGCTCTACGCTATCCGTGAATTGTCGGTTTTTTGGACAACATCAAAGGGACGCGGATTGCAATTCATATTGAATTATTTTTTATTGTTTTGCATTTCATAAATATTGGATAATTACGAGAGCAACTTCAAAGTGTGATATTTTGTTTGTTAAGTTATCTTAATGATTATGATGTCAAATGAAAGCTCTAGGCATAAAACCAATTTATCCATTTGAATGATGTTAATCAGTTTAATCGTTTAGGAGATAAATTAGAATTAATTTTTATGGTAAAGATGTAAACAAACCAGAACTTGTAAAGTTTTTGTTTTATCAACTGTAAGCAATTCTCTGCCTTTTCTCCTTTTATAAAATGTGGTGCGCCGCAACCAACGTCTAGATCTTCAGCACTTTTTTTATGAATTGATGATTTATCATTATATTTTTTATTTAATATTTTTTATTTTAATATTTTTAAATCCTCGTGTAAACTTTAGCTGTGGTGAAACTTCATATATGTAGGGTAACTGGAAGATCACTTTCCAAATGCGAGGACGTGATAGTTCAATATCATACTTACACCACAGTACAGATATCTACAGTAATTCAACTCGGCCGCATCATTGAAATAAATGCCTACAGAGCGCCGCGGTCCGTTCACATGTGATAGGGCTGCCTGCCTTCAGCGTTTAAATTACATTTGCCTACTTTGTGTTTACTTCCATTTAATTTTATGACTGCAAATATACTTTTTTTATATAAACAAATAAAAAACTTTGTAAATTGAATAGGAAGTGTTCAACAAAAATACGTTTTGTGTCAAAAAATCATGTTTACGTTTGAATAACAAATTGGTCTTATAAATTAGCGACCGAAAAATACTTGCGCCTCGACTGAGACGCACGAAAAGATGTATTGTTACATTTTAAAGTATAAAAAATCCGCATATTAATGTAAAGCTCAATCAACAATAAAATTGTTTCGGAAATTTGAGATACCTAGTAGAAAGAAATTTCGAGAAGCCAATGTTGTATGAACCTATATTTTTAGTTATAATGTGGTAGCTGCTCTGTAAAGCTGTAAACTGAGTTCTTTTTAATATTGTTTGATATATCTAGAATATTCTTGTTAAATCTTATGGCCGACGCGGTAAAATCTTATTACCTACGTTGTTCTTGGAACAATTAGATAGATGGTTATATGTCTTATTTTGATTGAAGGTATGTAGGTACCTACTTGATATTGTTTTATCGTGTCGAGTTGTTATGCAGGTTATTACGATAGAAAGGTATTGTGATTATTTCATATTTATAATATTCCAATAGTGTATCTCTAAATAAATGTGAGAGTTAACCTTTATACCTACCTATTGAGAGAAAATGAATAAGTAGGTATCTTGTTTTACGTTTGGATTTAAATCGATTGAATTGTTTCATTTGACAAGAATTATGATTTGTTATAAATCTGTATTTCGAATATGTTTGTTATTAAGTAATAGACATTCATCTATTAGCGCAAACTTTAGGTAGGTATTAAGTATTTAGAAGTTTATGTTCTTTGTGTTTTTTTTTTAGAAATTTGCGTATATTTGGACTAGATACTTACTACAACTTATAAAAGGTTTTTTGAAAGTAAAACACCCGCGCGAAAATCCCCGCAACAACTTCAGAGGGCAATGTTTGGCGCGATCTCTACCAACTAACTGGTCTTCGCAATCCATGTCTCGTGTGATCTATTAATTTTCTGAAGTCTGGCGGACAGAAAAAAACGCGTGTCGACGGACCGTGCTCGCGACGAAATACGGAAACATTTTGTCTCAGGATGCTCGCAGTGTATGTTCAGTTCGTGCGAAATACACGTACAAATACACCGAGCGCAGCATCGAGCGCTGGTTATTACATTACAGGTTCGATTACAAGCAATCTGTACGCACCATAAGGAACGATAAAGCTCTTGGCGAAGAATAGATTTTTAATTTTACGTTTGAAGCTATGGAATCGATTAACGGCATATTAAAGACTTTATTATTATAAATAAATAAACATTTCTCCGATACCTACTAGAAAAAGGATAAATAAAGTTAAGAAATATATAAACATACTTACTTATATTGAAGATAAAAATACTTCTTATAACAAATTAAACTTAAAAACATATCCATACTTTGACAAAAATAACAAACATCCGCCGCCGCCGAAATTCGACCGAGGACCTCTGGCGTAAATAGCAAAGTTGGTCACCACTACACCAGCTGTAGGTGCCTACCTAAAAAGCGAAAAAACCTGTTCAAAATGATTCAACACGGTCTGCATTCTGTGGGTCTCCATCGTGCAGTGGTCTGGATGCCAACACGCCAAGCGTGAGGTTGCGGGATCGATTCCCGCACAGAAAAAGAAAAAAAATGTTCCGGGTCTGGGCGTTTATCTATTTATGTATTTTATATTCTAGGTTCCCTCTAGATCACTACATGGTATCTTGTATCACAATTCACAAGCTCTGCTTACTTTGAGACCAGTCAGTTGGTGTGATTGTTTGGGGTTTTTTTTATATTCTAGGTCCCACCTAATTCGCTACATGGTATCCCATATCCCAAGCTCTGCTTATTTTCAGGCCACGAAGTTGTGTGATTGTCTGGAAATTTTCTTTAACGATCTCCATTAAAATCCGCTATCCTTTCCCTCCTTACAGAAGATGGGTAAAGACGACAAAGAAGACTCCGGATTCGGGTTCAAGGACAAGGCCAAGGCTGTGGAGACGCTGCGACTGCTGGAGCAGCATGAGCCCAACTACAGAAGACTCACAGTCCGAGGACTGCTGGGACGCGCTAAGAGAACCCTTACTAGTAGGACATTCGATTCATAGTAACATAGCAATAATACCTAACACCTAAAGTGTTACCAAACCAATGGATTTGCACTGAGTTAGAAGTTTTATATATCCTCTGCTTCCTTGCAGACCTGAGACTCAATATTAATCTCAACTTGATACCTCTGATAACAAACAGAAGGACAACAAAGAGTTAGAAATATTAAAAAGAGAGAAGCATTTCATTTGCTAATGACATTAAATATCTAAAAGACGATTAAGTACTCTTATAATATTTTAATCTATTTTTATTGCTTTTCAGTGACAAAAGCTGAAGACAAGAAGAAGAATATATCAGAAGCAATTGAAGTTTTCGAGAACTGGCTATCAGAGCTCGAAGCGAGCAAGGGTGGCAAGGATGAGAAGAAACCTGCCAAAAAAGACAAAGCCAGCTCAGAGGAGAAAGAGGAGAAGAAAGACGAAAATGTAAGTAAGAGTGCATACTTTGTTTTTTACATACTTAACTTCACGCATATACCCTTTATGGGGTAGGCAGAACACCAGAGGCTATTAAACCATCTGATAAATAAATATTTCTGACACTCACACAACATTATCTAGCCCAAATTAAGTTTCTTACTAGATACTAGATAACTGATATACTTAAGAAATATATAAACATACATATTAAATAAATACATATTTTTTATTAGAATAAACTTAAATATACATGCAAACATCCATGACTTGACGACTAATATCTGTGTGTTCATCACACAAATATCCGCCGCCGCCGGGATTCGAACCCAGGACCTCTGGCATAGAAGGCAATGTATGTTACCGCTACACCAGCCAGTTCCGTCAATCTGATGTCATGTTTGACAAAAATTGGAAGTATAATAATGATGGAGTCTCTATTATTGCAGTGACAGAGGGTCAGCCTATCGCTAACAAAAGCGCCAATAAAACCTCTGTCCCTTAACTGACTTTTACATTACATTGTATGATTTTTTTCGCTCCCAGTCCAGCATTGAAGAAATACATGGCTTATGCTGAGCAGTTGCCTCTTCGGTGCTTTGTAACAATAATAAAATGATTGCAAACTTTGTGTTCGTATTGTAACCGACTCGCTTTATTTTCTTTCCTTTTTAGGTGATAATGGCGCAGAGTGCGAAGAGGTGGCTTAAAAAAATGTTGCACTTTGACGTTCGGAGTTACTAACCTACAACTAAGATAGCAAAAGTCTAACTTTTTTGAAACTCACTCTAAGTAATATGTTACTCTTTGTTTAACTTCAGGATGCACCAGACACAGAAATGAAGGACGTGTCAAAGGATCTGCCTTCGGACAAAGTCCCGAATCTAGGATTTAAGGATAAGGAGGCCGTTGAGGCCACATTCAAGGAGCTCGAAGGCAGAGATCCTGAATACCAGAAGTTTGCCATAAAAGGACTGATTGGCAGCGCCAAGAGAGTTCTAACTTGTAAGTTTAAATTTCATTATTTACCCTTCATTGCACACGATACATGGCTATTCTAAACTGAGCCTGCACTGGAAAAGATCTTGCTTTTCTATTTTTATTATTCATTCATTCATTCATCACAACTCTTTGTAATGAGCTCACTGCAGGGCATGAGTCTCCCCCCTGGGTGCCGAGGAGGATCAGGCCATAATCCACCAAGCTGGCCCATTGCTGGCTCGTGGATCAATAACTGATGATAAATTATTAATCGAAAAAACAACCTAAATATATCCAGTAGGAATGACAGTCCCCTTTTCTAAAGGCTTTTGAACAAGATGATGATGATGATAGGGAAAAAAACGGGTAGCTTGCCCGCAGAGAGCGACAAAATATTGTTACATGGAAAAGTTGACAAATCTATAAAAAATATTGGATACTAAGGCGGTGTTGGAGCTCAACCTCACGTGATGGGCAGTGAACATGAGTTTGATGTGGACAGCACACGTTTCGTGATGTGAATGTTCGTTGAATATTATTTCTAACAAATTGTAGTTTGCAAGATTTTATTTTCAAAATTTGTTAATGGTGAAGGTGAAATGCTAAAATCGTCTTCATTTTTTGTTTTGTCTGTTGCTTTTTATCGTCTATCATTACGTGTTGATAATTCTTCCTTTATGTGGTAGAATATACTACGAAATTTCATTAAATATCCGTTTTAAAAAAATATATGAATCCCTCAGCCAAAGTTTTGATAAGGTCTTGAAAATGTGAAGACAGTATTTTCCAACAGGGTAGAAAACTGCCAACTTATTCCACTAGAGGCACTGATTACCCATAACAACTATCAAATACCATAGCATAAGATAATTTTATAATAATTTTCATCAATAAATGAGAAATGCTTCATTGCATGGTCATAAGTTTGATAAAAAATAAATAATACAGTTTCTCCGATGATACATACTAGCTATGGTTGTGGATGGACTTGATTTAAACTTTTGAGGAAATTAATATATTACCTACGGTTCACATTTTCCCATTTTGATACAGAAAAACAAAATACTATAAAGATTTACCAAAAAAGGACACTGAACTAGCAATACATAACTATAGCAACTTGTTCATTTGACTGTTTGTTATGGGTCAAGCGTATGAAGCGACATCTATTTAGAGCTTTTCGTTTTCTTCTCCATTATTTCATTCTTCTTTTTGTTTGTTACAAAACAGCGCCCTCGAACCACCAAATTTGACAGTTTGCTTCTCCATTTCCAGGCACACGTGATGATACCAAGCTTGAGAACATCAAAGCAGCCATCGCCAAGTTCGAGAAGTTTCTGGATGACTACGATTCAAACCATTTGAGCAAACAGAACAACGCGTATCTAAGTTTAGGCATTGTCAATACTGCACTCAAGCTGGGCGAGGATGTGGTTACTGAACAACAGGTAGGTACCTACCTAATACGAGGCTTTTTTGTTGACTCATTTTTTTATAGTAAGAATATCTCAAAGATATCGTCATTGAAACTGTAACATTTTATTTTTTATATCTACAACATAATATAAGCAGAAAACACCGGGAAAAAGGTACATTACGTGCAGGTATATAAAATAGAACTTATTAGCCAATTTACCTAGTCATCTTCTGCAATGTCCGAAGCCTAGGCATTTCTGATATACCTACCTACTTAATCGACATTTAAGAGAACAAAAGAACAATTTTTATATTTAAGCGTAGCCTAATATCAAAAGAAAAAGGCGGGTGTTTTCTTACTCATATTTTTTTTGGTTTTCTTGTTATTTTCATACATACATAACCTCACGCTTGTATCCCTTACGTGGTGTGCAGAATACCAGAGGTTACAAGACCATCTGATGTCACGGTATTATAATGATGGAGAGAGACTACTGCAGGGACAGGGGTCAGCCTATCGCCCACAAAAACGCCTTTAAAACCTCTGTCGGGGAAGAGAATGCCCGGGAAGAGAAGCAGCTGGCATATTCTATGCTTTTCTTTCACTCCGAGTTCAGCATGGAAGCGAACAGCATGTTATTTACTTATCAGAAAGCAAAAGCTACGCCACATTTTTAAAGTTGTTTTATGTTTTCCCTTAATCTCGATTACTTTTTTGGCCATGAAAACTCTATTTATACTTCCGCAAGGAATGTATATTATTCCCGAACACCAAGTATCTACCTGAAGTACCTATATCCCATGAAGCGTTCGTCTTCCTTGTCACGTGGTGGAAAGTGCGCATGAACACTGAGGTGGTACACGTCCATCCACGAGATACCTATTCACTCGAGGACTTTTGAAAGGAGTAATGGCCAGGAACAGTAATCATATTAATTTTTAATTAAATATTTTGCGCCATGATCACAACGATATCGCAGATAGGTAAATTAAAACATGGTAAATAGGTATCCCGTTTCTACAGTTCATTCAAATGTTAGTGAAAGATCAATTAAAACTTATGATCTTGGTAAACATATGTAGGTACTTACTTATTTAGCTATTTTACTTTCGGTAAGTTTTAGAGACCCTGAATTCGACTTTAAGTTTGACCTATAGGTACCTGCTTAGAGGAAAGCCCACACAGCTACATCGAATCTTCAATCGCAATCATAAAATGATAATGATTGTTTTACAGAAATCGTTCATAGCGGCGTACGCGGCAGTGCACGGAGAATACAAACGCCTGCGCACCGTGCCGGAGAAGGATGGCGCGAAAACTTGGGACATCGTCCGGAATGCGGCTCTGAAGACACTCAAGGGAAAAGTAGGTATTCTGTGAATCAGAAGCGACTTTCATGCTTTTGAAGACAAAAAAAATAAATTTCATGCAAACCAAATACTTATATAATAAATAAAATCCCCAGACAATCACACCAACTACATGGTCCAAAAGTAAGCAGAGCTTGTGTTATGGGATACCACGTAGCGAACTAGGGGGGAACCCAGAATATAAATACATATACATATAAGTAGATAAACGCCCAGACCCGGAACATTTTTTTTCTTGTTTCATGCGGGAATCGAACCCGCGACCACTGGCGTCTGAGGCAGACAGCTTTACCCCATCGCCAAAGACCTTTTACCATCCATTTACTTTAAAATGTCTTTGAGTCAGACAGAATAAGGTATCGCTCCACTGACAGCGTCACTGCTGACACTCGGCGTAACTTGGTGTTGCCACCCTCTCCGCTATCAAATTCTCTAAGAGTGTATCGAATTAAAAAACTTTAACTAAAAATAGTTAATGCATTGAAATATTAAGCAACCGTATTAAGTCCTACCTATGCACTGTACAAAAAGTCGTCATGCCTATTGGATAAATCGCATTTTGTATTGTCATTAACTATTTCATTAATTATCGATCGACGTATCGAACTTTTTGAATAATAATAATAAAATTAAAATATCACTTCGTGTATGGAAAAGGTTTGTTTCAGTAAAAATAATTAGTACTAAAGATACGTCAGCAAGCCCGCGCTTGACCTCAATTTCACACGATGCTAAATTACGATGAAGTCAAAAATGAAAACTTAGAAAATATTTAGAACTTAAAATATCAACGAAATACTAAACAACGAAGGAGCGGTTTTATTTAACAATAGTATTTTTGTTGGACTAACTATTCCTACTATTTCTCATGACACAAACTTAGCATAGTTTTGGGACCAAAATTACGTTCATTTAAGTTAAATTAAAGATGACCAAACACTGTTCAAGACACATGTTTTTTCCAGCATGCCGATATCAAACTCTTCAATGACAAGAAAGAACCAACAAAGGAACATCTAGAGCTACTCCTTTGGGCATATTCTCCAGAACCTTCTCAAGTCAAGAAACTCATATCGGAAACAAAAGAGGAAAAAGACAGCGAGGAGAAGAGTGACAGAAGCAGTCGCAAACGGAACAGTAGCACGCAAGAAGATACGCCGAGTAAAAAGCAAAAGGAATGATAACGAGTGAAATGTCTGTGTGACTTTGAACGTAAAGCATTTACTTACCTACTTTTTTTTCAATAAAGTTGCCATAAATATATTTTTGTTTTCTTGATAATTTAAGTAAGTACCTACATAACCTATTTTTATAAGTAGAATAAGCTTATTTAGTGTCTAAGCTTAATTTAAATAAGGAGGGATCATGGAAACTACAGACCTATAGCAGGATTAGCAAGCCTCTTTCTATCATGTCTGCTACCAGTTCGGTTAGTGTCACCCAAATACAAGGCATTAAAGGGTGCACTTTCGTAAGATTTTTCGTAAGATTTAATCATAATGTTGTTTGGCGTACAGTTTCAGCGCAAAGATTTTTGCATAAAATATGATTGGCAGAATGATGTAAACCCAGAATGGTTATATTGGCATAACTTTGATTATCATAATTTGATTCACCATTTAAATGTAACGTTTAAAATTACTATACGTGTACCTAACGGTAATTAAAAAAGTAAAAAATTGAATGGACCCATAACATTTAAACTCACCAATAGATGAATAATAAATTCAAATGAGAAAGAGAAGCTAAAAAAACTATGTCTAACTGTTATGTCAAACTAGATTGTGATGAAAAATATTATGTGACAAAAAAGGATGAAACAAGAACCAACATTGATTTATAATTGACATAATCGAGAAACACACATTTAAAAAACATACAGCCCGACAATTTTAAATTCTATTTCATATTTCATTCAATTTTAAATTCTTACATTATTGTGCTGGAGTTATGGTTTATTTATTCTATAAAACAGCCTGATTTTCTACTGAATATCCTTATTAGTGGCCCAATACTGCTTGTGTAAGTAAAGTATATTGATATAATACAGGAATTCCCAGCCAACACAGATTAGCTGAATAAATTTTGCGTAAAAGCAATTATTTTGACTTTAAGCTGGATAAGTGTTTGTATAACTTCTGTGTAAGCGCTTATACAGACGATATTCAAGCAATTTGGGCACAAATTATCTTGCTTCAATTTGGATAACAGTTGTTTAATAGCCACATAGCAGCTGAATAAATGTACAACAGCCTGAATATCTTCTGCATAAAGTCTGATTTTTCTTTAGTACAGAAATTATACAGCTTTTATGCAGTTGTTAATTAGTGAGTTCAGATATTCAAATGATATTCAAAATTAAGATCTCAGGAGTAGTTTTATAAAGAAATTATGCAAGTAAAAAGTAAATGTCTTTCATTGTGACGAGATTATTTTGTGTTACTTAGTTAAAAAAATTGTAATGGTCGCTTCTTCTAAAATTTGGTAAGTAAATTGTTTCATACATTTTAAGTAAGTTTAAGGTGAATTATATAAACGCATGGCACATTACTGTGAATCATTAATATGATGATTATACATTTTTTGAGCGCCTTCAGATAAAGCTACAATTTAAAAGGTAAACAAATGTGAAATAATATTTAAATTAAATTATCTTTACTTTTTATCAAATTTCAGTCCCCGCAAATAATGAGAATCAAATTTTGTATAACTGCTAATGTTTCCTACTCACTAAACAAAGTGTTTCATAAGATAAATGTTGAGGATTTTTATACAAAGAGGTTATGTCGAACTTTAGTTAATGGCGGACGGCCAATTTGAATAAAAGTGTCTATTTCAGTGGTTATTTCGCTTATTTCTGCATAATAGTTCACATACGACTACATATCCAGAAACTATCTGATTAAAAGTACAATAATCATACATTTTTCCGAGAAAGGTCTTAAATTACATAATGCAGTATACTCTTATTCAGCTTTTTAGGGTTCTTTTTTATAGAAAGTAAATCCATGAATATTTGAGGTTGATGGGACTATACTAATGTAGGTAGAACTCTAGTATTTAAAGTTATCTACAGTACTATGTACTATGAATGACGCATTGCGTAGCGTAATATTTAGTTAGGCAATTGTTTATGTTACCAACTAAAATATAAATATAAACACACAGTACATTGCAGGTAGTCGCAACCAAAAGTATCGCGCTTCCTTTCCCACCACAACGCTTCAAATGGGCGGTCGGCTTGCGATCGGTTTGCGCTCGGCCACGCTCGCTGCACTGTTGTTTACAGTGCTTCTTGGGAGAACAAAGGAAAGTTATACTGGCCAAAAAAAATGGGGAGCTACTTTGCAAGAACCCTGCAATCCTACCACAGCCGGACTGGAACACCTACAACTGTACATTAAAACGCAATCATTTCAAAACTTTTGAAGAAGCTGAGGAAGAATGTTAAAAAGAACTGATACGGATGATACGGATTTCGAACAACAACAAGATCCACGCAATAATACATCTTTTCATATTTCACAAAATAAAGATTTTAATCCGATGGCATTTCTTATTCTCCGCCTTCAATTTCTTTAATTTTGATATTTCTAGGAGTTTCCAATAAAGTCCTATAGGATCAACTGGTACAGTTCCAGGAAATCTTTGATTAATGGTGTTTAGTAGGTATTTTACAGCCTCTTGAGAAATATTTTTACTCACTGCCCATTCTCTGAGGTTATTGCGAAAATCAGAATTTTTATTAAATTCCGAGTTTTTCGAAATTGTACAGTCTGTGATTGAGATGCAAAGTTGTCACACATATAACTCTCGTTATCTGCACCTAAGTTGGACCCTAATCCACTAATCTTGATGGTGATGCACAATCATCGTGTACAGAACCCTCTTCAACTGTATTGGTCGCACTTGACCCGGGCCTATTCGTATCAGTTGTCAAACCCTATTACTGCACAGATACTAAGTATTTTTTATCTTTACATATACTCGTGAACACTTTCCTCTTATTCCTCCTGTTCTTCTAAAAAAGAAAGATTTTTTCCATGAATCATTTACGTTTTTGTTATTATTTTTCTGAGGAGGCATATTGTTGATGCAGCATTTATATGTTTTGTCACAAAATGGTGAAATATCTGGATATAAATATACGACATCTTCAACTAATCAGCTATTTGCTGCTTAAGATACCCACATTTGTAACTTATATTGTTTTAAGCTGAATATAAAGACAATTGTACGCTTATAGTGCTATAAGTTAGGTAAAACAAGGATTTTATTTTCAATTATGCAGAAGTCAGCTGCGTAAAGAAGAAAAAATCTAAAATATTCAGCATCTGAATAATGTAGTCCATTTCGTACACTATGCAGCTTAAAGAAATTATTTCGTCTAATATTCAGCGTTTTGCTATTTAACTGCTGTGCTAAAATATGTTATACAGAACAATGCAAAAACTTCAGCTCCTGTGCAGATAATAGCTGTTTCAATTACTTTTATTTGAATATCGCTTGTTTAGCAGCTTCTATTCTTGATTACTATTCAGCTTAAAGAAATACCGCGAACTTTATTCAGAATTTAGTAAGCTTAAAACATTATTTTAATTTAAGAACTCTCTTATTCAAAATAAAGCCATAACGTCAGCTGTAATACAAAAGTAATAAAGCTTGACACTGCTTATTGTGGTATATTTTTGCTACTATCTGGCTTATGTGTTGGCTGGGTTACGACCAAGTTTTACAACCATGAGGAGTTTTCTGACAGCTCATAATGTTAAGTTCAAAAAACCTCTATAGATGGCACTTTTAAAACGCCGAATGCGTTAAGTCTGTATACTATAATGTAGGTAAGTGGTATCTACCATCTATTGTTATTTATAAGTTCAATTCCTGATATAGACATCAATTAATTTATTTTACATTTAAAAACGCAGTGAGGAATAATTACAATGCAAATCTACACTTCCGAAAATATACGCCACAGACGCCAGAGATTACACAGAGTGTAAGTGCAGTGCGGCGGCATGGCAGTGTGGAAATCACCTGTAAGTTCATTAAGGGTTTTTTCAGCTGGAAAGTCAGGAGTTTCTGTCTTTTCGTTATAAACAGTTTATCGAAATCTGCAAAACTGCAAGAAATAAATAAATAATCATTTATTTGCCACAATGTGTCAACAAGGTTCTTAATAAAAGAACTTAATTAAAATATTGAACAAAAATACTGTAGGAAAACACATTTTAAAATATATTAAAGTATTCCTAAAACCGCCAAATAGTCGCATAATTCTAGAATGTAGGAATATTGATTACCCAGAGACAAGGTAAATGTCGGCTCCCAATATAATTATACAAAATAAAATAGTCATCGAGAGTGGCGCTAATGGTTGAAAGTAAACGTCAGGCCCCATACATATTTCTTAGTTCCTAATTTGGCCGCACGCGTTTTAAAATGGTTTGGATTTGACGTTTATTTGTAAACACTGGAGTACAATGAACTCTTTATTTTTAACCGATTTTAAATAAATATTGACTTTAATCGGTTTAATGGTGAATTAAAAGTTCTTTTAATTATGTATATGAACATTCCCTAAAATGTTGAAGTGAGGTTTTTCAAGAAATGTTATCGTTACAAATGGGCGTGTTTCAGAGGCACATTTGTTTCTAGACTAGCGATTTTATAAATAAAGCCAGTGTTTTAGTGTTCTCGTTTAAGTGATTCATTGTTCTAAAGACATCTTAATGCAGGAATATCTGATGAAGTAAGGTAAGTTACAGTGAACACTTGTGCACTATTATTAACTTTAATACATTCAGAGACACTTCTAATCTAATTGTAAAGCAAAAAACTTTCAGTTTAGTTAGTTGATTGTAAGGAATTAACATACTTCACAAGTGTTTCTGGAAGATATACAGTGTGAAACATGCAGGCACAGGTCCTACAGATATAAACCAATTTTAATTAAATAATTAATTTAAGTAGGTATTCTTAATATAAGACTTGTATTTTGAAAGTTTTGGTCATGTTTAAAGCATAGATTTGCTGTTAATTTTTCTAGAAAAATGTATGATGAAGCAGTCTTCAAGTGTAAGCAAATTATTTGGTGTTTCTTTGAAAGTTAATAATATTGCATTTTATACAGTAAGTTGAGTTCAGACCCTATTAATAATGTCAGGATTAGTTTCTATTCATTTCACAGTTCATCTGATTATATGATGTTCTAAATTCAAAAACAGAATCTTCTTAGAGAATTGAGTTTCTATTACCTACATTAGTTGTAAAAACCATATTATTTGAGTATTAATGCAATCGAAATCACCTTAGCCAATCTTACAAAAGCAAAGTAGTGTAATGCTTACTTTTCGTGTGTTATCATAGTGTACAATAGGGTTTTAAAACAGTCTTTATTAACATCAACTTATATTTTTTTTATTTTTACAAGCACAGTATTGTCTTAAGTTTTCACGATTCATAATTTAAAATAATACAAAATAATTTATATTTTAACTCGATATGGGATAAATATACACAATGAATCTGGTCAAAAAGTGTTTAGTTTAGACAAAGTATTCTAGTCATTAATGACCTGAAATTTGTCTGCTACCTCAACATCATCTTCTTGATTTTTTCTGCAATCATTTTTAGTTGATTAAATAAATAATAAATAAAATAAATTCACAAATTTATTTAGCACAAAACTACAAACAAGACAACACAATAAAAATAACACATACAAAAAGCAAGATTAAAATAAAGAAAAATAATTGACACTGGAACAAAATTACACATTTAAAAAAAAAATATAAATATAAAGAAAAATAGCAATTAAGTATAATATAAAGTTGTAAGATTTTTTTTTAAAATATACTCTATATAATATTAAAAGTTGTTCTGTACTGTAGTTAGCGTGTTAAATAGGACACATCTCAGCATAATGCTGCAGCAAAAGCCACAGCGCTGATTTTCAGATGTGCCCCGGTGATGCGTGTGCTCGTCTGCGCAGCATTTACACTATACATTAATGAAATATGATAAACTTACTTAATAATGAATTTACACCCAATATACAATATGTAATACTATCTATACTTACATAAAATAAAAGCCTGTAAATAAATTAAATAACATATATACATAAAAATATTAGTTTCAACTAATTTTGGTATGTTGAAACAACTCGTACCCCACTCGGTATCATTAATTGGTGTTGTAATAAATGCCTCTTAAGTGATGTTTTAAAGGATTGCAATGAACCGAGCTTTCGAATGGGTGGTGGTATGTTGTTCCAACATTTGGTGGCTGAGTATCTAAAACTACCACGGAAGGCAGTGGTTCGGTGCCAAGGCATATTAAGAGGTCTGCTCAAAACTCAAAATAACTATCTTTTAAATGGCTGTGTCTTCCAGGATGTGTTCGCTGAAGGATGTGCAGCACTGCAAGGCAGATGGAGACGAGGCCAGCTATTGTGAGTATGGATGAAATAATATTTTAGTCATGTAGGGTTAGCCCTAGTGCCCTTAGATAAGCCTGGAAAAGGAATGTAATCTGAGTGGACCCCAGTTGGTGATAGCACCCTTCGCAGTCCACCTGCAATGACCCTACAAATAAAGATTGTGCCAAATAAGTCCGCTTCGGTGAGGGTGTATCCTGATATTTTTTTGTTAAAGAGCCCTCGGTCCACATGTCCACATGAAGTGAAAGATGTTTCAACATAAGTATTAAGAAATGAAAATATTTTGACCCAATTCTAGTTCTAATTCCAATTTTAAAATAAAAAACTTTTGAAGTTCATCATCACAACAATCAGCCGAGGGACGCCCACTAGTAACAGAGGCCTCCCCCGGGCTGTGCACGTCACTCGATTCCCACCAGTTGCGAAGCAGGTTATTAACGATTTTAACGACGCGGTTAAATATGCATTTTTCGTTATTAACGGTTAATTAACCGCATTTTATGCTTGTTACGGTTAAATACCACCGCGAGATGTCGCTAACGGATTGAAATTTGTATCGCAAGTTGGGCGATGATGCCAGCTTCGACTGGCAAAAAATGTCGGTTGAAATTCCCTATCTCAAAAAAAGAATGACTTAAATCGGACGTGTAGTTCCGGAGAAATGCAAGTACAAACATAAAAACATACACACACTATTGAAATTTGGCACATTTGTTCATACGTTGATTAGACTAACATATACGAAAACTGGGCAATTCTGGAATTATTTCATTGGTGAAATTGATAACCTCCTTTTTTGAAGTCAGTTAACAAGAAAAGAAAGAAAAACTTTATCCATTTTCGTTGTCGCTGTCAGATATTTAACCGTTAATAACTGCATTTTATCGGTAGCTAACCATAAATTTGGTTAATTAACGGTAGCGAACGGGTTTTTTACAACTATTATCTACATACATATTATATTGAATAAAAACTATTTTAATGTTGATCAGAAAGATTAAATATAACTTTACAAAATTTTACGGACTCCGTGTTAGTACAGACGCTACAGACTGCGCCAATCGTGAGGTCGAGGGTTCGATTCCCACACGGAACAAAAAAGAATGTAACTAATCTAGGTGTTTATCTATTACCTATGTATTTATATTCTAGGTTCCCGTTAGCTCTGCTTACTTTGGGGCCATGTAGTTGTTGTGATTGTCAGGGGATTTTATTAATTTTTCAAAAGAGCTCTACTACAAATTAATTTTCTTTTGTAGGTGAAAGAGATACTTGGGATGACTGGGGCAGCAGATCGTCGCTGAGCCAGCATGAAGAGGTAAATAATTAATATTCCTAATATTTACACCACATTATGTAGCTCTAGTTACGGAAGTTGCTTAAAGAGTGGCAGGTGAGGCTTAGCTGCGGCTGTAGTAAACCCTAAATAAGGTCTAAATAAGCCCCAAACTAGTCGTCTAATCGTGTGAGTCAATCAAATCCACTTGATAAACAGTTAAGTTTCACCATCCTAACTAGCAGTGCGAGCACAGAACTTTATCGACTCGTATGTTTACAAATGTTCGTATAGTATGGGGACGATTTGTAAGCTATAATAGAAATCTATCCATTGCCGCACGGCCAGCTTAAATAAATGGGTGCCTCGTTAATTTTGACTGTTCGTCAACAGGTTGTACTCTTAAATAACTGTAAAATAAAAAATTACAATGTTACTAAAAATTTGCAACCTACTCCATGCTATACGAACATTCGTAAACATACGAGTCGACAAAGTTCTGTGCTCACACCACCGTCTAGTTTAGTCTCGTAAATTAAGTTGTTTTGATGATGTTTTCAGTAGTTGTTTTTGGCGTTATGAGTTTTGTTAGTTTCATTTTAATACTAGCTTCTGCCCGCGACTTGGTACGCGCATAAACATTGTTTATATTTAACACAACCAGTCACTCATTGAAGAACCTTTATGCCAAGTATCACATCCGTGCACTCAAGGAATACGATTTTACGTACAAACTAAAAAGTCCAAGAATTCCCATTCTAGAAGGAATTTTGGGAATTCCTTCCTTAGTGCTCGTCCACAATCCTTAGGGATTGTATGTTCCAAATTTCAGCTCACTGCGCCCAGTGGTTATGGCTGTACGTTGTCTGTCAGTCACTGTGCCAGTAACGGAACAGGCATTCCTTAAAGGGCGTAGGGACTACTAAGGAAGGAATTCCCGAAATTCCCACGGGAACGAGAAATATAGTACTTTTTAGTTTGTATGAAAAATCTTATTACTATAGGGCACGGATGTGAAACTATGTATAAAAGTTCTTCAATTTATAGGTGTCTGGTTGCATTATGGAAGGAATTCCCAAAGTTCCCTCAGGAACGGGAAATATAGGACTTTTCTGTTTATCGCGTACGAAGTTGCGGGAAAAGCTCGTTTTAAAATATTTTAGCTGTGTTCACTGATTCGCTAAAACAATAACTAAGTATCATAAGTTAGGGGGTAATTTATTATTATTTTAACAACAGTCAACAATGATTATCGTGAGTGTTCTATATTACACTTTCTAATTCTAAGTCTCTTATGTCAAAGGGGCATCTAAGTTTGATTACAGAGACTTTAAATTACAGAGTGCTAAATAAAACAAATTTTTAACCGGATTAATCGCGTATAATTTATATTTTACGAGCGCGGGGTCTGCAAAGACACCGAAACGTCGAGTTAAAATGTAAAATATAAATTATACGCGATTAATCCGGTTAAAAAGTAGTTTTATTTAAATTATGAATCGTGAAAACTTAAGACAATACTACAGAGTGCTATATCGAATTCGGCCCAATATCTGTCTTTGACTTACTGTAAAATTATCTATCTGACACAAGATAGCATAGGCATTCCTATCCTTACTTTTACTTTTTAGTAAGTTATTGTTATCCGCAACCGCGGGAATAGGCTAGCCTGACCCACATCGCGTGTGTTTTTACGCAACTGTGTATATGTACATTACAGTGTCGCAACTCGCAACGCCGCGGGTTCGACTCCCGACGGGTTATTTCTAGCGAGTGCACGCGTGGACAGTCGCGGGAGATCTCGGTGTAACAATAACATCTGCGGTGTTAGAGCGTTGCCATGACAACCAGCTATGCTAGCATGCGGCCATGATGGCACATTTTAAAAAACCGTCACAAGTCGAAACAATGGAATATAAGTAGGTAATAATAAATACACTTTATTGTCAATCAGAACACAACACACAAACATTAGGTATTCATGAAACAAGTATGGACAATATGGGCGGCCTTATCGCTCCAAGCGATTTCTACCAGGCAACCCGTTTACAGGACAACATTTTTTATTACAATCAAAAACAGGGAAGAGCTTAAAATATAACAGTAGGTTTCTTGTCTGAAAATTTAAGAAAATAAATATAAAAAATCAGAACAATAACATAACAATAACTACGCAATATTCGAGCCACAAATAAAGAAAATAAAATAATAATGAGTAATAATATCTAATAGTTAAATATAACAAAACACTATAATATACTGACTAGATACATACATATAACAGAGATAATAATAATTTACAGTTAATCAACAAAACAGTGAATGCATCGGCAGTTTAAATAACAGCAACATTAACAGAATAATAAAACTTTTTCAAGATATTTTAAAAGGACTTATAGTTTTCGCTGAGTGTAAATATGAAGGCAGGGAGTTCCACGTACTAGCTGCGAGTACAGTATATGACTTGTGGAAAAATCCTGTTCTGTGTTGAGGTATAGACAGGTAGTGGTTATCATTAGGACGTAATGCACGATCATGTGTTTCGTGTCTAAATTTCGTTCCTTCAATACGTTTGGTTTGAATAAATGAAAAATGTGATAAATAAAAAAAAGACGTGCGTGTGGCACTCGGAGACTGCCGCGGTAAAGCTATCGCATAGCATTTTTTATCAACTTATGCAATTATAATTATTTATTTATTTTATTAATGCAGTAATGTTTGATCTAATATGAAGTTCCACAAGTTCCTAGTAGATGGCGCTGATTGTTTATTAAAGCCCGCATGTAAAGTTATGAAATCAAAGTATCACCGCTGTGCCGGTCGGAGTGGGGGGTGTTAGGTTTTTTTCGTTACGGAATTTCTGGATTCGGTCCCCACGCTCAAGGCCCGCGATAGAAGCTATGCAATAGCTTAAAAAACGTTTGGTTTGTTTTTGTTATTGATTTTACCGTTAGCTGCTGTGTGTCACTGTAGCGGTACGAAGTCCTTTAGCATTATTAAATGTTCAATACGTACAATTTCGAATCTTTTTGGATGCACTCCTATTATTTTGTCGTATCATTGCTTTTCGTATAAAATTTCATTTAATTCGGTACACTTACTATGAATTTCGAATTAAAATGTGGTACACTGTTGAATTGTGTACGTCCTCCTCGATGTTGCGAGGGGAGGTAGATAAAGATCTAATAAAACCTCTGTTCCTTAACTGACTTTACAGTATGCCCGGGAAGAGAGCAGCTGGCACATTCTAGATTTTTCTTTTGCTTCCATTCCAGCATGGAAGTATACTATTCTACTATAACATTTGGTATTTTTTAACATATCTCAATTGGCAATCTATCTTCTTATTCTCTTACTAATATATGTGAAAGTTTGGATGTCTGGATGTTTCTTCCTCAATCACGGCAAAACGGCTCAACGAATTTGGATGCAATGTAGCATAGTGATAGATAACAATCTGGAATAGCACATAGGCTACATTTTATCCCGATGTTCCCGCGGGATTCGAAATTGCGTGTAAAACGCGGGAAACAGCTGGTATGTAAAAAATTCAAATGAACCTTCTAACTCACGACGGATAAACTAAACGACCGTATTGTAATAGTAATAGAGTTGAAATTAGCTATCCGAGCAGTTGAACATGCTGTCTCTTTCAATGACTCGAGTAAGACAAAGAAGGATGCATTTCCTCCTGTTTTATTTTAGAAGTTAAATTCGGCTATATATAGAATTTGGATTGATCTCTGGAGCTTAAGTGATGCTGAAATTGTTTAGATAAAGTGTTTAAACCTTGCCTTGTTGTCTAAACTGGCTGTTACCCGCAATTCGTTCGATTAGTATTAGATGAAACGGATAGGAATCGTCCCCACTTTCAACCATTTAGGGGTTGAATTTTGACAAAAGAAGCCTACGTTTACAATTTTCAGTCCGGATATCATTTAAATAGGTCCTATGATTTAGCCGCAGAAGTGTTAACAGGGTGACTGGTGGGTCACTTTTGAAATTCAACAACGTCATAGTTTGAGATCATACACGAAGAGAAAAAATATAATAAAAAATAAATATTAATTATTTACTGCGAAAACTTATCCAAAGATTAAAGAATTAATTACGCATGGTTACGCTAAAGTTGGCAGCGATCCGCGTGCCAGGTCACGTGACGCGATCGTCTCAGTTGCATGTAAAGTATAGTAACATAGTAGTATTTATTTATAGGGAATTCTAGTGAAAAATTAAGTATCTACTTTTATTACTTAATTATGATCAGAATCAAGTACTGAGTGCTGTCCTTCAGTATCTAAAATTTGTCACCAGTCACCCTGTACAAACGAGCAGACAAACAGAGTTTCGCATTTATAATATTTATATAGATTGCCTGTGCTTTCAATAGATCAAATTAAGGTTTTCGATGCGGCATTGAAGGCCCTGAAAATTCTTTTTCAGAGATGCATTCAGAAAAGTCATTTGAATTTCCAATTCGAAATTTAAACTACTTTTCATTGCTATAATCTGACAATACCAAAAATGTTAAAGATAAAAATACTAAAAACATCGATCTCTGGGACACGAACACATATCCCCCGCTTCCGGGCGGATAGGTGCTCTATCAACTAAACAACCGGGTCCTGGCCGTTGACATTGAAATTATTTATTTATTTATTTACGGAAAACTTACAGCTAATTATAATATGATATTTTAAACATTAGAGAAAATAAGGCCAATAAGCAGTTTTCACAATCAAATTATTTCGTTTATTGTTTTTTTTTCGTTATATGCTGGAGTCATATGCATCTTGTGCATGCTTTGCAGCTTATTACTGCACTAGATTTATTTTTTATATTGTAAGGATAGGACGTTTGTCTTCCATGCCACCTGATGGAAAGTGCGCATGAAGATTATGGTGTTACACGTCCATCCACGAGAAACCTATTCACTCGACACTTAAAAGTTCCAGGACTGTAGTGGTCAGGAAAAACAGACGCAGGCAGATTGTTCCACTCCTTGGCAATCCGTATGAAAAAGGAACTATCGAAGCGTTTTGTTTTGTTAGATATAATTTCTTTAAAGGCGACGCTCATGCATTGTAGGAAGTTAAAAAAAAACAAAAGGTATACTAATTAGTTTCGGTGGCATCAGCCAGGGCCCGATAGCTAGTAGGTTATAGCACCTGTCCAGCAAGCGGAACATTTGGTTTGAACCCTGATCGGGGCGATTTTATTTAGTACTAGCCACCGCGCGCGGTTTTACCCCCGTAACTTTTGATCCCGTGGGATTTTCTGGATAAAATATAGCCTATAACCTTCCTCAAGAGTTGGGCTATCAAATGCAAAAAGAATTTTTCATATCCCACTTGTAGTTTCTGAGATTAGCGCGTTCAAACAAACAAAAAAATAAACTCTTCAGCTTTATATATTAGTGTGTAGGATCGACTTAGAATAGTCTTGCCGCCCCTGGACCCGTGTGTCTTAAAGGACGACTAATGCGAGTGACCCCCGCTCGGTAGTGGGTTCCAGTCAGGGTCCGACTGGCTAGCGACCACTCTTCATATAAAATCGGTCTCTAAATATCAGCATTCCCGCGGTATTAAAGTCAATTTCTAGATAGTGTTTTCCTCTTTAAAATATTGCATTCAAAAATTAATTCACCTGCCCTATTATACATATAGGATTTATTTTAAAATACCGCGAAACTTGAGAACCTACAGAATAGATTTAGCAATGAATTCGGTTAAATATTTTGTTATTTGGTTGTTTTTGTTATTGGTTGGGATTTTTTTTGTTTGGGTTGCGGTTTACCAATTAATACATTTTATTTATTAAGGTTATGAATGTTAGTTTATATTGTATTTTTTATGGTACTATAGGTCTATTTGTGTTATAGCTTGTGTTATTTTTTTGTTACCTGAATGAACAAATAAATAAATAATGTGTTCCGGCAATATTTTTTGAAGAGCCAGATATTTCCTGAACCCTTGTCAGGTGAGATTGAGGTCAATCGCGGGCTTAGTGTATAATAATAATTATTGATGTAAATTAAATATTCCTGTAATGTAAAGACAAATGATTGCCGCTGACCGCCGCTCGCGGCCGCTCGGGCCGCTCGTAACAACTTGCCGATTGTGAAACTCAGATGTGACATTTAGCACGGTGTTGCCAGCGTCGGACATTTTGCCGCAATCTCGTTGCTCTTGCGATAAATTATGTGGAGTTATTATAATAATAATAATAAATTCTTTATTTGCCAGTATAAGCGTTACAACAGATGTTACAAAATTTTTAGCTCGATCATATACTGCTTTAAATATAGCGTGCAAAACAGTTTCATTTCATAAATTTACACATTAACAAATTATACTTTTTAACTAACCTACTATTAAAAAGAAAATCTATTAACATAAAAATGGGCAATATGTCAAGATAATACAATAGTCATTAAAAAATAAACAAAATAACGCCACAGATCTTTGAAATAATAAAAATGAACTAATTTCAGTTTATTAATTACCTACAATTAAAAAAAGAACTAATGATTTTGTAAAAATAAATAAAGGAACATGTCAATAAGGAAAAAATATAGAATATTTCCTATTCAAATCTAAAAATTAAAATATCAAAGTCAAATAAAAAAAAATTAAATAATATAAATGTATTCTATTAATTGTTCATAGTTCATTCAAATTTAAATATTCATTTACACTATAAAACATTATATTTAATAAAATTTTAAATAGTTCATTTTTAAATTTATTCATGGGTAGGTCCTTTAGACTTGTAGGTAACTTATTATAAATTCGGATCGCCATACAGTGGACATTATTGCAATACAACGACAGTTTTTGAGTAGGTATGTACAGTTTGTCTTTGTGTCTACCGCGTCTGCCGATCACTTCATTGTTGGTTCCGAATAATTGTTTATTTCTTTTGACAAAACAACAAATTTCGAATATGTACAGTGACTAAAATTATTTAAAAGATTGCTGTTTTTACTTGACTGGTTGGTCCGTTCAAGTATGTTTCTATTCTAACGTCTAATGTAGAAGACTGTACTTTAATCATAAAAAATAAATAGGTATGTTTCGATTATTTTTAGACACCACCACTTATTTTTGATTTAATAATATACAAGGTGTGTGGTACACAGTTGGCCAAATTGAAATGAGGGGTAGGTGGGCCTATACTGAACATATTTTCTTCAAGTACTACTTGTCTATCTCTTATAGTTTAGTAAATATGGTTGATTTTCATATTTTTCTAAAAAATCCCATATTTTCACCTTCTAATCTAAATAACTTTTTTTCTTGTACAAGTATAGCCTCAAAATAAATTTTATTCGTGTTTCTGATACAGCCTTATTATAACTAAACGGGTTATTTATATATATGACTAATAAGTTCTTAAACTATCCAGTCTCACTTATTCACCTATTTAACATTACCTACATTTAAAACTTTGTTCTGATGTTCGTGAATTAATGTTATCGATACAAGAAAATGTCAAAACTATAATGGTATTGTAGGATCCCACACGTTTTCATGTTTGTGAAGATTTTTATCCTAACAGACGATAAATATTCAAATTATTATACCCCTAAATGTATTTAAGCACATTTAAATTAGATGTAAGTTTCATTACACGAAAATATATTCGCCAATTTAACAATTCCTAAACACATGTCTCCACAAAAAGTTTTTGCCGCAAATACAATTCCCCGAAGCGACAACACCAGACTGCGTCAGTCAAATTAAAATGGCGCTAAACCAGTTTCGCAGCGCGCTCCGACCTGCGCAGTCTGTTCCGTTTTCAAAACCGTCATCACAAAAACAAACAACGCGATCGCGTTCAAACTAATACGTTTCTAAATAAAAAAAAAATAACCAAAGAGGTTGCTTATAAGTTTAAAAAAGGTGCTATTTTTTTTCTTTTCTGCCAGTGTGTGTGTTTTTTTTTTCGCTGAAAGATGTGCAACGGGCGATGTTTCTTAATTCTGACCCAGTTTTAGTGCAGTGTGTGACGTCATTTATAGTGCCAATGTGATTTTGAGGAACTTTTTAGTTTTTGGATGTGGAATCCGGAAATTAGAAGTAAATAAGAATCTTTCTTCTATTTTTAGCTTGGTTTGTATCCTGTCCTGTGAAAAGGGCAAGTGAAAGTATGGCAAAGTGAATTTGATGTCAGTTAAAAAAACTTGTTAGTAAGTAGGTTTTATAGAGTGCGTTTATGCAATATGTTAAATATTTTTTTTTTGAATTTATAACTTTACTGGGAATATTTAATATCGACCTGACGACTTTCCAAATTTACGTAAGCAGGATACAGACAACACTAAATAATAAAACTTTCATTATCATTTGCTACCACCTACCATCTCTTACATAATGAAATATCCAACGTTAAGGTATTAAACCTACTTCTGGTGCAAATCAAACTTTTTTTGAAAACTTTCGTTGCGCTCTTTTTTTTTATTTTGACTTGACTTAAAGGAATAGGACTTTCTTGAATCGTTTTTTTTTGTTCAATGAGTAAGTAAGTGGATATTAATTGTTCGAAGGTGGTAGAAAAGTATTTATCAATAACTTCCAATAACATTAGCCATGAGTAATGTCACAAGTGCTCACGAAGCAATATGCATTACATAAAATAAAACACTTTTAACCGCATAATATCGCTTTTCATTAGCCATATTATACACTTTAACTCGACGTCCATTTGTGTCTTTACGATTGCCTTTAAAAACTCCGAAACGTCATCGATTTAAAATCATACTACGTACTAGGTGTTTCGCGCGGGTATACCCGGCAAAGAGTCATGTTCACGGTCCATACAGTCTCTGACCTGTCAAACTACTTTTTGTTAGGTACGTGAATGTATAAAGATGATATTGCCATTGAAATGCTGCCTGTTTGTTTATATCTTAACTATTGGTGCAGTCTTGATTTAATTCCTTAAAAACGATATCGGGATTTTCATTTCAAGTGGATGATACTAGATTGAGTGACTTGAGAGGGTAAAATATTAAAATCCTTGCTGCGCTTTCTAATATAAGAAAATTATCTGGAATTAACCTAACATGAGCTATTATTTGCACTAATTTCATGAGTTGTCAAAAATCTGACAGGTCAGCTACGAACATTACCTACTCTTTCTAAACCCGCGGAAATATCGAGGTCAAATAGCCTGCGCTATTCCAGACTGTGCACTATCACTATGCCAAATTTCATCGAAATTCTGCCGTGATTGAGGAACAAACATCCATACTTTCAATGAAATTTATATGGGACACCTCTGAAGTATCCTCTAAGCCTATCATATGAAACTTTAATAGAAGAATATTTAAAATCGATTCATAATAATTAATTCTCCAAAAGATCGTGTAACAAAAACACAAAAAACACACGAATTAATAACCTTTTGGAAGTCGGTTAAAACTATCAAACATGGCTTCAACCTTTACGTTGTTACCTCAACGAGGAACATAATGAATCGAAGACGAGGCTGTATAGATCACTTCCATTGCCTGTTCATATGGCCGTATAAAGACTTTTAACTCGCAAATCTAAATATAATTTAATTTAATTATGGGCTCGATTATTTAAACACCTTTAAACTTCTTCTTCTTCAAGAGCTAAGCTCTAGTCGGTGGTGTAATTTCCATTCTTCTCTCGTTTCTGCTAGATTCCTGTTACGACACGACCATTTTATATCACATTTTTCATTTATTTAAGAATAATTGAGCATTTTAAATGCAAAAAAAACTTAAAAACATTATTAAAAACATTGCAATGCTTCACTTTAACTGGGATTCACAATTTCTGTAAAGAAATTGATCTCGGGTGGTCTTAGCTGCAAAGCTTATACCATTAGATGGAGCTACGTTAGCAATTTAACGTAAAAACAAAAAAATGTGGTAAGTAATTTCGAGGCGTAGCGCCAGGCCCCGATAGCTCAGTTGAAAGAGCACTCGTCCGGCAAACGAGAGGTCCCAGGTTCGAATCCTGGTCGGGTAATTTTTATTTATCACATTTTTCATTTTTTTAAGAATAATTGAGCATTTTAAATGCAAAAAAAACTTAAAACATTATCTTGCAGACAATTTCCAACAATTACCCGACAGACAAGACTTTCAATTAAAAGAATTACACTCAAATTGGTCCATCCGTTTAGTAACACGATGCTCCAGACGTACACACAAACATACATCTTACAGCATTACAAGTTTACGACGCGGAATATTAAAAACTTTCCCGCGTAACTTTTGATCCCGTGGGAATTTCGGGATAAAATATAGCCTATAACCTTCCTCAAGAGTTGGGCTATCAAATGCAAAAAGAATTTTTCAAATCCCACTTGTAGTTTCTGAGATTAGCGCGGTCAAACAAACAAACAAACAAAAAAACAAACTCTTCAGCTTTATATTTTATATCAGTATAGATAACCGGTAAAGTGTGCCTCGGATATTTCTTTCAAAGTTTGGTCATCTTGTAAGATACAGACTTAAGTGGAGCTTAGGGGCTTACCTAACATATCCCATGAATCAGTCTCATAGTTAATCCGCCGTTTATCATGACGTTAAGATCCTGTCCTAGCTAAGTGGAGGTTGAGTTTTAGTTGTATTATACATATAGAGATACGTAAAAGCAGGAATTTAGTTCAGAAAAAAACAACATCAATAGTTACTTATAATATAACTCCAATTAAAATAAAAAAATTTACTTACATATTTATACATATATGGACCATGATGATACAAAAGACAAAAATATACAAAGAAAAAAAAAACTAATTTATGAATAGGACGCTATTTCTACTAGGCAACGAAAATATAGTTATTTAAGTTTTGCTGAGCTAACATTAAATGCATGGATGAATAATCTTACTGTCTGAATATACGAATTAATCTTGGATAGTATAAACATGTCGGATTAAAAAAAATCTTTCGGATATCACATGCCAGCTCTTGAAGAGAGTTCAAGGCGAGACATTCCCACGGGACCACAAACCAGGCGAAGATGCTACTAAATAATGAATCACCCAAACTAATATCCTAAATAAGCTTGTTTCATGGAGACCGGAGTTAGTAAGTATCCTAGCACACACTTAGACCGAGTTTGGACAAGTTCGGTTCCGAAGCTGGCCCGGCTCCGAGTCGATCCTAGGACCTCACTACAGCCGAAAACTCGAAAAATGCACCATGGAGATGCATATTCAACCAATTAAACGGTTTCTTGTGCTGCTAAACTTCAAAATTCACAAATTCTTTTCGATATTCACGTGTTACGTGACTGTTATTGGATAGGACTTCGATCAAACAACTGCAGGACTAGACGGAACTTCTGTCCCCATACCCTCTGTATCTATACTCTATACTAATATAGTATAAAGCTGAAGAGTTTGTTTGTTTGAACGCGGTAATCTCAGAAACTAAAAGTGGGATTTGAAAATTTCTTATTTAGGCTATATTTTATCCCGAAATTCCCACGGGATCAAAAGTTACGCGGGTAAAACCGCGCGCGGTGGCTAGTAAAAGATGTTCCTAAAAGTCGATAGTTCCTTTTTGATACGGGTCGTTAATATTTGGAATGAACTGCCTGCGTCTATTTTCCCAGACCAGTATAGTCCTAGTACTTTTAAGCGTCGAGTGAATAGGTTTCTCGTGGATGGATGTGTACCACCTTAGTCTTCATGACCTTTGTTCATCGAGTGACATGGAAGATAAACGTCAAATTCTCTGTATACTTCTTATAACTTCACGCTTGTATCCCTAATGGGGTAGGCAGAACACCAGAGGCTATAAAAACCATCTGATGTCACGTTTCACAAATTTGGATGCATTATTATGATGGAGAGAGACTATAGCAGTGACAGGAGGTCAGCCTGTTGCCCGCAAAATCGATTCTCTGTATACCTATACCAATTAGGCGTATATCAATTAGGACTAGTCCTTCCGTTCTGACTATGGCATGGAATGTGATGCCTTATATCCTTACATCCTTATATTGACTTCCGCTTGCAGTCTTGAACAGCTCGCACATAATTACATGCAACCTAAATAGTACAGGACGTTGAGGACGAAACTTCAATGAATCGATTAAATTATTATTGGAAATAGCGCCATCTAGTTTCAACGTAAGCACTTGGCTTTTCAACCGACCGAAAAAGAGGAGGCTCTCAATTCGTGTGTAATTTTTTTTTTGTATCTTTGTCATACATTTTTTTTGGAGAATTATGAATCCATTTTAAATATTCTTGTTTCATATGGTACAGGATACTTCAGCGGTGGTCTCATATTAATTTCATTGAAATCGATTCAGTACTTTTTTAAATTTGAATCTTTCGAAAATATACGACCATATAAAAATATCGAAAATATATATTTAAGATATAAATATATATTTGACGACCACTTTGGCGATGGGGTAAACCTATCTGCCTCAGACGCCAGTGGTTGCGGGTTCGATTCCCGTACGGAAAAAGAAAAAAAAAAAAAGTTCCGTGTCTGGGTGTTTATCTATTTATGTATTTATATTCTAGGTTCCCCCCTAGTTCGCTACATGGTATCCCATAACACAAGCTATGCTTACTTTGGGGCCATGTAGTTGGTGTGATTGTCTGGGGATTTTATTTATTTTTATTTTTTTATATATCAACACGGAGAATTATACGTGACCTTTGACCTTATACTTCAGCCAAAGTTTTGACAAGGATTTAAAATGTAAGTGAAGTCGGTTTTTAATGCTCTGTATTCATTGATTATACAGTGTGTTTGGTCGCCGGTGCCGGACCCTTTAAGGCGAAGTAATGTGATAAATTTTATCGACAAAACCGCAGTAAAAAGGCATTTTGCCCCTGCTGTGTAGAAACGGCGGCCATTTAATTTATTTCTTTACTGAGTTCGTATGAGTTTATTTATTTAGCAATATTTACCGATAAAAAAGGTCCTACAGACATAAAAGTAATTTCGTTTGACAGCTAAAAAAGTTGGCAATAAGATAACACTACAAAAATATCAAAAACTCACATTAAAACCTTAAAAAAAACACTTGAGACGTAAAAAGTCTAAAAAAATTGTGTTTTTTTTTACTGTTTAAATGTTTTGAAAATTTTTACCATTACATACCTTTAACATACCTTTTTATTTATTTATTTGAGGCGCTAGGATATTACCTAAAAACTAAAGTTAGGACCTAAGCTTCAAATCAAACAGTTTAAGAGTTGTGAGTGTTTGAAAATTGGTGGTAGAATACCTGTAGGCTTCGTGTTAAGGCCCAAATAGACTGTTGGAAACAAAACATCAAACCAAGGTGACCTTGCTAGTTTACAACGTGTTTCCAACAGTGAAGATGGCTGTTGACAACCAAATTACATGACCTTGGCGGGTTGGAAACGGCGGTGTTTAGAATCACAGACATACATCTACATAGACAACGCAAGTGCCACGATTTGTATTCGAACCAAGCGTGCCGACTTTTTAAGACCTATTGTGACGTCACAGCTGATATTTATTACTGGAAAATACAAAAAGATTCAGAGACACCGATACCGCCGATGAAATCGATTATTAAGACCGATATTGATATTCTTGACTCGATTTTCTAACAGACATACATACACGCATATTACAATACATATTAAATATAGAGGCGACCAACCTTGACATTTGGTTGGGGTTCGGATACGCAAAGGACATGCATTTGCGTTATCTATGTAGATGTATGTCTGTGTTTAGGACTGTGTACGCTTGTTATTGTATACTAGCTGCTGCCCGCGACGTCGTCTGCGTGAACGCTATGCAGCACCAAACGCACCTACGATTATAACACTGCTAGCGTGATAATATGTAGCCTATATGTTGACCCGACTTCTTAACTATCTTCATGCCAAATTTGAAGTAAATCCATGCAGTACTTTTTGAGTTTATCCCGGAAAGACAAACAGACAAACAGACAAACAGACAAAAATTCTAAAAACTATATTTTTTGTTTCTGTTTCGATTGTGGATCATACCCCAAGTATTCTTTTAAAAAAATATTCAATGTACAGTTTTGACTTTCCTACCATTTTATTATATGTATAGATTTTACTATGTAACTATAACTATAAATGACTCGAATTTTGTAGCTTTTTATCCTGCGTTTCAACCTTTCCTTCTTTGTATCCTCAATTGCATACAAAACTGCCATCGCGAAGATGTTGCCAACTCGAGAGATCAGAGCACACTGACGATTAAGGGGCGTGGCCTGGCGTGACCTTGGCTTGTGTTCTTGTTTGTCTCCTTGTTGGAAACCACCGTTTGTAACAGTGTGGATGACTCGGAATTGGTTGTCAACAAGTTAACCTTCCTTAACCTTGGTTGGAAGCATTGGTTTTCAACGTGTTTTCAACAGTCTGGCGGGCCTCTTACTAACAGACAGCCTTCATACAAAGTCTGCCAAGTGCACCGCGCCGGTCGCGCTGTGATTGATGTGACTGATGTTTGATTGATTGAGGTCCAACGTGGGTTTAATTAGTAACCGATAAACAACATTAAACTTACGAATCAAAAAGTACTCATAAAGTACGCATACATACATAACTTCCCGCCTGTATCCCTTATGGGTTAGGCAGAACACTAGACGCTATAAAACCATCTGAACGCACGATTGACAGATTTGGAGGCATTATAATGATGTAGAGAGACTATTGCCGGTCGGCGTATTGCCCAAAAAAACCTGCAATAAAACCTCTGTCCCTTAACTGACTTTTACAGTGTGCCCGGGAAGAGAAGCAGCTGGCACATCCATGTTTTCCTTTGCTCCCAGTCCAGCTTTTAATATGTCCTGATTGTGAATATAAGTAGGCAGAGTTGGTTATAATGCTGACCATTGATGTAGCTAGATTACGTGCTCACATTAGTCATGATGATTGTCTAGGTTCATTAGGTAAGCATTTTTTAGTGTTACAGTCACGTAGCGTCGGCTGAGAGGAGCCCTACTGCTCCTGGAGAACCTCAAGAGAGATTGAACATTGAAAAAAATCTAAATTCCTTTATGTATTTCAATAAGTACGGTAAAGTAGGTGCAATATTCTTTTAATAAATGAAGTTCTAATACTTAGCTGTGTTACAGCATGCAACGTCTTAAAAGAGATCTATTTAAAACAAAATGAATAAAAAGCATAATATGTTATATTATTGTTTTAAATTTAAAATAGTAATGATAATGAAATAGATTGGGCCCGATTATAATTTAAGTGTAAAGTGACACACTTTAATAATAAACTAAAGGAAATTAAAATAACAATATTGCATTTATGTAAATAACAATAGTATTTATTAAATATTAATTTACGCTATCACATTTACGACCTCTTTGGCGATGGGGTAACACTGTTTGCCTCAGAAGCCAGTGGTTGGGGTTCGACTTCCGCACGGAACAAGAAAAAAAAACCGGGTCTGGGCGTTTTTCTACATGTATATGTATTTATATTCTAGGTATCCCCTAGTTCGCTACATGGTATCCCATATCACAAGCTCTGCTTAGTTTGGGGCCGTGTAGTTGGTGTGACTTCTGGGGATTTTATTTTATTACATGTCCCATTTTTTATTAAAATATTCATTTATATCATAAAAACATTCTTCAGCAAGCCAATCATAAGTCATACGCGGGCTTAGATGATAATAAAAAAAGTGAATATGAAACTGAAAATGGAAGAAAGCAGATAGAACTAGCTCTTCATGGAACACCGCCGGAACACATCATTGAAGCGATGATGTTTGGCTTAAGGCTGCAAACTGGACGACAGCGAGAGCGGCGCAGACAGCGACGCGGGGAGTCTGGACCGTCCTCGACGCCAGCGGGCGTGAGAGCGATTTGTTGCGGTTTCATACAAGCTCAATAATTTCTATCGTGTCGCAGAAATCGCTGCCCGCGCCGCTGTCGCTCTCGCTGTGGCTGTCGCTGCCGTCCAGTTTGCAGCCTTACACTTTTTATGAAGGTGGTCAATAGCCAGGCGCATCATGAAGACCACAGAGAGCCCTCGGATTAGTCGCCCTTTACAACTTGCTTGTCCAGCGCCGGTCGGGCAATTCTAAGCGGATGTGTAAACATAGATAGATTCCTCTTTTATTTCTATCAAAAGTGGTAGCGCATTGTAAGCGTCTTGAAAGAAGCTAAGTAAGAAAACTTAGTACTGCTTGGTGGTAGGATCCCTTCTGGGTCCGCCTGGCTAGCGACCACCCTTTATATAAAGTCTGCCGCCAAATGTTACCGCTCCGGCGGTAATGTGTTCCGGCAATATTGTATAAAGAGCCAGTTCCTTCCTAAGCCCGTGTGCTTTCATCTTCGACCTCATCGTCACTTACCATCAGGTGCGATTGAGGTCAAACGCAGGTTTAGTTACTTATAAAAAAAAAAAAAATATATTAAAATACTAGCCACCGCGCGCGGTTTTACCCGCGTATCTTTTGATCCCGTGGGAATTTCGGGATAAAATATAGCCTATAACCTTCCTCAAGAGTTGGGCTATCAAATGCAAAAAGAATTTTTCAAATCCCACTTGTAGTTTCTGAGATTAGCGCGTTCAAACAAACAAACAAACTCTTCAGCTTTATATATAGATTATATATTTATTAAAATATATGCCTCGTTATCAACACCGCACATCAGACGACACAGGTGCACTATTTTAATAAATAAAAACGACACTAGTCGGCAACTAGAACAATGCACCTGTCTTTATTTATTCAAAAACCACCTGTAGGCACATTTCTTGCAAAATATTAATATCGCAACCTACTGGAAATACTGAATAATCAAACTTATTTCTTAAATATAAAGATCAAAATGGCTTGACCGTTGCGTATGCACATTGGATGCAGCTGTTAGTTTTTACCGTTTCGAGTTCTTTTGTTTTGTATTGCGAGTTTTTGTAAAGGCTTTGGATGTGGTGGAAGCCGGTGGTACTAATGAAACTTTATAAAAAAAAAACATATTTTTTATTGTAGTTAATTCAAATTCAATAATTTATCCTGGCCATACACAACAAATTTTAAAACGAGATTTAAAATTTGAAACGTAGGTATAATCAACGAATGCAGAGCATTAAAAAAACCGACTGCCGTCAAAACTTTGGCTGAGTTGAGAATGTCATCAACGTCATTCTCCGAAAACATACACATTTTTTCAAAAGTTTGAAATTCTCAATGAAGTACTCAACCGATTTCGATGAAATTTAATGGGACCAACTATGAGGTATCCTCTATCATATGAAACAACAATTTTGAAAATCAATTCATGATTGTCCGAAATGTCGTGTAACAAAAAAAAACCAAACGAATTGAGAACGTGCTCCTTTTTTGGAAGTCGGTTGAAAAGGAAAAAAAAAGTATGTTCACGTGTATGATTTTTTTAAATTTTGTATCTTTGTTACACGATTTAGACAATTATGAATCGAGATAGAGGATACGTTATAGGTGGTTCCATATAAATGGGTCTGGCCGATACGTCCTCGTTCCCACGGCCTGACGCCCACGAATAAATAATAATAATATAATAATAAATAATAATAATCCCGCAACCACTGGCGTCTGAGGCAAACAGGTTTACCCCATCGTCAAAGTGATCGATTTTTCTTTTATTACGAATACAACAGTAAGAAAGAGAAAATAAATATTAACACATATTTTTTTACTCTTTCTTACTCTTTTTTACTCTTGCTTTGAGGAAAATCGTGGGCGTCCTGGCCGAGCGCTTCGTGGATTGAGGGCGTCACGGCCGGGCCCATATAAATTTATAAATTTCTGAGTACTTCTTGAAAAATTAAAAAAAAATATGTATGATTGCAGAGGATATTTACACTGACGATCTTTTACCTTAGGCAAAGTTTTGAAGTGAAGTATTTTTAATGCTCTGTTCTGCATTCGTTGATTGTACAGGGTGCCGGGTGACTCGCGGGTCACTTTCGAAATTTGAGGACGTGATAGTCTGAGTGAGCGTGATAGTCACGCTACACTGGCGTTGGCGGCGATCCGTAGATAGTAACAAAACGTCACGTTTAGGAAGGAACTAGGAACTGGCTCTTCAGAACACATTGCCGGGACACATTACCGTCGGATATTTGGCGGCAGAGTTTAAATGAAAATAAAAAAAAACCCAGACTAATACACCAACAACCAAAGTAAGCATAGCTTGTGTTGTGGGATACCATGTAGCGAACTAGGGGGGAACATAAATTATAAATACATAAATAGATAAACAACCAGACACGGAACCTTTTTTTTTCTTGTTCCGTGAGGGAATCGAACCTTCTTCCTTTCGGTTGGCGCAGTAGCGGCTATTCCACTGCACCACGAAGACCAATGAAGGTGGTCGCCGGCCAGGCACGGACCTGAAGCTCCAGCCAGCGGGGACACACTCAACCAGCGGCGGACTTTTCTAATTTGTCCAGTTTTAGGGACAATTGGCGCTGTATTAAAAACATTATTTTGTTTTTTTTTTTGCTTCCATGCTGGACTGGGAGCGAAAGAAAAACGTAGAATGTCCCCGCTGCTTCTCTTCCCCCGCATACTGCAAAATTCATTTAAGGGACAAAGGTTTTATTGGTTGACCCCCTGTCACTACAATAGTCTCTCTCCATATTTTAAATACCTCCAAATTTGTCAAACGTGACATCAGATGGCCTTATAACTTCTGGTGTTCTGCCTCTCCCGTGAGGGATACAGGCGTGACGTTATGTATGTATGTATTATTTATTTATTTATAAGTATGTGTATCACGCACGTATGCCCATGTATCGACAGCTTGGCCTGTCGTTTATAAGTCATGTTTTATTGTGTCTCTCCGTAAATGGACGCATTGAGGTTGTGTCGATGCCGACTGATAACTGTTGTGTAAATGTATCAATGGCGTATAACAATGAATAGTGTTTAGTGAAGTTGCGACACATATGAATCGGCATGGTTGATTGAAGTCCTATACAGTAGTCTCAGCCATTTTGACAAACGACATTTTCTATACCAATATACTTAACCTACATACCTAATATTCATAATCTATGTATACTAATATATAAAGCTGAAGAGTTTGTTTTTTTGTTTGTTTGTTTGAACGCGCTAATCTCAGAAACTACAAGTGGGATTTGAATAATTCTTTTGCATTTGATAGCCCAACTCTTGAGGAAGGTTATAGGTTATATTTTATCCCGAAATTCCCACGGGATCAAAAGTTACGCGGGTAAAACCGCGCGCCGTGGCTAATCCATAATAAAAGCTCTCTAAGAAACTCAACTAGATAAATGATCTAAAAAAATATTTAAATTTATTTTTTCACTTTTTTTGTGACGAGCCCCGCGTCTGAGCTCCAACTTACCTGGTGGTAAATGAAGATGAGGTTAAAGATGGGTTGTGCAAGGAACCGGCTCTTCACGAATATTACTAGAACACATCACCGCTGGAGCGGTCATATTTGGCGGCAGATTTTATAGAAAGGGTGGTCACTGGCCAGGCGCACCCTGCAGTGGTCCTAACACCGAGTGGGTGTCACTCGGATTAGTCGCCATTTACGACACACTTATCCAGAGGCCGTAGGAAGACCCTACAGGATAATACTGCAGGGCTACATAATCGGTCTGATAGGTATGAAATTAATTATCAATATAAATAGAATAAAATGCTTCTATGCTGGACTGGGAGCGAAATAGAATGTGCCAGTTGCTTTTCTTCCCGGGCAAACTGTAAAAGTCAGTGAAGGGACAGAGGTGTTATGGGAGGCTTTTTTGTGGCCGATAGGCTGACCCCCTGTCACTGCAATAGTCTCTCTCCACTATTATAATGCTTCCAAATTTGTCAAACGTGACATCAGATGGTTTTATTACCTCTGGTGTTCTGCCTACCCTATACGGGATACAGGCGTGAAGTTATGTATGTATACTTAAATAGAACTTCTTCGATGCTGGCTGGGAGCAAAGGAAAAACATAGAATGTGCCAGTTTCTTCCCGGGCAAACTGTAAAAGTCAGTTAAGGGGCAGAGGTTTTATTGACGTTTTTGTGGCCGATAGGATGACCCCCTGTCACTGCAATAATCTCTCGCCATCATTATAATACCTCCAAATTTGTCAAACGTGACATCAGATGGGTTTATAACCTCTGGTGTTCTGCCTTCCCCAACTAAGGGTTGCAGGCATGAAGTTATGTATGTGTGTATAAAGAGACTTTATCTATAAATGATTAATGCTGATCTAACGCCTCACTACACTCGGCCTACTTGAACTAATTTAATTAGCTCACTAACGCCCTTGGCGGGTTCTACGTCGGCCGTGACATAGAACACTGCGGCAGTCAGTGCAGTAGGTACACTGGGCCGAGAGTTGGTTTTCTTTACAACAAGGTTCAAACTAAGAACCGTCATGTAATATGTTCTCTTCATCATCACAACTCCGTGTAACCCTCCCACTGCAGGGCTGTGAATCTCTCATCAGGGTGACGAGGAGGTGTAGGCCGTAATACACCAAGCTGGCCTAGTGCTTCTTGGCGGATGTCAGAATTTTCAGGGCATCGAAATTGCTGCCGACAAACCCTAACGACTACTGTATACAAGTATATAGCACCCGGGACCGACTGCTTAACATGCTCTCCAAAGCAAGGAAGTCGTCGTGAGAAGTAAATGATCGGCGGTCACCCATCCAAATACCGGCCGCGCCGAGCGCGCTTCACCTGCGATATCGTTTGATATGGACAGTTACTACGGCGCCACGACGACTTCATGTACCTAATATGTAACAAACAATAGCCATACAAGTTGTCGGATCGATCTGCAAGCGAAACTAAACCTTAACTTACTATCTTACTAATATCATAAATGCTAAAGTTTGGATGGACGTCTGGATGTTTGTTCCTCAATCACGGCAGAACGGCTCAACGGATTTGGATGAATTTTGGCATAGTGATAGTGTAAAGTCTGGAATAGCACATAGGCTACTTATTATCGTGACATTCCCCCGGGATTTGAAATTACGCGGGTAAAACCGCGCGCAACAGTTATTCCATAATAATCATTTACTTGCAAGATAGCGTGTAAAAAGTCATGTTAAAGTAATTTAAATTCAAATTGACTGTCTGCCAATTGGAATGGTAATTATAGGGAAAATAAAATAATGGTTATTAAAATATTATAGGTCTAGTGTATAATAACACTTATCTATGAATAACATGAATGTTATAGGTTAAAATAACCTTACGTTTGAACTTCGTAGAGGACATTATTTTATACCTAAGAGTCAAGGAGATAATTGTTTATCGATTGCCATGCAATACACATTATTACTAAAAGTTTTCAGTCCATGTAAGTACTTTAATAAATTAACGGGATGCCTACCACGACTTGATTTCCAAGTCCGTCATCATGGTGCTTGTAAAATTTAAAAATCTTGGTAAGAATCCCGTCAATTCATTCCATTACATACATGCATACATAACTTCACTCCCGTCTCCCCTCGGCGTACGCAGAGACTAGGGAACACCAATGGCTGCGATCCAGATATACCTCTTTTGCTTCCTCCACGTTCATTAATCTTGTCATATATGATTGACGGTTACAGGTACTTTTAACTAGGCCCTTTTTAAGTTATCATTAAATGATATTAAGAACTAGCCGGTCCTCGCAGTTCCATCTGCACTACTCTCGTTCCCGTCGGAACTCCGGGATAAAATATGGCCTTCCTCAATATATGGACTATTCAACGCAAAAATATTTTTTCAAATCGATTGGTACATACATACATACATAACTTAATTATTATTATTATGGGGTAGGCAGAACACCAGTGGCTACAAAACCATCTGGACACGTTCGACAAATTTGGAGGCATTATGGTGGATAGAGACTATTGCAGGGACAGGAGGTCAGCCTATCGCCCACAAAAAAAAAAATCTTATAAAACCTCGGTCCCTTAACTGACTTTTACAGTATGCCCGGGAAGAGAAGCAGCTGGCACATTCTATGCTTTTCCTTTGCTCCCAGTCCAGCGTGGGAGTATTGGTATTTTCTGAGATTAGCGCGTTCAACCGAACAACCAAACATACAAACAAACAAACAAACTCATGAGCTTTATACATATATTAGTATAGATTATCCAATCAGACAGCCAGTTGCAGGTATTCCCGCATCTCAACGTACAAACCCGACTTCATTACGCTCCTGTGTATACATGCCTACAGTACTAAGTTCCCTATCAGACACGTGAACGTCGCATTGCACGCGAAGGGGTCAAGGTCGTCGTGTGACCTCGGAAGAGCCCACCCCCTCATGCCACCCCTTCGAAGGGGTGGTGGAGGCTACGGGGCACATTTGTTGTAATTTTGTAGCCTTCCTTATTATCTTTGTTAGTAAGTAGGTTAGTGAGGCTTTTTATTTTTAGAAATAAATTAATTTATTTTATGATAACAATACATCTCTAATATGTAAAATTCTCGTGTCACAGTTTTCGTTGCCATACTCCTCCGAAACGGCTTGACCGATTTTGATGAAATTTTTTGTGCTTCTCCGGTATCTATGAGAATCGGCCAACATCTATTTTTTTTTTATTTATATGGCAAAACAACGTTTTCCGGGTCAGCTAGTTTTATAGTAAATAAACAGGTTTAATGGTAATTTTTCAGGTTTAAGACAAATTGTATAGTCCGAATGTGTGCCATTTTTAAGTCATGAACAGTCAAGGTTATCATTTTTATGATTAAGGTCTTCTCTAATAATTTTCTGCAAATCCAGTTTTTCTCCTTCAAAAATTCATTGTAAAAATAACTGGTCCGATTTAAAGTTTTGGACATTTATGTTTATTTCGTGATTGATTAAAACTGAAATCGTTTAAATCTGATTCCAAACAGAGCTAGGTACAGGATGTTTCATAAATAAAACTGTTTTCTTTTTTGAGAAACGTTTCTAAATAGGTACACCGGTTTTCTCCAAAAAATTGATTAAAATTTTATTTAATTAAAAACACAACTACAACACTCTGGCTATCCAACGAGCAAGTTATTCAATTGAAAATATTTTCTTAATTATTAAATTAAGAAAATAAAAAACGATTATTTTGGCGATGGGGTAAACCTGTCTGCCTCAGACGCAGGGGTTGAGGGTTCGATTCCCGCTCGAAACAAGAAAAAGAAATGTTCCGTGGCGTGGCTGGGTGTTTATCTATTTATGTATTTATAATCTAGGTTCTCCCCTAGTTCGCTACATGATATCCCATATCACAAGCTATGCTTACTTTGAGGCCATGTCGTTGGTGTGATTGTCTGGGGATTTTATTTATTATTTATTTATTTGCACTATATGTAATATCTAGAAATAGTGTAAGTAGCCGCTTCGAATAGCCCTACGACCCCTTGACAGCGTGTCGCATCAAGGGGTCGTAGGGGTCGTCGTAGTAGGGGTGGACATGTTGAAGCGTATCGTGAATAATCTTAGGACACCTTCAGACTAGCACCCTTAACTTAAGGTCCGCCGCCAAATTTAACCGCTCCGATGATCTGTTCCGGGATTATTTTATGAAAATCTAGGTCCTTGAGTCCGTGTGCTGTCATCTTCGACCTCATATTCACTCACCCTCAGGTGAGATTGAGGAGAAACACAGTGAGGCAGGCATAGAGCGGTTACGAACTACATCCGATTCTTCATCATCATCATCACAACTCTTTGTACCTCTCCCACTGCAGGGCATGAGTCGCTCCCCTGGGTGACGCGGAGGTATAGGCCATAATACAGTGCTAGGTGTTGGATGTCAGATATTTCAGGGCGCCGAAATGGCTTCTGACGAAACGACTTCTGTGAACCGAAGCACGGAAGTCGGCGGTCACCCATCCAAGCTCCGGCCGCGCCGAACGTTGCGTCCGTATGATACACACAGTCACCACGGAGCCACGACGACTTCAACTATTTCTTACGAAATCTCTAGATTCTTATTTTCTCGAATTCCGATCGGATAAGAATCAAATAGACACCGATAAAAAAAATATAATTATTTTTCTGTTTTGGTAAGACTGTTTCATCTTTACAGCTATCTGTTTTGGTAATCAATAAACGTTCCTCCGTCGGGCTATAAACAGACGCTATCAAGTTACCTGCCGCCCACGCAATGTGACCTAATCTCCTTCTCAACTTCTTTTGTAACAATATCGTACCATTTGCTGTTGCTATCTTTTATTGAAGTTCTAAATATTTATTTGTTTATTTTAATTTAACGGGACAGCAGTGCGAGCACAGAAGTTCATTGATTCGTGTGTTCACGAACATTCGTATAGTATGGAGTCGGTTTGTTGGCAACAACTGTAATCAATCCATTGCCGTATGACAAGTTTAAATAAATGTGTGCCTTACTAGTTTTAATTGTCACTTTTATTGCAAATACTTGATTATTATTCATTTTCAAGACATTTTTCATCTCCCATTACTAGATACTTCGTGAGCTTTAAATTGAGATAAAAATAAAAATCTTCGGGTGATACAGCAAATGTTTACTACGGCTTTTGGTATTATCAAAGCGGGGAAATATATATCGGAAAAAGAAACTCAAAGCCCAACTTCACAAAACAGATTCCCATTCTTATTTTATAAAAAAAGATTCCCAAATAGCTACAAAGGAAACTTTATTTCCCCAACTGCCTCGGCGAGACTGCCCGACGAGACTCCAGTGCCTCTTTTCACGTAATCTAACTGAACTAGCCCGCGCTAGTAAATATTCACCCGTGTGCTACATGCGGTTTGGCAAATGTTTGACAAAGTTTTACTCATGAAATAGTGGCCTGGGGAAACCTCGTTTGCTGTAAGCTGTGGCATTTGTGGTCTTCGAGTTTAGATACGGAATAAAGCAGGTATAAAGTTTCACTTACGACTGTATAAACACTTGCATTATATGTATAAACTTTGGTCCGTGCAATTTAGGCGACCGGCTGGTGTAGTGGCAACATACATTGCTTTCTATGCCAGAGGTCCGGGGTTCGACTCCCGTCGGCAGATATTTGTGTGATGAACACAGATATTGGTCGTCAAGTCATGGATGTTTATATTTAAGTTTATATTCTAAAAAACATATCTATTCATTCAATATGTTTTTATATACATATATTTCTTAAGTATAATCTAGTATCCATTACACAAGTTCTTTAAGAAACTTAATTTGGACTAGATAATGTTGCGTGAGTGTCAGAAATATTTATTATAATTAGGTAACATTACTTATTAGGATCAAAATCTGCAGCTTCAATACTGCTCGAAATCCTGCCTATAAACGCTATGACCACGACAAGTAATCAACGAATGCAGAGCATTAAAAAAAACCGACTTCACGGCAAAACTTTGGCTGATATAACTCATGTGTCATCAACGTAAACATTCTCCGAAATCATACATATTTTTTCAAAAATTTGAAATTCTCACTGAAGTACTCAACCAATTTCGATGAAATTTATATGGGACCAACTATGAAGTATATCGTATCAAAATTTAAAAAAATATATATGTATATGAATTTATGAATGTATATATACAAAATATGAATGTTTAAAATCGATTTACAATTGTCCAAAATATCGTGTAACAAAGACAAACAAAAAAGAAACATACAGACGAATTGAGAACCTCCTCCTTTTTGGAAGTCGGTTGAAAAGCGGAATAGCTTAAAGAAGCTGTCTCCCTTTGGGGTAGGCAGAGACAAGGGAACGCCAATTGCTACGATCCAGACATACCTCTTTCGCTTCCTCCATATTAATGCATCTTGTTATACATTATTAAACAGCCCTTATTTGGATTTATGGGATATACAAATAGGGACATTCAGACTAGCAGCGACTTAAATTTCACGATCCCAGGGGAACGAGCGTCTGTGAAGACGACTGAACGTCGAAGTAATAGTCATCGAATGCAGAGCACTAACAAAACCGACTTCACGTCAAAAGTTTGGCTGAAGTATGAGGTCGCCAATGTAAATGTTCCCAGTATTCATAGATAGTTTTACAAAAATTTTATAATTTACTAGCTGACCCGGCAAACGTTGTTTTGCCATATAAATAAAAAAAAAAATAGATGTTGGCCGATTCTCATAGATACCGGATAAGCACAAAAAATTTCATCAAAATCGGTCAAGCCGTTTCGGAGGAGTATGGCAACGAAAACTGTGACACGAGAATTTTATATATTAGATTGATTTCGAAGAAATTTACCACCTCCGAAGTATTCACTCATATGAAACAAGAATATTCAAAGCCGATTCATCAGTGCTAGCACGGATCTTTTGTCGATCGTAAGTTTACGAATGCTCGTATAGTATGGAGACGGTTTTGCAAGCAATAATTGAAATCTATCCATTGCCGCACGGTCAGCTTAAATAAATGTGTTCCTTGTTAATTTAGAATGTTTGTTAACAGGTTCTACTCTTAAATAACTGTAAAATAAAAAATTACATTGTTACTAAAAACTTGCAACCGACTCCATACTATACGAGCATTCGATCGACAAAAGATCCGTGCTAGCACTGCATAATTGTCCACAAAATCGTGTAACTAAAACACAAAAAAACATACACACAATGTGAACCTCCTCCTTTTGGCAGTCGGTTGAAAATAAAATAATATAGGTACAGTGTGTATTGTTAACAATGGATAAAATGCAAATGGAAGATATCAAGTGTCTGAACGTGCTTATCTCACAAATTACCAGTCGGTTTTAAAAAAAACTTTTTTTTGTTAAATATTGTCTTAAGTTTTCGCGATTCATACTATTAAATAAAACACTTTTTAACCGGATTTATCGCGTATATTTACATTTTAAATTTTGTCTCGACGTTTCGGTGTCTTCGCAGACCCCGTGGTCACGAGCGACTGAGGTGTCAAGCGTCGGATTGATAGATTGAAAAAGTATAATCATCTCCATCTGTTTCGCAGTCTCCAAGCGTAGCGTTCTGGATTGACACAAAATCAAGACTAAAAAAAAAATGAAAAAAATCGAGCTACGCTCGAAGACTGCGAAACAGATGGAGATGATTATACTTTTTCAATCTATCAATCCGACGCTTGACACCTCAGTCGCTCGTGACCACGGGATCTGCAAAGACACCGAAACGTCGAGTCAAAATTTAAAATGTAAATATACGCGATAAATCCGGTTAAAAGGTGTTTTTTTTTGTTTGCTAGCACTTCTCGTCTTAACTTTATAGACTACCTATATTTTATCAAATAAACTCCTAAAAAGATAAGTTGGTTAAACCTGCGCGACTGCTTATTAAAATATTCAAACTAATATCTGCGGAGGCTTGTTAATGGCTTACTCAACATTATATGTTAAACCTAGTTTTTAAGTAAAAGCTGTTGGCCACCCAAATAATATAAAATAAAATAAAATAAAATAAAAATGCCTTTAAAGCAACCATTACAAATAACCGTTGTAGAACTGAAGCTCTCAAAATACACCTTTTACGACACAAATGAAAAGTTTTGCAACCCCCCCCCACCCTCGCACTACCCCTGTGGGGGTAAACAGCCACTATGCAAAGTGATACTTACGTAGGTACAACTTATAAGGCATAAAAATGGCTTTCGTACATTTGCCGTTCCGTAAACTCGTCACAGTTTTGTTCAATTCATATTACGTTACATATACATTGAAAGTAAATTGGTGTGATTTTGTCTCAAGGGTTATTGAAAATAAGACAACAGTTTTCAACAAATTTTCAAATAAAGTAGGTAGCACTTGCAAAAATTTTGTTGGTTTTTAGGTTTCAAAATGAAATAGTACTCTACGCTATAATTATTTTATTTTTTCTGCAATAAAAAATTGGGTCCTACACCAAAAGAAGCGTTTCAAACGACCGTAACCAGACTAATAGAGTGTTTCTTTTAGTTGCAAGTAAAACTATGATTTTATGTGATAACAGACAATCACACCAACTACATGGCCCCAAAGTAAGCATAGCTTGTTTTATGGGATACCATGTAGCGAACTAGGGGGGAACCTAGAATATAAATACATAATAGATAAACACCCAGACACGGAACATTTTTTTTTTCTTGTTCCGTGCTGGAATTGAACCCGCAACCACTGGCGTCTGAGGTAGACAGGTTTACCCCATCGCCAAAGTGGAATCTATCGTTTGAAATTTTACTGTATGTATGCACGGAAACAAAGATTGCGATGCGTGAGCTGACAACAAGGTGAATTTTCTTCGTAAAATAGCATTGTGCTAACTACTCATACTTTGTTTTAAGTTTTCTTAATTTAAAATAAAGCACTTTTTAACCGGACTTATCGCTTTAATATTTTTACACTTTGACTCGATGTTGGTGGTGATAAAAATATAAATTATACGCGATAAATCCGATTAAAAAGTGTTTTATTTTACTCAAACTTTTTTCCGTGACGAACTTCCTTTGTGTCGAACTGTCGAATGTATAACAACCTCCAAAAATACATTTTTAGAACTTTTGTGCCCTTTTTCTGGCGTCCGATGATGTTTATGAGTGTTATAAAGCTTAGGGGCTCCTTACGATAATCGCTGGGGGTTGTGAGGGCGCTCGCACAATGCACTTGTAGGTATATGAAATCTGGAAATGTTTGGAGAGTCATTACACCAGGCAGAACACCAGAGGTCATCAGACCATCTGATGTCACGTTTGACAAATTTCGAGGTATTATAATGATGGAGAGAGACTATTGCAGTGACAGGGAGTCAGCCTATCGCCCGCAAAAACGCCAGTAGAACCTCTGTCCCTTAACTGAGTTTTACAGTATGCCCGGGAAGAGAAGCAGCTGGCACATTCTATGTTTTTCTTACGCTCCCAGTCCAGCATAGAAGCAATTCCTAATGCTTATTTATGCGGCTTTTTCTCACGGGTTATTACCGGAGGTGTTCGAATAGTTTCGGGCTCTTATAGAGTTCTTCTTCAGGGTTAAATCACGGTAATATTATCTATACAGTATTTTAAACAGGCCGCATCTTTGAAATAAATGCCTACAGCAGCGCCGCGGTCCGTTCACATGTGATAGGGCTGCCCACCTTCATTACATTTGCCTACTTTGTGTAGCTCCCAACATTATCCGAAACATACAGACTTAATTTCTTAAAATTTTGAGATTTTATGAAATGAAACACTATTTCTAGAGGTTTTCCCCGCGTGATTTCGTATCCCGTGGGAATATCGGGGTAAAAATGTGCTACTCCTGGGCGCTATTCCAGACTGTACCACTATGTCAAATTTCACCTAAATCCGTTGAGCCGTTAAGCCGTGATTTAGGAACAATCATCCATTTATCCATCCAAATTTTCACATTTATAATATAAGTAAGATATGATAAGCTGTTATATCCGGTTAGAAAAGTGTTTTCTTATGAATCGTGAAAACTGGGTGTTTTTTCAAAGGGTAGCCAATTTTTTTTATTAAATTCTACGTGTAAGAAATGACAAAATAATACTACACACTACATACCTACTATTGATAACAAATATCAACGACACACACAACCACGTGTTATAAGGATACCGACACTTTAGTGGATTTCAACCTACCCTCACTTGAAATTAATGAAAGTGTGCGATTGGCTAGTTTTGTTTGTTGTCATGAATGACTGTACTATATCATTATTGTGATTGATTAGTTCTATCTGGAATTGAATGAACGTGGGGATTGGTTAGTTTTATGTTTGTAAGAACATAAGAATGACTGTACCTACTGTCTTATTATTTTATATTCCCATTCGCGAGCAGTGTGACCAGTGAGTCCTGTGCTTCAGGAAGTAAAATGGTCAAATTTGAAAAGAAAACAAGGTATTTTTATTACTGTAATCGATTATTCCTTTTGAAAAAATACCCTGTATACAGAAGATATTGCTGGAAAACTCTAGCTTAACTATAGTTTAGATACCTACAGAAAGCATGCACTTACTGAACACATAAATATCTTTAAGGCCGCGCCGCGATGGACACACAACCACTTTGCGGATATTTACGGCGCACTTAAAATAAAAACGGTTGAGTGGAACTAAATCTAACCTATTAAATGTCTATGGGCCATTTAAACCCGATCTCTTGGAAAAATTGGCTAGATTTTGTCTTGTGGTCACTAAACCCGCGTTTGACCTCAATCTCACCTGGTGGTCAGTGAAGATGAGGTCGAGGATGACAGCACACGGGCTCTTGAAGGAACTGGCTCTTCATAAAATATTACTTTATTGAACTAACTATGGACAGTGGTTGTGTTGTTTCTTCCATGCTGGACTGGGAGCGAAAGAACAACATAGAATGTACCAGCTGCTTCTTTTCTCGGGCATACTTTAAATCGGTTAAGGAACATAGGTTCTCGCGGGCGATAGGCAGACCCCCTGTCACTGCAATAGTCTCTCTCCATTATTAATAGTAATTCATTAGGTCAAAATTAATATTGGGTAGTATTTAATCGAGTAACTGTAAAACAAAAAATTTTAGGAGACAAAAATAATGAATTTGGCTTACTGTTTTAATTAACTGAGCGACTGACTGCGAGTGACGAAGAATCAATGAAACAGCGACTTAAAAACATTATTTAAGGGTGCTAATTAAATAGACTTCTTTTAAATAGCATTATTCCTATCTAAAAATCTAAGCTGCCATCTAAATTACTAAGTCAGCCACAATCCGGGCCACAAACCACGTCGGGGTTATTTAAAAAAGCTCTGGGGTTTATTGCGCTTCGCCGGCCGTATAACTCGCAACCTAACTGCATCGCACCTAGCCGTATCGACTACGTCTTTCGGAACGGGAGCCCTTCTTGTCGTATAATATTTTTCACCGCAATGTTAATGAATATATTACTTAGTAATGTATGAATATAGACATTATGATTTTCAATATAATCAACCTACTTGTTTTCTCATTATTACGTAAATAGTTTTAGTCGCTCACTTAGTAATTCAGTCGCAAATTTGTTTTTTTGGTCGCTCGTTTTATTATTTCCCTTTATTATAATACGTTCAAATTCGTCAAAGGTGACTTCAGATGGTCTTATAACCTCTGGTATTCTGCCTACCCCATAAGGGCGTGAAGTTATGTATGTATAGTTGTTAGCCAGGCGAACCTTGAATGGGTCTGACAAGCAAGCGGGGGCCCTCGGATTAGTCCAGTATTACGACGCGCTCAGCCAGGGGCGGTAGGGCCGTTCCAAGCCGTCCACACACGACTTATGAAACAATCAAAGGTTTTCTTCCTGAGCCTGTGTTTCAATCCTCGACCGCCTCGTCACTTACATCAGGTGATATTCAGGATAACCGCGGGGTTGGCGGCCGATTAAAAATATATTCCGCTATAGCTTTTTGCTTATCCTCCGTCATATTGATACATCATTGTACTTATAGTAAAGCAAGAGCACAACAAGAGGGATACTAAATAGTGAATTCTAACTCACAACTTAATTACGAGAGAAAAAAAAAACAACAAAAAATATCAAATCGTAATAATCAAATTGCTTCTAAGTTTTCAACATATTAACATAAGCACTATTATAAGTATCTAGAGTCTAGAAAATATATTTATTTTAGCGTATTTGTTGGATTTCTTTTTGTGTAGCCATTTTTTATTACTTCGTTCTTCAATGGAGTTTAATAAAAACACATGATCAAATTCACTTTGCCATCCTCCTTTAACTTATGTTTAACAAATTGGTAACAGTGCTATCCAGTAGTGCATCTTAGAACTATGATTGAAAAGTGATTCCAAAGGACTTTGAGATAATGTGACAATGAAAATCTCCACCGTGGCGGGCAGTCAGACGTACGAGACCGAGCCCCCGCGCTCGACAGCCTACTACTACGGCGACCTTGAACGGATAAAGCGTCAAAATGGCAGCTATCCACAAAATGGCGGCCATCCACAAAATGGCCGACACGAAATCCAAGAAGTCAGGCAAAACATCGAGCTGAACGAATACGTGACGGCAAATGAAGTCGTTAATGATGGCGCAGTTAGAGAAGTACCGCCTCTGCGTGATCGGCAGTGGAGTCTTCCAGAGTATTCCACTCCTGAAGGCCAGAAGGAGACGTATTCCACTGCTGGAACTTTTCCAATGCCAGAGCCGAAGGAGAAGGAACCTTTGTTGTCTGAACTTGAGGTTGTTGGAAGGCTGCCGTTGAGTCAACTAGATGCGGGAGTCAGGAGGAGTAGGAGCTGGTACTTGTGCTGTCCTAATGTTGGAGAAGAAGAGATATCGAGGGAGTCGTCGTGGAGGTATTCGAGTTTGAGACCTGTGACGTCACCGCCGGCTCCGAATCAGAATGGCTTGACGGTAGGTGTTTAAACTAAGTCAAATAATAGACTTTACGCTTCCTTCTTTTTATCTTGTATTATAGCAAGATAATCTGATAAAGTAACTGCTGTCCTGTAACTGTAAGCAAAAAATAAATTATTTCGTTGGTACATACACATGAAAAAAGTCAATTTTTTGTCAAATGAAACTGAAATTACCACTTCGTAAAGTCGATTTGCTGAGAAGAAGTGTCAGGAAACTCAACAGCAATCATCTTTCCGAAAAACAATTTACAACCAAGGACTTTTATCGTCCATATAATATAGCCTTATTATGCAATTTATGTTAAATAGTCTGTATCTTTAAATTTATCAAGTGGTAAATCTTAAATATTAGTGGGAACCTTATTATAAAAGTGTATACATTGACCCATAAATGAAGTCTTTTGTAGCCGGTTAGCTTATGCGTATTTCTAGTGTTTACATTACGTAATTCGCTTTTTCTGCGGAACATGTTCAAGTTTTCATAGCAAAAGGTTCATAGTCAGAAATATGAATGGAAAAATTGCAATAATATTTCAATACTCCACGTGAGGTCGGGTATTCGTAATACACTCCAGCTCGGCTATCACGGACAAGTACGCAAAATATTTTTATTGTTAGTGTCTCGTTTAGTGTCTTTATATGGCTTAAGTATACAGGGCTAATTTTAATTAGCGCATCAACTCTTGCTGGTTCTACGACTTTTTACATACATACATACATAACTTCATCGCCTGTATCCCGTATGGGGTAGGCAGAACACCAGAGGTAATAAAACCATCTGATGTCACGTTTAACAAATTTGGAGGCATTATAATAGTGGAGAGAGACTATTGCAGTGACAGGGGTTCAGCCTATCGCCCACAAAAAAGCCTCCCATAACAACTCGGTCCCTTAACTGACTTTTACAGTATGCCCGGGAAGAGAAGCAGCTGGCACATTCTATGTTTTTCTTTCGCTCCCAGTCCAGCATAGAAGATACCTTTTATAAAATCTTGATAAATAACACAATAAAAAGATAATCAAACAATGTTTTGCTCCCTCTGTTATTTATTACTCTGTATTTTGTAAGTCACCCCGAACCCCGCGCCCCGCTGCACGTGGTGTTACACAAGGTGCGTGGCATCAATGTAAATCGAGTAACCGCAGTTTAGAGACAATAAATATTTTTTGTATGGGAAAAATTAAATTTTTATAATTATAAATTTTAAAAAGACGTAGAACAAATGTTATTGGGGTTTATAGAGAAGCTGCCTGCACGAGATGATACGCTAAATAAAATTAACTCCTTATTGTAGGTGGTAATGTATTTTATATCAATTTGAAAAGAACCATTGTATGAAACTTCACCCGGGGTATGAAATTTACTTCCCCGGTCCATATTTATTATACGCTATACCTGTCTTAACAAGCTATTTCTTTAAACCAAGGACTGCATACCGGTATGAATTTCGGTACAATTTTTTTCTGTATGACGTCATACCGTTAAATTAGGTGTATTTAAAAAACAGTACAGGAATTCATACTGAAATAATTCTTGTACCTTTTTTATTATTGTAGCATAACTGATTTTTTTTCAGGTAACTGAAATTTTCCGTTATTAATATTAATATTAAAATTTTATTTTTAAATAACTGTAGAATGTTCGATAGTTTAGTTAAAGCCTATGAAGCGTAGGTACATATGCTGACCTATACATTTCGGTACAGAAATTAAATAAGTTAAAATATTTCTGTACTTAAAACATCCACAGAAATTAATCCGGTATACATTATTTGGGTACTGATGTAATTAATTTAGATTTTAATAACTTGTACAGTTATTGTGTTTGATGAAGCAGTACACTAATAAGGGTACTGAAATATAACGAGTACTATTTAAAAATTTTATACCGATATGCAGTCCCTGCTTTAAACTGAGTGAAACTTGATCGCTACCGGAACTGAAACAACTTAATTAATACAGGCGTATGTCAAAGGTTTACGTTATCAGTCTACTTTCCTCTACGTGTTTATTTATTTAATAATACTTTCATTATTTGCTTAAGATAACCTAATTAATGTTGACTGTGTAGAACGTTTGTGTTATTTAATTATACAGGGTGAGTGGTGGGTCACTTTCGAAATTCGAGGACGCTAAAGCTTGAGATCATATGTGAAGAGAATAAATAAAAAATACTGAGTAAACTTAACCGAAAGTTGAAGAATTCATTACGCAACGCATGTTCACACTGGTATCTACTTACCACGGACGTACGCACGGCGCTATCAACACAGAATAGGTAGGTAGGTCGGCATAGACGACTTCACGAACGGTCGTCGAGCCGTGAAGCATTCGTGAACTCTTTATTTATTTATGGGGAATTCTAGAGAAAAATTTACATAATTATGATCAGAATCGAGTACAGATTTCTCTCCTTCAATATCTAAAAGGAAAAGATGTTATCTTTATACATTTTGGCCCATAAGTGTACTACATAGACACAAAATTGTAGGGCTTAAACCGAGGAACTGTAAAAAATAGCATATATTTACCTATTCATGACTAAGTGCTGTAAAATAAATTATGTAGAGTTGTAAAAAATGCGATGAAAAAATTTAAATATGCTAAGTAAATTATGTTTTTTTTTTCAACAATGACAATTAAAAGTATCAACTCCAGTTGTCGCTCAACGCTCTACCAGGCACGGTTTGCGTGCTAACAGTAGATTTCCACGGTCGTCCATAATTCCTGTAAATTGTTAATTCTGTTGAATTCCTAAGTCTATGGCAGGTAGGTAATGTTTGCGTTGGTGTGTTGAGTGAGTAAATTGTTTGACCTCGTTCATGGTTTCAATGTCGGGTTTTTAATTAAGGTTTAAATGACCTTCCTGCGCAGTTATGGGTTCGTGGTCGTTTCATAAAATATAAGCTGTTCAACGCGGGTACAGCCACTTAAATCCAAATCTCATGGAGCGAACAGCATTATAATGTTTGTCCTAAATAAACCCGTGTGCCGTCATCTTGCCCTTACCTTATCTTACTATCAAGTAAAATCGCGGGAAAACGCGGCTGAGTCACTGTTAAAAAATAATTGACAATATAATGATCCTATACTCATTCCGTCTTCTTCTTTTCATGTAAGGAACTACCTAACATTTATACAAGTTTTTGGTTTATATGAAACCTGAGAACAGTTTGTGCAGCATCGGTAACACAATCGATTGCAATAGCACTAGATTTCCTAACAGACTATGTCTTCCGAATATAAAAACTGAAATATGTCTTAGAAATAGCCCAACAATGTGCATAAGAATTTTTAATAAATTACCTGAAGATATTAAAACGCTGCCACTTAATAAATTTAAATACGTCTTACGACAATGGCTAATTAATGAATGTTTTTATGACATTAATGATTTTTTAAACTTTAAATTTGACATAGGTAGATAAAATGTAAATAATTATGACATGGAGTGTTATGAGAATTATATGTATATTTTCTTTTTCTTTTAATAATAATATTGTAATACTATACTAATACATCAATATATATAAAACTGTTCCGTTACTGACTGAGTGACTGAGGTACTGAGTGACTGACAGACAACGTACAGCCGTAACTACTGGGTGTAGAGAGCTGAAATTTGGAACATACATTCTTTAGGGGATGTAGGGGTGCACTAAGGAAGGAATTCCCGAAATTCTCACGGGAACGAGAATTATTGGACTTTTTAGTTTGTATGAAAAATCTTATTCCTTGAGTGCACGGATATGATACTTGGCACAGAAGTTCTTCAAAAAGTGACTGGTTGTGTTATGAAAGGAATTCCCGAAATATCTACGGGAACGGGAAATGTATGATGTTTTAGTTTGTATGATAAAATCTTATTCTTTGAGGGCACGGATGTGATACTTGGTATAAAGGTTCCTCAATAAGTGTCTGTGTATATAATGGAAGGAATTCCTGAAATTCCCACGGGAACGGAAAATAGGGCTTTTGAGTTTATGCGTGTACGAAGTCACGGGAAAACGCTCGTTGTAAATAAATGCATAAGATAACAATATTGCAAGCTGTAATACAGTAAAGTATGCGCTCATACTATAATGTGTACCATCAAATATTACCATACTTTTCGCAATAAATTGATTTGATTTGATTTGATTTGATAGTTCTTATACTATTTTATATTATAACTCAATCTTTACAGATCCTTAAATAATGTACACAATCACTTGCACGAGTATCATTTGCGGCTTGAGATGCAAGTAGGTACAGTCAGCATCACAAGTTGATTGACACAATGAAATTTTCAAAGTCGCTTTTCACCTTATTGTACGTAAATAACTACTAATATTGACTAACTTCTATGTTTTATTATTACAACTGACTATACATAAAAAGGTAGATAAAATGTAAATAATTATGACATGGAGTGTTATGAGAATTATATGTATATTTTCTTTTTCTTTTAATAATAATATTGTAATACTATACTAATACATCAATATATATAAAACTGTTCCGTTACTGACTGAGTGACTGAGGTACTGAGTGACTGACAGACAACGTACAGCCGTAACTACTGGGTGTAGAGAGCTGAAATTTGGAACATACATTCTTTAGGGGATGTAGGGGTGCACTAAGGAAGGAATTCCCGAAATTCTCACGGGAACGAGAATTATTGGACTTTTTAGTTTGTATGAAAAATCTTATTCCTTGAGTGCACGGATATGATACTTGGCACAGAAGTTCTTCAAAAAGTGACTGGTTGTGTTATGAAAGGAATTCCCGAAATATCTACGGGAACGGGAAATGTATGATGTTTTAGTTTGTATGATAAAATCTTATTCTTTGAGGGCACGGATGTGATACTTGGTATAAAGGTTCCTCAATAAGTGTCTGTGTATATAATGGAAGGAATTCCTGAAATTCCCACGGGAACGGAAAATAGGGCTTTTGAGTTTATGCGTGTACGAAGTCACGGGAAAACGCTCGTTGTAAATAAATGCATAAGATAACAATATTGCAAGCTGTAATACAGTAAAGTATGCGCTCATACTATAATGTGTACCATCAAATATTACCATACTTTTCGCAATAAATTGATTTGATTTGATTTGATTTGATAGTTCTTATACTATTTTATATTATAACTCAATCTTTACAGATCCTTAAATAATGTACACAATCACTTGCACGAGTATCATTTGCGGCTTGAGATGCAAGTAGGTACAGTCAGCATCACAAGTTGATTGACACAATGAAATTTTCAAAGTCGCTTTTCACCTTATTGTACGTAAATAACTACTAATATTGACTAACTTCTATGTTTTATTATTACAACTGACTATACATAAAATTTAATCAATAAAGTCGTTATTTATGCACAATATGGTGACAAACGACTTTGAAAATTTCAAAGTCGCGGTAGCGAGCGAGCTCCGCGCGTTAGGTGTCCTCACTCGCGAGGCAAAAGCAATACATCACAAGAGGCTTGCAACTTGCTCAGTTTTTCAGATAATATTGTAATTTTTTGGATACCGATTTCTTGAACGAAAATATTTGACCCGAGTGCTAGTTTTAGTAAAAATTAACGTTACCTTCTCTTTAGGGAACCACATTAATCATTAAATATTGAGCATACAGTATTCTTATAAATTTATGATCATTTTTGTCTAATTATATAGTTTTATTTTAATTCTTTTTTTTTATTTTTGTTTTTCTAATTTATTTTTTTTAGTAAATTAATTTAATTTAATACAATGTAATTTAATTTAATAAAATGATATAGTTTGTTCCTATGATATTGTAATGGCATAATTTCTGAATTTCTGTTGAAGTTATTAGTCATAAATATTTTTACTTTCTCTATTTATTTTTATTTTTATATTTTACTTTGTTTTTTTTTCTTAAATATTTTTAAATAATTAATGAATCAATAATACTAGTACTAAGTTATGGAGGAGCGGGGTCTCCTGGCACAGGCAATATGCCTAAAAGGAGATTCCCAATCTACTTGTGTTATTTATAAGTTTTTGTTACCGAAATAAAATTCATTTTTTTTTTACCTTCTCTATCCTTGTTTACAGTCAGCCACACAAAGCAGCGTGCACACTGAAGACCCCGCCACTCTGCGCGCCGAGCGGGACGCGCTCGCCCGCGCGCTCGCGGCCGAGCGCCAGCGCGCGAGCGTGGCGGCGCGCGCGCAGGACGCGCGGCTGGCCGAGCTGCACGGCGTTATCGCGGAGCTGGTGAGGCGGCAGCGGGACAAACACAGCCAGGCCATACCCGAGGAGGAGCTCAGCGGTACGTGTTTTCTAGTCTTTCTCGTAGATATTTATAGGTACAAACTGCAAGCTGGGAACGAAAGAAAAACATAGAATGTGCCAGCTGCTTCTCTTCCCGGGTGTACAGTCACGTACATTTCGTATAGTATAAGACGCTAATTCAGCAATACGCTCCGTATGACGTATTGCCCTAAATTACATATTGTACATTTAATTAATCATTCAGTAATAAAATCAGTGTTAACTCAACTTTCACTCCGGGCGGTTTTATTTATCATTTCCGTAATTGCTCCGTATATCATCTATTTATCAAGTATATCAAACTGTTTAGGATCCATCCTTTACACCGGGTATACCGTTTTATTGGCCTTTTTCGGGCGATAGGCTGACCCACTATCACTGCAATAGTCTCTCTCCATCATCATAATACAACCATTAATTTGTCAAACGTGACATCAGATGGTTTTCCTCTTGTATTCGGCTTACCCCATAAGAGGTACAGGCGTAAAGTCATGTAGGTATGTATGTATGTCTACAAAACAAAACAAGATTAAGGTCTGACTGCGTTTGATAAAAAAGGATTTCTAGACACAGACAGAACTTCCATTTGTAATCCTATATAGCGGATATTCTAAACAGTCTAGCAAAGTGCATTTTGATACGAGTCGCTAAGGTGTGGACGAACTGCCAGCGTTTGTTTCCAGTAGGGACGCAGACTCTTAATAATGGACAATTATCGTCGTTTTTCAAGAGTAGGTATAGCTCATGTATCCTGTCCGCAATAAGTTTGTAACGTTAGCAGGATGTATCCTATTGGTGTTTCTAGATGTTTTCAAATTGAGTCACATTGAACTAGTTTATTTTTTGTGTTAAAAACCGGCGAACGAGCGTCATGACCGTAGCTCCATCTCGACGGTACGACGTGCTATGCCGTGCCGTTCCACGGCGCCGTCTTAACAAGGGAACAGCCTATCACCCACAAAAACGCTCATAAAACCTCGGTGCCTTTACTGAGTTTTACAGTAAGCCCGGGAAGAGAAGCAGCTGGTTCACGTTTTTCCATCATAATTGGTTACTTTATTTACATAATCAACATACACACAATAAATACAGGGTTATTGGTAATTAGACCGGATCCTTTTTAGGGGTGGTAGAGGATGTCATTTGCAACAATTTGACTATACATTGTGATATCCGGAAATGGCTCATTTTTTTATATTATTTTTTTTAATTTTTTTTTAGGATATCCAGTTTTCCTACTTAAAAATTCAATAAAAAAAAAAGTAATAAACCGATTTCAATTCTGTTTGCAGTTTTAGAGAGACCTTGTTACAGCTCTTAATAATAAATAACAATATCATACTAATGTGGACCCATCCAGAAACTTGAGGCTGTTTCATAAAAAAATAATAATATTTTTTATAAAATTGTTTGCAAAAACAATTATTATCTCCACAAAAACGCTAGTAAATTCAGTCTGCATTTTATTTAAAAAACATGTACAGTTTGTGTGCTATCCAACGAGGTAAAAAAGTTGGTGGTTTATTACACAGTTGCAGAAATAATGCGATAACAAAAGACTTAGGTAGAGACATTCCGAGAAAGGGTTTTAGACTAAGGTATCCATGTTGAATGCGCCGTCTCGCTCTTGCTTGTGTTTGTTGCACGAACAATGTGAACCCAGTTTGCTCAGGCACTTCGTACTGTTTAGACGCTCTTTTCAACCCTTTATCACAATAAAACTTCGACCTTGCTAACGTTATTGGACTTGTGTAACTTCTTTTTCTGTGATTCGGCTAGTGAACTGGACTCTGTGATTGATTGCTTACCCGACGACTTGGCTTATACTAAAGGACCTGATCATGGCTGCGGAGCCCCGCGACCACCTACCTCGTGTTCGAGAGTTCACAAACGAAGAGTATGCGGACATACTCTTTTGCTATGGTTTTGCCAATGGCGTCAGTACACATGCTCGAACGGAATATCAGTCTCGATTTCCAGAGCGCCGTTTACCCCATATGAGTGTGTTTGACGGAGTTTACCGGCGAGTACGAGAAACTGGTCGTGTTCAAAGACGACAAAGCGATGCTGGACGACCTCGTATTTATCAATCGGAGGAAGAGGAACAGATAATTCGCATGTTTGAGCAAGATCCGACGACCTCAACAAACGTCATTGCACGACGTCTTGGCATGTCGCAATGGAAAATATGGAACACAATGCACGGGTCAAGACTCTACCCGTATCATTTGACTCCGGTACAAGTTATACAAGACGGAGATCCTGCACGTAGAGTCGAATTTTGCAGATTCATGTTGAATACAGACATGGAAGATGCCAATTTTTTATTAAAAATTTTATGGACCGACGAGTCCAAATTCGATCAAGATGGATTAACGAATTACCATAATATTCATTATTGGGCCCCAAAAGAAGACGGTAACCCAAACAAGAAAAGATTAAAAGGATCACAAAGAAGGTTTTCCCTTAATGTGTGGATGGGCATTATTAAGGATGAATTGATCGGCCCTTTTTTCCTGCCCAACAACCTCAATGGAGAAGCATATGAAGTTTTTTTGCGAAACGAACTTTATGAGTTACTCAGTCATGTACCTCTTGAAACCCGAAGGAACATGATTTACCAGCATGATGGTTGCCCCGCACATTTTAGTTTAAGCGTCCGTGAGTGGCTAAATCGTCAGTTTCCCAATAAGTGGATTGGCAGAGGAGGACCCATTCCGTGGCCGGCCAGGAGTCCCGACTTGACTCCTGTCGACTACTACGTATGGGGTCACATGAAAAGCTTGGTGTACGACGAGACTCCTGGACCTGTGGCAACCATCGAAGAATTAAAACAGCGCATAATAAATGCAGCAGAAAAAATTAAAATGAACTTAAAGACAAGTGTCGTTAAAAGTAATTTACGCAAACGTATGCGTCTCTGCATTCAAAATAGGGGCTCACATTTTGAGAATGTACTGTAAAAATCATAAATACACAATAATTACAAAATCATAATCTTTTATTTCTTCAAAATAAATTAAGTTAAATTAAGAAAGTATTTCTTCCATAACTACTTCTCATGGATACCGTCTAAAACCCTTTCTCGGAATGTCTCTACCTGAGTCTTTTGTAATCGCATTATTTCTGCAACTGTGTAATAAAGCACCAACTTTTTAACCTCGTTGGATAGCTAACAAAGTGTAGATGTTTTTTAAATAAAATGCAGACGGAATTTACTAGCGTTTTTGTGGAGAAAATAATTGTTTTTGTAAACAATGTTATAAAAATAATTTAAAAATTTTTATGAAACAGCCTCTAGTTTCTGGATGGGTCCACATTAGTATGATATTGTTATTTATTATTAAGAGCTGTAACAAGGTCTCTCTAAAACTGCAAACAGAATTGAAATCGGTTTATTACTTTTTTTTTTATTGAATTTTTAAGTAGGAAAACTGGATATCCTAAAAAAAATTAAAAAAAAATAATATAAAAAAATGAGCCATTTCCGGATATCACAATGTATAGTCAAATTGTTGCAAATGACATCCTCTACCACCCCTAAAAAGGATCCGGTCTAATTACCAATAACCCTGTATAAGCATACCTACATAAAGGATGATATCCTTACATAATTTACGGGAAATAACTTTCCCAGCTAATCTTAGCTGCTGACTGTACCTCTTCAAACAAAACGTGCTCTATCTCTTGCGAGGATTTAGCTTATGTTAGCGCAACATTAGCGCGCCACTTCTCAAGTCATTTAGTTTTGTGGCGCAGGCAAACATGCGCTTTGCATTACAGATAATAATAAAATAATTATAATATCCCCAGATAATCACACCAACTACACAGCCTCAAAGTAAGCAAAGCTTGTGTTATGAGATACCATGTATGTAGTAAATTAGGGAGGAACCTAGAATATAAATATGTCGGAGCTAACGATAAGTTGGCGATACTAAGATTGTGGTATGACTTCATGGTAACGGAAGTATTTTGGTATTACTTTTATAGAGGGCGCTAAATGCAATGAATGACTGTTTGACATTCGATTGCAGCGCCAGAAATTATATCGTGAAGTGGGATGATGGCGAGTGACAGATACGGTTAGGACGGCGAGGCGCGCGGACGTATCTCGGACTGACGGTCGATAGCAGCTCGGTATTAATTGAGTTGACATTGTACCTGTAAAGTAACTGACGGAACGTACTCGCGAATATAGATTTAGTTGTGATTAAACCAGGGTTATACCCAAGCTCACAGACTCGGTACCAAGTAACGGTCCGGGGATTGATTCTATCGCGTTTTTGTGAATAACGCTTCTTACGTTTTGTTTGTTTTCCGACAACTACATTATAGCTAAACGTTACATTTTTGTTTTCTTGTTCCGTGCGGGAATCGAACCCGCTTCACGAGTGTCGTAGTGGCGTCTATACCACTGCACACCGGAGACCGTCAAAAGGGATGTTTATCTAGAAAATATATTATTCTATGTGTTTGTGATTGCGATCCCGTAAGAATCCCTATTATAGTGCGGAAGTACCTCTGTCTGTTTCATACGTACCGCTCAGCCGATTTTGATGAAATTTCGTATCGGCATAGACTAAAGCTTGCAAAAGGACATATACCGACATTAGATATCGAAGAATCTTTACATACATACATAACCTCACGCCTGGTTCCCTTTGGGGTAGGCAGTAACAAGGGAACACCAATTGCTTCGATCCAGACATACCTCTTTCGCTTCCTCCACGTCCATTAAGCTGTTCATACATGATCGCCGGTTACGGGTACTTTTAACTAGGCCCTTTTTAAGAACGTCGCGTTCGTTCGCCTAGGGCGGCCCCTTCCGACAGCACCATCCATTCTTGCTCTTACACCTCTTTCGTAAATCTACTTTCACTCATCCTTTCCAAATGTCCAAACCACCGTAGCATACCCTTTTCAATCTTAGTCACTACATCTTCTTTCAATCCGCATCTCTTTCTTATTTCACTATTGCGCACCCTATCACTCAATTTCACACATGCTTCTCAACGCTCTCATCTCCACAGCATTAATCTTGCTTTCATGTCTCTTCTGCCACACCCAAGATTCACTTCCATACATAAGCGTTGGCGCCAAAACTCCCTCAAGTACGGCAAGACGAGCCTTCTTTGGTATAGTTTTGCTAGGCATTATCGAGTATATGGCGCCATTAATACAATTTCCTGCTTTTACTCTCCTTTCAATATCACCTTCACACTTCCCATCTCTTGTAAACAAGGACCCCAAGTATACAAACTCTTTCACTTGTTCCACTTTTTCGTCTCCTATCATATCAAATATTGCATTCCGTCATATCTTCATTCCTCTCCATAAACATGACTTTCGTCTTTCCAACATTCACTTTCACACCTTTTCTTTTAAACGACTCATGTATCACAGTGACCATTTGTTGCAATTCCGACGCTGATGATGCAAGTAGAACCTGGTCATCGGCGTAAAGCAGAGTTTTGATCACTGTCTCATTCATTTTTAAACCCCATTCACACTCTTTCAGATCTTTCAAACAGCTATCCATGAATAGGTTAAACAGCCATGGAGACGCTACACAGCCCAGTCTAACACCGCTTTTAACATGGTGAAAAGAAGTGAAGGGGTCGAAATGTGAATTGTTCGAAAGTTCTATTTTTAGACATAGTTATATGAAGATATAGTTACGAATTTTGTATTAAAGCCTAAAATATACCTAACCAAACATACTTATTATCTCGATATGCAGAATGAGAATTTACGTGTATGAAGCCGCGGTGAACAGTTTCAAAATAAATCGCATTCTATGTGTTATTTTAACCTACATTTGAGATCAAGCAGGATTGGATTTCGTGGCCAACGCCAGTTATTCCCCCGGCAGTTACTAACCCCACTCAGTTATTGAGTTATTACTACTTATGATAGAGAAGCTATCTCACATAAAAAGTGGCAAATTTGATGATGTGATGTGATTGATGTGAAAAGCGCCCTTCACAGACGAATTTATACGATCTCCCTGTAATTGTGAAAGATGAATTTCCTCTGAAATTAACTCAAAGCAACATTATAATCACAATTCAATATTATTCTTTGTTACTTCTAAGTATGGGGCTTTAATACTTGTCCTGGCTTTGTTAATAATTGCCCCAGATGCGGGGGCACTTATTAAGAAAGATTAACAACAGATTTTTTGGTTTTGAAGGCTCTGCTTTTAAACTGTTTCTACTCTGTTGTAAACTAGCAAAGTCACCTTGGTTTAATGCTTTGTTTTATATGGTCTAGCCGGAGCTTTAAAGAATAATTGAGCATTATTAATTGCAAATACTTAAAATGTTCTTAATAACATTTGTTATGTGTTTTCCAGACGAATGCGAGTCCACGACGCAACCAGCGGGCGAGCTCGATAAGGACACCGACCAGTCGCAAACTGATCAGGTAAATACTCTCTATTTGTATTGTGATAAGGTTTACAATTCATGTGTGTATTATCTAGACGTTCTGTTGATTTAGCAGCACCTTGGTTACGTATGACTCTTTAACGTTGCCCGCGCCCGCGTGACTCAGTTTCTCCTTTAATGTTTTTGTTTATTAAAAACAAAGCCCGCGTTTTCCTCAATCTCACCTGATGGTAAGTGAATAGGAGGTCGAAGTTGAAAGCACACGGGCCGAGAAACGAACTGGCTGTTCATAACAGTCGCACAATCGGACCCTCACGGGTTCCGATCACCAAGCGGGGCTCACTCTGATTACACTGTTATAAATTATGTGATTTACATGCAAAAGAAGTACATAAACCTGTAAAATGTCCCGAAAACAGCTGTAAATTTCAATAAATTATGGAAAAGAAAATGATCTTCGGTAATTTTACAGATTTTTAATTATTTTTATGTAATTATACATAAACGTGTATAATGACAGAACAATTTGTATTTTTGTATTACAGAAGCAATACATAAAAAATGTGTAAATATACATCAAAAAGTTATTTAAAAAGCTCTAGGGTATATGGCGCTTCGCCGGCCGTATAACAATATGCAACCTAACTGCATCGCACCTAACCGTACCGACAACGTCCTCCGGAACGGGAGCCCTTCTTGTCGCATAATATTTTTAATCGCAATGTGAATGAATATATTACTTAGTAGAAATTATTATGGTATAATCTTAATATATAAAACTCTTCCGTTACTGATTGAGTCACTGACAGACAACGTACAGCCAAAACTACTGGTCGAAGAGAGCTGAAATTTGGAACATAGTGGATTCCTGGAGTGCACGCATATGATACTTGGCATAATGGTTCTTCAAAGAGTAACGGTTGTGTTATGGAAGGAATTCCCGAAATTCCCACGGGAACGGAAAATATATGATATTTTAGTTTGTATGAAAAAATCTTATTTCTTGAGTGCATGGATGTGATACTTGGCGTAAAGGTTCTTCAATAAGTGTCTGTTTGTATTATCGAAGGCATTCCCGAAATTCCCACGGGGTCGGGAACAATAAGAATTTTATGTTTATGCGCGTACGAAGTGGCGGGAAAAAGCTCGTTATAGTATAAATTGTTTCAAGACGCAGTTTTCGCCAAGGATCGTCTCGTGGCTAAGTTATAAAAATAGAAGCTTGATCACTTAGCGAAAAAAAATATTCTGTGGCTGGACTTATTATTTCTCAATAAAAATAACATCGCATTGTAGGTAACTTGCGCAGTATCTTCTACTCCTTCCAAACCGAAAGACAAGCCTCGTTTTTTTTGCAGAATGAGTCGTGTTCCCTCAGTCCGGAGGTGACTCCTGAGGAGAAGGCGCTCCCCACCGACCTGGACGTCACCACGGATACCAGCACGCAGGCGGATGAGCAGTAAGTGGCTACCTAGCTGATGTGGGGTTTAGTCATAATAGTAATTACATTGCTAACTAAAGCAAATTAATAGTTTAGATAACCCACAGACAGAACACAAACATTTAAATACAATTAGGGCAGAGTATTCTGTCACATTAGAATAAAAATAAAAAATTGTAATTTGAAAGTACGTATAAAAATTTATGTTTTAAAATAATTCAAAAATATTTAGAAGTTGTATCACTTGATTTATTTTTAATTATATTTCGAGTTCAATAAGTTTTTTCTCCATCAGAGCTATATCGTCGTGAAATTACCTTAAGATATTAATGAAATGAAATGAAAAATTTTATTCATCATAAGACCATCGAATGGCCGCTTAATGACGTCACAATTTTGTACTTCGGCTTCTACAAGGTGTTGATAGTTATTGAATAAGATATTACAGTAGACCAAGAGACGAAAAAAGCCGGCGGAGAAAACTCTTGGCACTCTTTTTCAGTCAGGATTATACGAATTAATACAAATAGGTACAGTACATATTGATCATGACATGAAAAAAAAACAAACACAAGACAGCTAATTGTGAGAGCCAATGTCATGCCACAACCAAAATGCTTACATAGTAGGTGCATTGAGCTATGGATGCACAATACGAATATGACAAACTGGGACCAGAGTATTTAAACAAGAATGCAATAAAATACTCGTAGTATCATCAGCAAAACGATACCCGACGCTACCACTAGCCATGCGGCCTGAGGGAGGATGACTTTCTTGCTGTTGTCTTGACAAGAAAGTAAGTGAGTGGAACAGTCACCAGTATGCCATATGTCATACTGCACAGCCAAGCCGTAAACAAAATTAATAATTAATTAGATTTTTTTTTGAAATATCCTGTAGTGTGCCTTATCCCATGCCTTTTTATCCTCTAAATAATCTTTATTTTTATAATAAGCTTTTCGAGATAGAGTGTTTTTAATGACTGATTTAAATTTATTGAATGGCAGGGATGGAATTGACTTCGGAATTTTGTTGTATACGTATTGACATTCCAATAAATGATTTGCTGCTTTTTGCCAGCCTTAATTTGGGAAACGATAACTTATGGTCGTTTCTAGTCTTTAAAAAGTAATTTTTATCATTACATCTGCTTTGTACATCTCCCGAAACATTTCTAAAAACTGTAGAAGCTTTGACGGGCCGCTCTGGTACGATTTTACGGAGGACATGATAAGCAGTCGGTCCCGGGTGCTGTATACTTGTATACAGTAGTCGTTAGGGATTGTCGGAAACCATTTCGGCGCCCTGAAATGTCTGACGTCCACCAACCAGCACTGGGCCAGCTAGGTGGATTACGGCCTAAACCTCCTCGTCACCCAGGGGAGAGACTCATAGCCCTGCAGTGGGCTCATTACACGGAGACAGACATTGTCTAGCATTATTTCAAATGATTGTGTATATGTTTCAGTGTAGAGTACCCCGCCGTCGCCGCGTCGTCCAGCTTGCATCTTTCAGACAAAGACTCACAGCTGTGCTTGAGCAGCGCGCGGTAGGTTCCATTAAATTTCATTTAACCTCCAATACAATGTATGTGTACCACATTTATTCTCATTTTATTCCTTTTTGATTGTTTAAAACTCAGTTCTATCTGGTAAACTTTTTAATTGATATAATCTTACTGTAGAAACAGCTTCTGGGAAGAGGAAACTACTTATCCTAAGCTCACAGGGCTCTGCCCTTTATTAGGGAGTAGTGAATGCTGTAAAGTCTTTCCCTTTTTTATTCATGTATACCTTTTGCTTCAATGCTCTGTAATATTTTTACTGTTTCTGTTGTGTCACTTCTTACTAAAATAAATAAACAATTACAATTTTTCAACCGACTTAAAAAAAAAAGAAAGAAGTACGCAATTCGTCTATGTTTTTTTTTTATGTTTGTTACCTCATAACTTTTGACTGGGTTAACCGATTTTGATGATTCTTGTTTCTTATGATAGAGGGATACTTCCCATATAAATTTCATCGCAATCAATTGAGTATTTCATGAATAAGATTTTTTTTTACATAATATGTATGGATTTGGAGATCCTTTACCTTGCCGACCTTATACTTCAGCCAAAGTTTTGACGTGAAGTCGGTTTTTTAATGCTCTGCATTCGTTGACTATTTCTAGCTTACTATAATCGTAAGGGGCTGAAAAAACGTATTATAATGGACGACATCAATGAGTACCTGTGATTTATATTTTACATTTTATCTTAAATTTTAATTTGGTATCAAGACTATTGTTTACCTAATTGGGGTGAATGTTAGTCACGTGACGGTCTCCGTGGAGCCGTGTCCGAGACGCTAAGCACACAAATCGTGAGGTTGCGGCGCAGACATACATCTACATAGATAGCGCAAGAGTCACGATTTGTATTGACACCAAGCGTGCCGACTTTTTAACACCTTTAGTGACGTCACAGCTGATATTTATTGCTGGGATACACCGACGCCACCGATGAAATCGATTATTAAGAACGATATCGATTTTCTAACAGACATACCTATAGACGCGCGACTGAATTTTGGCGACAAACCTCAAATGCGCATTTTCATCGGTTGTTTATATCCGCAGGCGCTGCCAGTCGGCGCGCGGCGCGGGTTCGAGTCCCGCGAGCCGCCGCGACACGCACGTCTACTCCTCCCCGGGTGAGTTGCTTTTGTTATTTTTTATTTAAGTAAATTAATTATTTATTATTTCTTCCGTGCTGGACTGGGAGCGAAAGAAAAACGTAGAATGTACCAGCTGCTTCTCTTCCCGGGCATACTGTAAAAGTCAGTTAAGGGACAGACATTTTATTGTGAGCGATAGGCTGACAGCCTGTTACTGCTATAGTCTCTTTCCATCATTATAATACCTCAAAATTTGTCAAACGTGACATCAGATGGTTTTACAGCCTCCGGTGTTGTGCCTACCCCATAAGGGATACAGGCGTGAAGTATGTGTGTATGTATTCATTGTTTAATTATTCTCGCTGACGAATATTTTAATAGCAGATTAAGAAGGACGAGTGAGTCTAAATCACGAAAAAAATCTGACCCTAAACAATAATAAACAAAAAAAATTTCAGCCATATAATGTGTCTACAAAAACGTATGTAAACTTGTTATACATATACTCACAATTTATTGTCAATAAAAAAAGGGAAATAATAAAACGAGCGACTAAAAAACAAATTTGGACTGGAAATAATAAAACGAGCGACTAAAAAACAAATTTGGACTGTCTTGAAAAATATATGAAAATGAACGGTTTTAAATATTAATATTGCGACTGAATTACTAAGTGAGCGACTAAAACACATATACATTGCGATGAAAGAGATAAGTTACGAGAAGGGCTCCCGCACCGGAAGGCGGAATCAGTACGGTTAGGTGCGACGACGAGCGCAGCGAGGAGGAGCATGTTAGGTTGCATATAGTTATACACGTGCGCGAGCCGAGCGAGCGAAGCGAGCGGTGCCGCGGCAGCGGCCGGCGAAGCGCCATAAACCTGGTCAGCTATTATAGTCAACCCTGGACAATCCCGACATGGTCAAAAGTGTTTTTAAGTCGCTGTTTCATTGATTCTTCGTCACTCGCTCTCAGTCGCTCACTTAATTAAAACAGTAAGCCAAATTCATTATTTTTGTCACCTAAAATTTTTATTTACAGTTACTCGATTAAATACTACCCATAAAAAAATACGTAGTGACAATAGTAGATCAGTAGTCAAGGGCTGTAAGGCATCAATCGCAGCCCGAGATATTGAGGCGCACGAGAGCAGCGAGGCCGCCTATAGATCGAGGCTGCAATTGATGCTTACCCCCGATTGCGAGGTAAGCAGAAAAAAAACCGGCATTACAAGAATAAAACATTTTATTTGTGTAAATTTGTACTTAGTGAAATGAGAACAATTCGAAAATTTTAGGGACAGGTGTTTTTAAAGTTAAAGTTTTCTACTCCCACCTTTTTTCATTAAAAAGAATCAAGTTAAGAACTTGATAATTTTTTTTCTTCGCCGTTCGATATTTAAAATTGATGACTATTACACTCACACGAAGACAAGGCTGAATAGCAAAGCGACCTCTTTGGTCATTGGGCTGAATGCATGATGTCTATTGCCAGTATGATGGTTAGATGTACGCGCACTTTTTGAAAGAAAGAAAGAAGTGTTTTTTGTAATTACTTACCGACTTAGGGCTTTTCTAGCTAGATTATTACCCTAGAGCGCTAATTAGTCACCTACAAGCCCCAATTGGAGGTAATAAGAACCTACTTACCGAACATGAGAGATGTAAAATAAAATAAAAAGCACAAATTTTGGACAATGTGGCCGGCCTTATCGCGTCAAGCGATTTCAGACAACCCGTATATTTTATTTCGGTTTTGCACAGAAATAAACGTACGTATTGTTCTTCTAAAGTAAGTATATGTGTGTATTGCAGGTCGCTGCGAGGCGCGGCAAGCCAAGCTCGCGTCGCGCGTGCGGCTCCCGCGGACCGAGGACGGGGACCGCAGCAGCGGCGACGAGGTGGGTACAGGGGGGTGTTGATTACAGGCGCTCTTGTTTTGTACTGGAGGGAGGGTTGCGATACACAACTATTACTCTATCTTCAACGTATTTAAGTATATTCTTCAGGAAAACAACTAGGTACAACTTGAAAACCAAATATATTCTGACATGTTTTCATAATTATGTATTATTTATTATGTACTTTCAATTCATATACTATAATTTCTAGCATGACATTTTACTAATAAATACTGTGACTTTATGCATATTCTATTACTAACATGTACTAATTCAATTTCATATATATTTAGTATTAAGTTCAAATCGGACATATTCTTATTATAATCATTGCACAATTGTACAAATTTAACCAAATAATGCTTTATTTAAAGTTATAACTTAGCCTCCTTAAGCTGTAGCAGAATATCAGCGTATTGCTTTTAAGCAAATATGGACGCTGAGCTATGGCTTTTTGCGCTGCTATAACACACACTGATTTAGATTAAGTATTTTTAAGAATTGTTATAATATTAAGTTTATAAGTGTGTGATTTTAGTAACAATAAACGTTTATCTATCTATCTATCAAAAACCTTTAATTCAGTAGGGTACCTTTCACTATTTTACAATTTAGATTTGCGTGCGAAGCTACGTTATATAAAAGAATATGGCAAAAGCAAGAAAAAAGTTGGGGGGTCGTTCCCGCACTGGCCAGTTGAGTATGTAGCCGTATGACGCTGTAATAACGCTCCATCATTGGCTGTCGATGATGCGAGATACGTCCCTGCGATTGGCTGGCTGTGACGCGATGTTAAGTTCTGCAACGGATAATTCGGAGCACCACAACGCCATCTGGTCATGACAACGCTAGAGTCTTAACAGGGAGTTTTGGCGCCAATAAAACATTCAATATGTATGAAAAGCAGGATGAACGCTGTGAAGATGAGAGCTTTGAGGAGCGTGTGTGGTGTGAAATTGAATGATAGGGTGATAAACAGTGAAATAACAAAGAGATGCGGATTGAAAAAAAATTTTTTTTTTTTTTTTTTTGTTTTTCCGCCACAGAAAATTTTGGGCACCCCCTATGCCGCGCTTAGCCGGCAGACTAGGTGGGTTCGTAGGTTAAACCAAATAAAAAAATAACTTCGGTTTAACAGTTATTTAATTACCTTCCGCGGCTAGGTTATAAGGTAACAATGTTAGTGGAGCACTGGCCTGTTGTTTGAAGTTGTGGTCCTCGTGCCGGTGTTCTGCTCCAGGCGCGTCCCTTTTTAATCAAATTCCAACAATGCAGGTTCTTCTCGGTAGTATTCTGCACGTAGGACTTTTAGGGTAGTAGTTGTTCCTCACGTGCTTGTTAGGATTATATATATGCCGGATTATATATTCCGCTTTAGATTTTAGTCCTCTCCTTGAACTTTACAACTTAGTCCTCTCCTTGAACCTGGAATGCACGGCGAATAGAAAGGGCGTTAGTCGCGTTAACAAAATGGCCGACACGACGCTCACGGCACAAAGGTCGCAGTGTCTCCATAAGGAAGTTAGGAAGGGTATTCTAGGGTTACACATAGTGACTTTATAATTTAAGTTAGAACACCATAAAAATAAACGTTATAGAACAGTAAGGCAACTCACCCGGTAGACGGGAAAACTTCAAGATATATAAGTTGAGTTAAATTGTTTTTTTAAGCGCGTCCGCTCTCAGTTGAACACGAAACGAAATGGCCGAGGCTGAGGCGCCCGCAGGGAGGGAAAAGAACGAGTTGGTTCTCAGGCAGCGTTGCGTTCATTCACCATAGTGAATGTTATGTATTTTAAAGTTATTCAACAGGCAAAGAATTAAGCTATTAAGTATGCAGATTGCTACAGTACCCCCCGACAAAGCGAAGGATTTGGCGTACTTGTATGCAAAATCCGACTAATACTACTATTTGGACCTACTATTGTTTCTCTCATACATCTTTCATACTTCACGCAACATTCATTCATAGCCATACTGTCATCATATCATATTAGGATGATTTGAGACCCTTTCAGACAGAGAACAATCCTTTTAGAACAAGATTGTGCTCAAACAGCAAGTCTTTATTTGGTAGATTTAAATAGTCATTTAACAAATCATTATTCTTTTAGGGAATAGTTATTGAAAAAGAACAATCCTTTTAGGTCAGATTGAGCTCAAACAGCAAGACTCTGTTTTAGTAGATTTAAATGTGTAGGCATTTAAAAAATTATTACTCTTTAAGAGAATAATATTTAATAGAGAACAATCCTTTTAGGTCAGATTGTGCTCGAACAGCAAGTCTTTAGTTTAGTAGATTTCAATGTTTAGTCCTTAAAAAAAATGTATTCTATAGGGAACAATGATTTAATAGTTAATAAGATCAGATAGATAGCTAAGTCTTTACTTTAGGAGGTTTAAATTGAGTAGTTAATAAAATTCATTATTCTTTATAATTAGTGAGTTTGAAATCTTTGATGTGGTATGATCCTAGTGGTTTCCCAGACATGTCGGCTAGTTCATAAACAAGTGGAGATAGTTTTTTAATAATTTTACATTTAATAAATTTTGGTGCGAGTTTTTTGTTAAAATATTTGTCCTTATCGCTTTGGTAAAATGTTTTTCTCCAAATCACATCACCAATATTAAATTCTGCAGGTCTCCTACGTAGGTTATATTGTTGACAGTTTCTGCTGTGAGCGTGCAATAAGGAAGCTTGCACCTTATTGAAGATGCTAGATAGTACACCTATGTTATCAGCATAACAATCGCGCGGTTGAAAAACAGGATGGTCATCGCTTTCCTTGCTAAGGTAGTATGATCCACATGTTACTAACTCACGTCCATAGACTAAGAATGAAGGAGTGTAGCCAGTAACCTCATTCACCGAACTATTAATAGCAAATTGTATTTTGGGTACTAGTTGATCCCAGATACGCTGATCATTTGATATAAATGACGATATAGCAGTCATAATAGTTTTATTATATCTCTCAACTGTGTTCACATGCGGAGAGTATTTAGGGGTGAAGTGGAGTTTTGGAACCTTATATTTTTCAAACATTTGTTTTAACGTAGCACTAATGAACTGTTTTCCGTTATCGAGAATCACGGTAGAGGGAATCCCATGTATGAGGAATACATGTTCTTCTATAATTCTAGTGACTATTTCAGCTGTTGCACGCTTGATTGCAAACAGCAGACAATATTTACTGAAACAACATGTGACTACCAGGATGTAGGAATTCTGCTTTCTGGTAGTCGGTAGAGGTCCTACTAGATCGACGCTAATAGTTTCGAAGGGTCTAGAACATTGTTTCGGCCTACCCATTTCACCCAGCGGTGCATGGTTCTGGTGCTTGTGTGCAATGCATGTGTCACAAGACGTTACAAATTTTACGACGTCAGCATGCATTCCCGGCCAAAAGTATTTTAGGCTAAGGCGTTTGAAGGTTTTAAATATGCCTAGGTGACCGGCTGTTGCCTCCGAATGATTTTCAGAAATAATGTTGTGTCTTGACTCTACAGGAATCACTTCTTTCCACTCGACTTCTCTGTGTAGGACAGATTTAGTCTGCATAAAGCGAAATAAGCGATTGTCTCTAATAGCATAGTTAGGAAAAGACGTAGGCGAGTTCTGACAACCTTGATAGATATTCAGATACCATTGATCTGTAGTAGTTGGCATTATGAAGTTAGTAGAACTAGCAGGTGTGGTTGGTACGTTATTGATAGCTGATATCTGACAAGCCCGAGACAAAGCATCAGGTATGACATTATCAATACCACGGCGGTGTTTTATTTCAAAGTTAAACATAGAAAACCTAACGCCCCAACGAGCTAAACGACCAGTAGGGTTGTTTAAATTAAGAAACCACTTAAGGGCTGAATGGTCAGTATAGACTATGAATTTTTTACCATTGTCCAAGTAGCATCTCCAGTGTTCTAGTGCTACTAACACTGCTAAAGCCTCTCGCTCAGTGATGCTGTAGTTCCTTTCTGGTCTTGTTAATGTACGACTAGTGTAGGCAATTGGATGCTCAATGCCATCTATGGTTTGGGTTAATAGACCTCCAACACCATAGTCGCTAGCGTCTGTGTGAACCTCGAATGGAAGATCAAAATTTGGGCAAGAAAGTATAGGAGCGGACACTAATAGCTCTTTTAGCTTGGTAAACGACTCGTCAGCTTCTGTAGTCCATACAAAGGGATTAGTTCTTTTGTTGGTAGACGTTAGTTTATTTAAAGGACCAGCTATTGTACTAAATTGTGGAACAAATTTACGATACCAAGAGGCTATACCTAGAAATCTTTTCACCTCTTTTTTATTTTTTGGTGTCGGGTAATTAACAATAGTGTTGATTTTTTCTGGGTCGACATGAAGGCCGCTAGAATCGACGATATATCCTAAGTATTTAAGTTCCCTACGGAAAAACACAGATTTTTCAAAATTTATAGATAAATTTGCCAAGGTTAGTTTTTTAAGTACTTTTAATAATAGAGAAATGTGGCTGTCAAAGTCAGAGCTAGCAATTACTATATCATCTATGAACACGAAGACAGAGTTCTCGAATTCAGGACCATAGAACAGCGTATCGACTAGTCTTTGTTGAGTAGCGGGTGAATTTGTTAATCCGAAAGGCATAGTAACAAATCTGAAGGTTCCCCGACGTGGAATATAGAAAGCAGTCTTATTTCTATCATTCTCAACTATAGGTATTTGCCAAAACGCTCTAGATAAATCTATACTACTTAGGTATTTGGCGTTTTTTAAGTTGTCTAAGATGTCGGCTATGTAGGGTAACTTATATGCGTCTTTCTTAGTAACTGAATTAAGCTTACGGCTATCTAGACAAAACCTTAGTTTACCGTCTTTTTTAGGTGTAAGTAAGACCGGTGAAGACCAAGGGCTTTCACATTCTTCAACCACTCCCAGTGCTAACATCTCATCTAATTGTTCCGATAGGATACGCTGTTTTTCAGGAGAAACACGATAGTAGCGTTGTCTAATGGGTGGTGAATCGCCAGTGTCGATTTGGTGACTAACTAACTGTGTTCTACCTAAACCACGTTTTTCAGTAGAAATGTCTTGAAACTGGGCAATAACGTTGTCGGCGACTGTACGTTGGGTCTCGGATAGTTCTTGATAAGATTGTAGAAATAGCGATGGTTCTTCCTTTATTGTCACTTCATTTAAATTAGTACAAGATTGAAGTGAAATAGAATTACAAAATTTAGGGAATAGTTTAAATTTTTTCCAAAAATCTATACCTAGTATTAAGTTTGTTTTTACAGAAGGTACCACATAAACCTTCAGTATGTGAAACTGATTTTCAAAGGAAATTGGTAGATAAATACAACCAGTAGCAGGCAGTCGCTCACCTCCAGCGGAAGTAAACGTTATAGAGGCGTTGGTGTGTAGCACCAAACCCAAGAAGCTAAGTTTTTCATGGCAATTGTTACCTAAGATGCTAACTGAAGAACCAGAGTCCAACAGACCAGTAAGTTTAGTACTACCTACTCCAATAGTTGCATATGGACGCATGTCATGATTAGATTTATTGTTATTTACTGTTGTAATGTAGTAACTAGTAAAGAAAATTTTTAGAGTTGTTAGCCAGTTTTTCCAGTCAATTTCATTAAAGTTTTTTGACTTTTTAGTACAAGGTAGGATAGCACTACCATTACAACAGGAAGAAATTAGTTTTTTGACTTATTATGAGGGTGGCATTTAGTGCAATTCGGATATTTAACATCTTTGTTACCGCATTTAAAACAAATTAGAAACCTTTCAACTTTGCACCGTCCTAAGGAATGTTCTGTAGTTCTACAGCGTGGACAGTAGATTTTCCTAGTGTGGGGTTCCGTATAGTTAATCGAAGCTACATTTACTTTGTTTTCCGAATATTTATTATGAGAATTATTGTCTTTATAGAAATTAGGTTTAGGATAATTATAATTAGATTTGTAGTTGCTATTATTATTTTTAAATTGATAATGAGTTTTAGCTTTGGAAGTGCTAGGTTCGTTAATTGATAAAAATGCCAGATCAGGGGCTAAAGTTTCAGATGAAATCCTAGGTGGTTCTTTAAATTGTGTAGTGAGTGATTGCATTCTTTCAAAGTTCCTACAGACTTGTTTAAGATTCGAAATGCTATCAATTGATGAGGAATTTGCAGCTAGTACACTTGCATAACAAGGTCTAATATTGTGCATTAGGATGTTTAGTTGTTCACTCTCAGGAACTTTGGTTTTGAGTCTTGAAAACAATTCAGTCATTTTAGAAAAATAAATTATAATATTCTCAGTTTCACCTTGTGTTCGGTTACGAATTTCCGCTAGGAGACGATAGTCGAAATCGAACTGGCTAAAATCCTCAATTAGTAAAGCTATTAATTCATCCCAAGTGCAAACAGTATCCCTAACGCTACGATACCAATGTAAGGCATCGCCAGTAAATATCTCAGTTGCATAAGATAACAATTTAGATGGATGGATATTTCTAGTGGTGCTATACTCGTTCACTCTCTGTCTAAAGGCGTGTACACAAGATTTACCGTCAAATTTAATTTTTTGAAGGTCATTAATGTGAGAACGATCACAGTTAACAGACATCACAGGTGTAGGGTTATCAGAAGTTGTTTGTTCGCTCTCTATTGCAGGATCACAGCTAGAACTTGCCAATTTATTTAAATTATTTAATTTGTTCCTAATCTTATTTAAGTTATTTGATAATAAATTTACTTTTTCTGTATGTTTAGGTTCAGAACAATCTATACGTTTTAAGCGATAATATAAATGATTGCACAATGCTGTAGTGCGGTTGAACAAACTCTGTTCAAATTTATCCTCAAGTAGTTTTAATTTGTTCACAAGTTCAGTAAAAGAAATGTTAGCGCCTGTAATATCTATCTCCGGTTCGATGCCTGACTCGACTATGTCAGATGTAGGTATTAATGGTGTTAACTTATTTATCTGCCTGCGTAGTTCAAGCACAGTATTTGCAGGTTCCTCGCCTCTAATAAGCACTTCGTAGGTTAATTCATTTTTGTTTAGCAAAAAAAATTTAATAGGGTGAGTTCCCATGTTCCAAGATGTTTATACTACTAAGTTAAACAATATTTATAGTTAAAAGGAATTAGATGGTGTTCTTTACAATTAATTCAAGCAAGAAACTACGCTTAGGTGATATTATTTGTAGAAAATTTAGTTAATTAGAGAGAAAAATTAAAGTTAGCAATTTGGGGACGTTAAATTAATGCAAAATTACAAGTAGTTTTAGTAGAAAATAAACAATATTAGTGTACAAACTGTTATGTATTACAAATGGTAATGATTTAGATGTACTGGTTAGAACAGTATAAAAGTTATTTATATATACTGGTTAAAACAGTATAAAAGTTTTAAGTTTGTCTAAACCCGCGTTTGACGTTAATTTTACAAATTGATAGTTAGGAATTAATATACTGTAGGTTAAAAATTAGAGCAACAATTAGAATTAAACAAGAATTTAAATTAAAACACAAATTAGAGTTTCAACAAAAGCATACGGGTTTAGTAGAGGTGTTATGAAGATGGAGAGAAAACCTCTGTCCCTTAACTGACTTTTACAGTATGCCCGGGAAGAAAAGCAGCTGGCACACTCTACGTTTTTCTTTCACTCCCAGTCCAGCATGGAAGTAATTGTTAACAATTTTGCATTTGCACAAAAAAACTATATAAAAACGACGTTAAGCAATTATTTAGAATTTACAAAGAAAGAAGTTAATTAATTTAGACTAGTACGTAACAGTTTGCACACTCACCCACGCGTTCACACGTTTAGGTTATGTGAACCCGTAGAATTTAGGAAATGACGAGCTTTGGAAGGTAATTAAACCACGTTGTAGGCGCCACTGCCGCGCTTAGCCGGCAGACTAGGTGGGTTCGTAGGTTAAACCAAATAAAAAAATAACTTCGGTTTAACAGTTATTTAATTACCTTCCGCGGCTAGGTTATAAGGTAACAATGTTAGTGGAGCACTGGCCTGTTGTTTGAAGTTGTGGTCCTCGTGCCGGTGTTCTGCTCCAGGCGCGTCCCTTTTTAATCAAATTCCAACAATGCAGGTTCTTCTCGGTAGTATTCTGCACGTAGGACTTTTAGGGTAGTAGTTGTTCCTCACGTGCTTGTTAGGATTATATATATGCCGGATTATATATTCCGCTTTAGATTTTAGTCCTCTCCTTGAACTTTACAACTTAGTCCTCTCCTTGAACCTGGAATGCACGGCGAATAGAAAGGGCGTTAGTCGCGTTAACAAAATGGCCGACACGACGCTCACGGCACAAAGGTCGCAGTGTCTCCATAAGGAAGTTAGGAAGGGTATTCTAGGGTTACACATAGTGACTTTATAATTTAAGTTAGAACACCATAAAAATAAACGTTATAGAACAGTAAGGCAACTCACCCGGTAGACGGGAAAACTTCAAGATATATAAGTTGAGTTAAATTGTTTTTTTAAGCGCGTCCGCTCTCAGTTGAACACGAAACGAAATGGCCGAGGCTGAGGCGCCCGCAGGGAGGGAAAAGAACGAGTTGGTTCTCAGGCAGCGTTGCGTTCATTCACCATAGTGAATGTTATGTATTTTAAAGTTATTCAACAGGCAAAGAATTAAGCTATTAAGTATGCAGATTGCTACACCTAAAACAAGCTTTAACCAGTAAAGCAAGCTTTAGCGGGAGGAGGATGAATCCTATTACGGACGAATGGGCATTCTATAAGCTGTTAACCCCAGTGGCTAACGGCAAATAGAATGCCCAGACAGTGTGGAGACTCACTCAGTGAAGCCGAGCATACCCACTAAACATCCCCCTTTACTGACTCACCTTGATTGAGGCCATTAGTCTTCATCGGAGCGACAGCCAATTGGAGAGAGAGGCTGCGCAGTGAGCGGCATCCAGACGGCTGCCACCAAAAGGAACTGAAAGTGAGAAAAAACAAAGCTAAGATTAGCAGAAATGACAAAGCTGAAACTAAGATATTATCTAGAGTGATCAGACTCACTCTGAGATAGGAATGCTGGAAAGAAGGACTACGTTTAGAAACGTTGAGCTTGCTGGAGTTTCCTGATAAGGGGAGCGAACTTGGTTAGGACCGGAAGAGCACCGTTGAAACCCTCTGGGCTGGCGTCGAGACCGGCGCCGAAAGCCAGGATCTCGTCGATGGGAGCGAGCTGGATCCAGAACGCCATGCGGTCTTGAGAACCATTTGCATTCTGGCACTGGGAAGCCGATTTGGCGGCCGGTTGCGATTGAGTCGCGACCCGGCTGCGCTGACCTGGAACGATAGAAGTAAAGGCCTTAGGGGCCTTTGAACTGACTGGAGGGGCGTCCGAGCTAGGCTGCGGTCGCTCTCTCCAGTTCTCGATGGGCTTCACGGTAGCCCTGGCAGCACGCGGTGCCTTGGGGCAGCCGCGAAAGTTTGCTGTGTGGCCTGACTGGCCGCACAAGACGCAGGACGGAGCGGTGGGCGATTCGGGAGTGCGAGAGCACTCCTTAGTCCCATGCGGTTCTAGGCACTTGACGCACCTAGGGGAAGCATGACAATTTGCCGCCGCATGACCATACAATTGGCAGCGGTGGCACTGACCTGGAAAACCACGCTTGTGTGGTACCTCGACGCGGATGTTGGAGAGACCGCACACGGTGAGCTTGCCTCTGAAAATGGACTGCCCTTGCGGGCTCCTCGCTAGGATTACTAGCGCTAGTGGGAACTGCTTGCCTCGGCGGCTGTGCATTTTGTGCACAGATTCGACGGGGAAGCCTTGAGAAGACAAGTCCTCTTGGATTTGCTCGTTCGAGAGCTCGAACGGCACGTTCCTGAGGACGGCACGAATCTTACGCTCCTCAGGGAGGGCGTAAGTGTGGTACTCGAGCTTTTGATCAGCAAGAAGCCGAGTGAGATTCCTGAAATCGGGAATGGAATTGACAACGACCTTAATAGAGTCACCCACGTTGGATGCCTTACTATAGTGGATCTTGGGATTGTGTCTACCGCAGAGAGCTGAGACCTCGGTCCAGCGGCTCTTGTCCCGTAGAAAGACGGGGGGCGGAGACTTGACTTTCGGCGGAGCCGAATCTGATTGCGACGCAGGCTGTGACGCCGGGATCGCTGAAACAAAAGGCGCAGGAGCAGACGCCGGTGCGACATTTTGCGGAGCAGGAACAGAGGCTGGAGCAGCTGAAACGGATGGAGATAAAGTCGAAGAAGCATCTTGCTTCTTCTTCTTAGACTTGGACTTTTTGCGAACCTCGGTGAACGGAGCAGGAGATTCTGGAACTAGAGGAGCGGAGTCGGAATCACTACCCGGCGGGGTATTTTTCCGTTTGCATGCGGTGGAGTCTACCGACATAAAATCTGAATGAGGATCGACGTACTCAGAGGGATCTGGAGACGCCGGAGAATCAGTTTGGAACCCCTGTGAGAAAGAGGCGACCTGAGGACGAGCGGACAATTGCTCTCGCAAGGACTCGATCTGAGCGAGAAGGGCTTCCTTCTCGGCTGCATATTGAGCTTCCAGTGCTTGTTTATCGCTGGACAACTGGCTGAAATCTGAAGACAACTGACTGAATTCAGAGGACGAGGGACAGCGGGATAATTTCACATTCAGGGAGTCGATCTGGGCCTGATAATCTTTCATGTTTTTCATGTTATCACGATAATAGAAATGAGCTTCTTTGTTAAGGTTTTCCTTTTCCTTTTGGAGCTCAAGAATACGACGGCGATTGATTTCGCATTGATGCGCGGTACACTCAGTGTGACGAGGCATAATGCTGGGCTGAAAGAAGAAGTCTCTCGAAGACAAACTGCGCTGAAAAGAAACGACCTAGTACGGACCTATTGCCGGTGAACGGCGGACGATCAGGCTTCGTTGGCACGGTTACGTATCCACCTGACCAGCGATGCTTCGGCCGGCAGCAGTCGGGTCCGCCCTGAAAAGGGCAGATGAATTAGCCCCGACACCACACAGCCTCCACAAGAGAAAACTTTCCGAAAGAGCTTAACTTGGCACCTGACCCGCACGAGTGCGGGGGAGGGAACAAGGGCAGCGCAATACGAACACTCGGGAGCGGCCGCAGACACGACCGTTCGGGAGCGAACGCAAACGGGAAGTCGTGAAAAAAAATGTACTGACTTAGATTGAAAAGGGTATGCTACGGTAGTTTGGGAATTTGGAAAGGATGGTGAAAGTAGATTTACGAAAGAGGTGTACAGAGCAAGAATGGATGGTTTCGTCGGAAGGGGCCGCCCTAGGCGAACGTTTAATTCTAATTGGCGACGTTCTTAAAAAGGGCCTATTAAAAGTACCCGTAACCGGCGATCATGTGTGAGAAGATTAATGAACGTGCAGGGAGCGAGAGGTATGTCTGGATCGTAGCAATTGGCGTTCCCTTGTCTCTGCCTTTCCCAAAAGGAGACAGGCGCGAAGTTATGCATGTATTTATGTACGCTCTTGTTTCTTCTTCTTTTAACTTAAGAGCTAAACTCTTGTCGGTGGAGTAATCAGGGACCTTTAGTGGGTTTCAAGCTGGGTTTTCAGGAGCTAGAATATTTTAATTTGATTAAAGAGCCCTATAATTTTGCTGGATGTTCATACGACTAGTTGTCTTAAAGGAAACCCTCTTTAAGGGTTTCTAAGTAAATAATTTAAATTACTAAAAACCTAATTAAACAGTCAAAACGATTGAATTGTCCATTCGGAAAAGGAAACCCCTTCATAAGCGCTTAACGACAAAAATTATACAAGCAAATTTGGTTCTTATATCTAAGAAATAGAGACGGATCCGCACTGGTATACTACCGCGCTTACGAAAAACACTTTAACTAGTTTTTGAGAAGTTAGAAAAAGCGCGTTTATAAAAATATTGAAACGGTCTCTATGGCAAAGTTTAAGCTCGTTTTCTTTATTGCAAAAATGAAAACATATTTGAAATTAGCAAACCGAACATTTCAATATGTATAATGTACCAGCTGCTTCTCTTCCGGGCAAACTGTAAAAGTCAGTTAAGGGATAGAGGTTTTGTTGGCATTTTTGTGGGCTATAAGCTGACCCCCTGTCACTGCCATAGCCTCTCTCCATCATTATAATACCTTCAAAGTCAAACGTGACATCAGATGGTTTTATAACCTCTGATGTTCTGCCTACCCCATAAGGGATACTGGCGCGAAGTTATGTATGTATGTATATAATTTAGTATTTCACTATAAACAAACAACTGTTCTATACATTCCAGACGTGGTGTATAGACACAGTGGAACGTTTAGCGAAGGATGTTTGCGCGCAGGCGGAGTTTCGAGAAGAATTGGCCGCGGCAGGCAACGATGGTGAGTTCAACTTTATTTGTTCGGAAATAAGGTGGATTTTGGATTGAATATTTATTGTCGTTGTAACTTTATAGAAGAAAATATGAGAGATATTGTTTATATAGTGGGCTTAACTCTATTTATATGGTGGTAAGGTTGAGTTTAAATTAGATTTTGCAAAAAGTACCGGAGTTATTGTTTAGATGATGAGTTCTACTCTATGTGATTGAATATTTGTTCTTATATAATAAAAAAGTTACGTGAAACAAAAAATGTCGTAGGAACTTCCCCGGATTGTTTTGATGATTTTTCATTTCTACTCATATGGGGTAACAGCCCGTTCACACATGGTCCGTTTTACTGGTCCGTTTTACATGGAGTTGTATGAGCGTCTTCACAGATGGCACAGTATTCGGTATACGTATCCGGTAAAACGTATTCAGTAAACTATGTGTGAATGGGCTGTAAGGTGTACTTTCAATCAAATATTTGGTGTCCTTGTAATTTTAAGGAACTAATTATTACTAGGTAATATTGTTTGAGTGGTGAGTTTTGACTCTATGCGTATGGCAATAAGATGTATTTTGAATTGAATTTTAGTCGTTTTAAGTTTATGGGAGAAAATTTAAGCGAAATGTTCTTCATATTGTGGGTCTAACTCTGAATACGGGAGTAAGGACTATTTTGAATTGAATATTTTCTTTTGTAACTTGCGTTGAAATATGCGAAATATTGTTTTGATATACTCTACGCTCGTCGCAATAAGGTGTTTTTCTAGTAAAATGTGTGTCGTCTAGGAGATACATTTAAATTGTAGTCGGTACTAAGGAAATATGTATGAAGTAGCTGTTTCGCGCAATTTCGAATTCCGCGGGAATATCAAGATACAAATAGCCCACGTGCTACTTCAGTCAGTACACTATCAGTATGCCAAATTTAATCCAAATCCATTTACCCTTTCTGCCGTAATTGAAGAGCAATCATTCAAACATCCAGTCATCCATACATATCCATCTAAACTTTCACATTAATATTAAAAGCTTCTCTTTTATGCTATCTAGTTGTTCCATTTGTAATTTATATTAAAAGAGTACATTAATACATTCCATGCCGGACTGGGAGCGAAAGAAAAACATAGAATGTACCAGCTGCTTCCCTCCCCGGGCCACTGTAAAACTCAGTTAAGAGACAGAGGTTTCATTGGCATTTTTGTGGGCGATAGGCTGACTCCCTGTCACTGCAATAGCGTCTCTCCGTTATTATAATACTTCATTTGTGAAACGTTACATCAGATGGTCTTATAACCTTTGATGTTCTGCCTACCCCATAAGGGATACTGGCGCGAAGTTGTGTATGTATGTATTAAAAGAGTATATAATTTTGTAACAAAGCTGTTTCTTATCAGAATACTTAATAAATATTAAGATAAACATTACGGCCATGTTGTCGCAGGCAGCGCCCTCTGCCGCCTCGCCGCTCGCTGCGCCGCGCTCACCGCCGCCCTCGCCAGGGCTGAACACAACCAGACCAGGTCAGTCTAACCAGTAGCTGTTATATCAACTTAACATTTCGACATAATATCTTCATCATCATGACGACCACTTTGGCGTTGGGGTAAACCTATCTGCCTCAGACGCCAGTGGTTGCAGGTTCGATCCCCGCACGGAACCAGAAAAAAAAAATGTTCCGTGTCTGGGTGTTTATCTATTTATGTATTTATATTCTAGGTTCCCCCTAGTTCGCTACATGGCATCCCATAACACAAGCTATGCTTACTTTAGGGCCATGTAGTTGGTGTGATTGTCTGGGGATTTTATTTATTTAATATCATCATCACAACTCTTTGTACCTCTCCCACTGCAGGGCATGAGTCCCTCCCCTGGGTGACGAGGAGGTTTAGGCCATAATCCACCAAGCTGGCCCAGTGCTGGGTGGTGGATTCCAGAATTTTCAGGACGCCGAATTACAAACCTTAACGACTGCATAAAGAGAAAAAATATAATAAAAAATAAATATTAATTATTATTGAGTAAACTTAACCGAAAGTTAAAGAATTGATTACGCAACGCATGGTTAAGCTAGCGTTGACAGCGATACGCGTGCCAGGTCACGTGCCGCGATTGAATCAGGCGTATGTAAAGTAAATAGTAATATACCAGGGTGGTCTGAAAAGTTTCCGACCTTAACGCAAAGATGGCGCCACTCGTCAACAAAAGCTAGTGAATGTAGTTGTGCATCTTTTGACAGGTTACTCACCAAAGTTTCGGCCATTTTGGACGCGCAGTTTTTAGTTGACAGTCGTTTGAGTGAGTACATGTGAGTGTTTTTGTGAAAATGGAAAAAATTGAGTATCGAGCTGTTATTAAATATTTGTTTTTGAAAGGCAATACGCCTACGCAAATCAAAAATGAGTTGGACTCTGTGTATGGGGACTCTGCACCATCATTTACCACAGTGAAATTTTGGGCAGCTGAATTTAAACGTGGCCGTAAGAGCTTGGGAGACGATGAACGTTCGGGACGTCCAAAAACTGCAACTACTGACGATAACATTGCTAAAGTTCACGAAATGGTGTTAGACGACCGCCGAATTAAAGTGAGAGAGATAGCAGAGGTTATGAAAATGTCCAAAGAACGTGTTTGTCACATATTAAAACAAGATTTAGACATGAGAAAGCTGTCCGCGCGTTGGGTGCCGCGTTTGCTCACGTTAGAACAAAAACGTGTTCGAATGAACATTTCCAAGGCTCGGTTGGCGCAGTTTAGGCGCAATAAATCCGAGTTTTGGCGCCGATTAATTACTGTAGATGAAACTTGGATACACCATTATACGCCCGAAACAAAACTACAGTCAAAACAGTGGACTGCAAGGGGGGAACCAGCTCCAAAAAAAGCAAAAACTGTTTTTTCGGCTGGGAAAGTGATGGCGACTGTTTTTTGGGATAGTCATGGAGTTATCTTAATCGATTATCTTCAAAAAGGAAAAACCATTACAGGAGCATACTACGCATCATTACTTGACGAGCTGAAGGCACAAATTGCGGAAAAACGGCCACATTTGCAGAAAAAGAAAATCCTGTTTCACCAAGACAACGCGCCGTCTCACACCTCAGCGGTTGCCATGGCAAAAATCCACGAGTTACGGTTTGAACTGCTTGACCATCCGCCTTACTCACCAGATCTGGCCCCAAGCGACTTCTTTTTGTTCCCTCATCTAAAAACTGCGCTCGGAGGACAAAGATTTTCGTCAAATGAGGAGGCAATCACCTTTGTGAACAATTATTTTGCAGAGAAAAACGCCGAGTACTATTTGGACGGGTTACAGAGATGGGAGCATCGCTGGGAGAAGTGTGTAGACTTACAAGGAGACTATGTAGAAAAATAAATAAAAAAATTAAGAAAAAAAATCTTGTATCATTGTTAGGTTGGAAACTTTTCAGACCACCCACGTAGTAGTATTTATTTATAGGGGATTTTAGTGAAAAATTAAGTACCTAATTTTATTACATAATTATGATTTAGAATCGAGTACAGAGTGTCCTCCTTCAGTATCTAAAATTTGTCAGTAGTCACCCTGTATATTTTTTAATGACACGACCACATGCGTGATTTGACTTACTACGCCGCAGCCGAATAGTCGGCCACGGAGGCCGACAAAGATGATAAGAATTTGATATCACATTTAGTACGTTTAATGATAGTTACGGAACCCTTCGTGGCAAGCATTATTTATTTATTACTTCCAGGCTGGACTGGGAGCGAAAGAAAAACATAGAATGTGCCAGCTGCTTCTCTTCCCGGGCGTACTATGAAAGGCAGTTAAGGGACCGAGGTTTTCTTGACAGTTGCGGGTGATAGGCTGACTCCCTGTCACTGCAATAGTCTTTCTCCATCATTATAATACCTTTAAAGTTGTCAAACGAGACCTCAGATGGTTTCATAGCCTCTGGTATTCTGTCTACCACGTAAGGGATACAGGCGTGAAGTTATGTGTGTGTGCGTGGAAAGAGGTTTTAATTTAAGTTTTTGTGGACGATAGGCTGACTCCTAGTCATTGTAATAGGCTCTGTCCATCATTATTATAATATCTCCCAATTTGTTAATCGCAACGTCAGATGGTTTTATAGGCTCTGGTGTTCTGCCTACCCCACGTGTGTATGTATTATTTATATTGATTGACTGCGCAGGTTGCAGCGCGCACTGGCGCTACAAGAGTCGTCGTGCGTGTGCGTGTGCGCAGCGCTGGGGGCAGCAGACCGCGCGTTGGAGTGTTACGATGTGTTGCTGGCGCTCGCAGAGGCTAAGGAGGATAGCGACGTGAGTGCACACAACTAACTAGCTCAGTGTTTAATATAGTTTTGACAATCAACGACTGCAGGGGATTAAACAACCGACTTCACGTCCAAACTTCGCCTGAAGTATAGCTCATCAATGTTTAAATATAATATTTTTAAGTTTCTGCATTTAATAATGCTCAATTATTCTTAAATACCTATATGAAAAAAAAACTTTAGTATCAACTTAAAATAACTTTAATTGAAAAGCTATCTAATAGATGGAGCTACGTTAGCAATATAACGTGAAAACAAAAGTATGTTAAGTAATTTCGAGGCGTACCGCCAGGCCCCGGTAGCTCAGTGGAAGAGCACTCTTCCGAAAAACTAGAGGTCCCAGGTTTGAAACCTGGTTTTGTGATGGTTTTATTTAGCATATTTCTTCAGTTATTTAATGTATAAGTAAGTGCCGATTCATCCGTATAATTTCAGATTTTTTTAAATAATTTCGAGGTTGCGATGAAATTTACGTGAAACCACCTCTGAAGTTTTCTCTATCGTATGAAATAAGAGTATTTAAAATCGGTGCATTAAAAAAAATTGCGTAATAAAGATACAAAAAAAATTTTGGAAATCGGTTGAAAAGGATATTTCAGAAACGGTATATTTATTTAAATAAAATACGTTTTTATCGAGTTGAAACTGCCTCAAAACTCCAGTGTTCGCGGGTTTGATTCCCGCCAAATGCTTAGATTTATGTGCATGTTTGAGTGCAAAAAAAAATTAAGACGTTTTGAAAATCAGCGTTTCGGTCTCTTGGGCACTGCAGCATAAATGCTGAAAGCCATTGTGGTATATAGATGGAGCTACGTGAAGCTTAAATTATTGATTGGATTATAGATGTAAAATTTCATTAAATACTTAAATAATTGTTTTTTTTACTAAGTTATAAATCATGATGATTTTATTGCATTTCAACTTTTTTTATTTGTCATAAAACAAAGCAAACCCGTGATTGTGAGAAGAATTTATCATAAGCTCAAACTAGTTCAGGTTTCTGATCAAAAATCTGCATTTGTAAAGGTTTACGATGAATTTGAATTTAAACTGTGTCATCTTCCGGTTTTTTGCTTGAAAACCCAGGTTTTTGATCACGTAATTTCATTAAAAACCTGCGACGTATACATTTTTTAACATTTGTTACAGATATAAGTGGAATTGTTTTATTTTTTGTAAACTATTAATGTTTTTTTTACTTATATATTGCAGCGCGAGGAAGCAGAGCGCATAGCCAGCCAGCTACTATGCGCGTTAGACGCGCCTCGTATTGCGCTGCCCACTTCGCTTCTCCCGCCCGGCCCGTGGCGCGACACGCTGTGAGTACAACGCGCTTCTAGTGAGGATAGCACTGGCTTAGCGCCATGTTGTGACGTCACAGCTGGCAATTCGAACCGGTTAGGTAGGCTCAGCAAAACAATATTAAGTATTTAATATCGTATTTATTTACAGTTACATACAAAAATTATTCCACGTTTTCAATTTCTTCCATTGCACATAATGATGAAAATTCATTTTCCGAATAGTCGTATAATTGAAGATCAAACGAACTTCTAAGTAAAGTTCGATCGAAATTATATGAGCAGCTTAATTCGAAGCGATTTATTAGGTTTACTTATTGTAGTATCGGTCCCATGTGTCAGCCTTGCACGGTTATTTTAGAGTCTTTTTTTTTTTTTGTATTGGCAACACTGCTTCACCTCCGGCTCCTAATTAACCGGCCCTTTTGGAATCATTTTGTTTAAAGACGAATTATATAAAAATGTAATGGATTATTCTATTTATAGGATAAACCATTGCATGGTAAGGTAAAAAAACGATAAGCACAGGTAAGTATTTTACTTATATTAAGATATAAGGGTTGGGATATTTATTTTCAGTAAATAAATAAGTAATATATATGTTTCGTTTTAAACTGGGAGGGTGATTATAAATCGCTTCGAATTAAGCTGCTCATATAATTTCGATCGAACTTTACTTAGAAGTTCGTTTGATCTTCAATTATATTTCGCAGCTTAATTCTTTGCGATTTATTAGGTTTACTTATTGTAGGATGTTCAGAGAGAAAATAAGTAAAATAGCTTACATGATCAACAATTATTATCCATTTTTAGTTATAATATAGCAATTAAATCAATTTCCATACAAAATATAACAACATAATTAGGTACCTACATTAATTATTATGTAGGCATAAAATCACTCAAAATAGTTGTTGCGAAATTGCTAGAATTTTCAATAATTTCTTTGTTATATTTAGCGAATACTTTGGAAGAGTTACTCCAGCCAGCGGCTTTTCTAATTGTATCTAAATTAACTCCAAGCTTGTTGGCCTTAGATGTTGCAGCATGCCGAGTGCTGTGAGCACTGAACAGCGAAGTGTCGATTCCACTTTCATACAGAGTCTGTTTTATCCAGTTACTTAATCTTTGTGAAGATAGTTTTGAATGTGGCTTTTTATAACTTATAAATAAATATTTACAGTTTTTACGAAGTTCTCTTGTTTTGTTAATATATGATTCTATACACCGGACAGGACAAATCTCTGGAATAAACATTTCAACACTATATTTACTTATATTATCGAGGTGCATTAAAGATAATGTTTGCTTTTTTTTTTTTTTTGAGCCAAAAAATCAAGGACTATGTTTGTGTCCCATATGACCTCATATTTATATGTATTGCAGAATATGTATTAATAGTTCCGTATTTTGCACCTTTGTTAAAAACATCGGTTAAAAAATTAATTACGACATGAACTGAACAGGTCAAGTAATTGTGCTGCATTTCGGAACAATAACTAAACAAGACTTGATACAGATGTTATATTGCTTGTAAGTATTACTAGATAAAGAAGATAACATTATTTCTGTAGAATCAACAGATAACGATTTATTTAATAAAACCTGCCTGATAACTTCACGGCAATCAAACCGAGTATCTTGTGTAAGCTGTGTGTCAATCTGATAGGAGATTGAAGAAGGTTAATATTGGGTTCAAAATAAATTGATTTAGAAATAGATATCTTTTTCAATAATGTGAACCATGGATGTGTGGGCCAATTTAGTACTACGAATATACCCTCGGCCTTATCATCTATTATTTCTCTAAGTGTCTTTAAAATGAGGGCAAATGGCGGAAATGCGTAAAAATAATAGTTAGTCCAGCTGATGGTGAACGCATCAACAGCAAATGCTTCGGGTTCATTTTTCCACGTAATGTACAATGGGCAATTTGTATTACACCTACTGGCAAACAAATCTATTTCTGGTCTATTTCACCAAATACTCGTTTAATACCACAATAAGCATGTTCACTTAATTCCCATTCAGTATCTAGAAACTTTTTGCGAGACAATGCCGTGGGTAATAAATTGTCCTTCGTATTAATATAAGAAGCTAATACTTTAATTTTACGTGTTTCGCACCACTGCCATATATATATATTTTTTTTTGGACATATCATTTAAATTTGGGTACTTTATGCTGCCCATTCTATTAATGCAAGATATCGCGGTTACGTTATCAATGCGTAACAAAATTTGACAGAATTTTTAAACCTAAATATGCCGCTTTTAATTCAAATTAATTAATATGAAGTGTCATTTCAGACTCCTTCCAATCACAGATTAGAAAGTATTATGTACAAGTACAGATAGGACACATCAATATTATAAGGAGTTTGGAATGCAAGCTTTTTTGCCGCTTGGCGGCGCTTATGTGCTTGAGGTTTTTTGGTGGGACTATGCACTCTAGTGGTTTCTAATATTATTGTTGATAAATATTGATTTTCATATGTGAAAGAAAGGGTGCTTTTTTTACAGTACAATGGCAATGAACTAACGAACCACTATCAACAATAATCAAAAACCAACACTTGTTAGAATGTTTGATACCTATAAAGTTATTCGACGAAATATGTGAATCATGAAGTCTATCAAGCATCACAACAATTCAGTTACATAAATGATAAACTTAAGTTCACTTGACGCTACTTCTGAGTTTGCAGGCAATCATATAAACACAGCAGATATGTGCATTTCACAACAGATATGCAAAGGACTTTCACAAGCCGGCAGCGTTTTGTGATCAAATGGTGAATGATTGTCTATCACTCACTCAATTCACTCATGTTAAGTTGTTATTGCCAATAACAAGTGGCGCCACCTAACGTTAAAATGATGCTATGGCCAAACTCTTGAAATTGAATAAAATGCTTTGATTGTCAATGCCGTGCTTCCAATAACCAAAACATTCCTTGTTATTACTCGAGGCACCCCAGCTTGAATGAGAAGCATCAGAATTAATTTCAATTTTATAATCATCAGATCTTAAGCTAGCATAACCATTATCAATTTTGTCTAGCCACCAATAAACATCTTCCCGGATATTTAATGATAAACTAATCTGTCGTTCATATGATGAATTTTCACATAAACTTAAATACTTAAGTCTTTCAAGACGTTTAGAATAAAGCCACGAATATTGAATAGCAGGGCAAGCCGATATGAGAAGTCCAATCAATTGTGCATAATTACGTAACTTAATTGTTTTTGCTTCGAAGATTTTTAAAAGAGATTGTTTTATTTTTACCCTCTTTGTTTGAGGTAATTTTAAAACCATGTTTTGGGAATCAAATACAAAGCCTAGAAATTTAAATGTGTTTGAGGGTTGTAAAGAACTCTTATCACAATAAATCTAGAAGCCTAAACTTTCTAAAAGTGTCTTTGTAAAAAGTACGTTATTATAGCAATCTGCCTTTGTTTTACCAACGCAAAAAATATCGTCGAGATAAATAACTGATATCATATTTCTTTGATGTGATCGCAAAAATTCCATAACAGGTTTTAAAAGTTTTGTAAAGGTAGACAATTAAATTCATATAGTTTGTTATTGAATTTGAATCTTAAGTACTTTTTGTGCGAGTTATGAACTGGTAGAAAAAAATATAAGTCTTTTAAATCAATAGTTGACACAAAACATCGCTCGGTAACGAATTTAGATGCAGTTTTATAGCCTTCCATTTTAAAATGGACGGTTTCAACAAACTTGTTTAATTTTTTCAAATTCAATATGAACCTTTTGTCTCCGTTTGGTTTAGGTACTAAAATATATCGGATACAAACTGTTCACTATCGTATGTACACTTAGGTATGGCTTTTATTCGAATCAAGTAATCTATGCAAATTTTAAAATCGTTAAAATTTTTATCTGGCTTATATCTTGAGTCAGGATTACTATTTCCGAAGGGCTTTTTAATAAACGGTATTTTATATCCCTTAATCCAGGACAAAATTATAGGTTCATTAGTTATTTTTAACCAATTTTTGTAAAATAGCTTTAGACGGCCAGAATAACTGACCTCAGATGTTAATATCTCCTGTTGTATTTCTTGGGCGGCGAGCGTGAGCGTGTGTAGTTCGGGGTGTGTCGCGGCGGCGGCGGAGGCGGCGGCGGCGGTCCCGAGCGCTGCACCGGGCGAGGTCTCCCCGCTTCGGGCCGCGCAGCAGGCTTCCGTTGCGGGGGCTTCCAGTTTAAACAATTTTGAGAAGTAATCCTATAACTTTGGTTGTTTCTGTTTGAAATAAATGGTTGTGAAGGCTTAAGGGATTCTCCGGTTTTTTGTATAGTTTTTGCGGACCTTAACTTTTCTGGTAAATCGGTCCCAAATAAAAATGTATCTCTGGTGGTCTGACGAAGGGTATCTTTTAGTTCTGCATTGATAGTATTAATAAATAAATTTCTTCGGGCCTTCGTTAGGTAGTAGAAGGAATCGCACAACAATTTGCTTGCACCACTTAAGGGTTTTAGAATATCCTGCGATGAATATTTCTTTGTAATGACTTTCTCTGTCGTTTGCAGCCAAAGCAATGCTGATTTGTTTTTGACTAAGCATTAAGGAAAAATCTTTTTTGCTTGTCAGTTCTGAAATACCCGCTTTAACTTCAGGGTTGAGGATAGGCGTTAATAGCATTTCACAGTTTTTGGGTGCCCGATATTCTTGTAACAAGGACTGTTTTTTTTTTTTTTTCGTAGTAGGTAATTTTATACACTTTACGAACGTCAAATGCTGGATGAGGGCGGCGCGGGTCCGGACGACATGAAGAATCCAGGGGAAGGCCTCCGTCGTTTCTTTGATGAGACCCTTGGTAAGTATGAGCTGCCATCTATCGGATATGTTTTTATTAATTTCATCTCCCAAAATATCTTGCGACTGGGGAACTTCCCCTAATAATGACAGTATTTCGACATCAATACCACTGTCTCCTCGTACCTCCTTTGTGAGATCCGACGTCGAAGGTACTGGATTCTGTGCCGACGACGACGTATGAGGAACTGCCTCGTTCATACATGCCTCCTCTTCATGCGATTCTTCGTGATGTGGTGAACTTTCGGGAATGACTTCCACGATAGATTCACGGTTGTTCGGTGAAGCTATGATTAGAACTTCACCATGTTCGTATTTTTTTTGTGGGTATTTTTAAAATAGGTTTAGTTCTGTAGTATAATTTTTGATATTATCATGAATACGTTTTATTTCATAAATGCTACCGGGCACAAATAATGTATGTTGTGCTTAAGTAAAGCATTATTTTATATTATATTTTTTAGTGAGTACCTACCCTCAGGCGTGGTACAAATTTGTGTCATTTGACAAGTGAGTACTTTAAATAAGTATAAATTGGGTTATAAAGTAAGTATGTTGTGCTTAAGTAAAGCATTATTTTATATTATATTTTTTAGTGAGTACCTACCTTCAGGCGTGGTACAAATTTGTGTCATTTGACAAGTGAGTACTTTAAATAAGTACAAATTGGGTTATAAAGTAAGTGTGTTGTGTTTAAGTAAAGCATTATTTTATATTATATTTTTTAGTGAGTACCTACCCTCAGGCGTGGTACAAATTTGTGTCATTTGACAAGTGAGTACTTTAAATAAGTACAAATTGGGTTATAAAGTAAGTATATCTGCAGACAGACGCGCAGAATACAAGTTTTTAAACAATGTTAAATGACATTGTTACATAATTTACTTAAATTCGATGGATTCTTCGTCAGATGAAATAACGCGAATTCTTTTCCTCAGCTTATTTTCGAGTCTCCTTATTTTTCTTCGTATTTTTTCATTCTTATCTTCGTTCTTGCGCTTCTTCCCCATCTTGAGAGCTTTGTGTAACACTAGATGACCGTTACAATGAAGTCTTGAGCGTTGCCAGGAACACGTGCGAAGGCTTGAGCACGGGAACGAACAATGATTCCAAAAGGGCCGGTTAATTAGGAGCCGGAGGTGAAGCAGTGTTGCCAATACAAAAAAAAAAAAAAAGACTCTAAAATAACCGTGCAAGGCTGACACATGGGACCGATACTACAATAAGTAAACCTAATAAATCGCAAAGAATTAAGCTGCGAAATATAATGTTTTCATGGCGTTCGAGCTTTTTCACTATGCATCCTCTCAATGTAATTTCATCCTCTTGTGTAAATTAAGTTTAAAAGCTTAAAAAAAATATATATATAAAGTTTTTATTTCTATTACTAAATTACTTTTTTTTATATTTTATTTATAAAATAATAAAATATTTAAAAAAAATTAATTTAGTTTATAAAAAATAATTACAACTTTCATTGAAAGAAAAATTTTAGCAGACCTTAATTTTCAAGTGACATTCGACGGATTGAGGTCATTAACATTCCTATTCTTCTATGAATCGCACAGTACATGTTCAACTATATCGTCCGTGTTGCCGTATTGCCCCGCATTCATAAAGAATTTAGTTTATGTGCAGCAATTATGGTTCAAGGAAACTGTAGGTCCATTCAGAGAAAACTGTTTTATACAAAATACAGTTTTTTTTTCTGTAATGATGAAATATAAATAAATAACTTGCCTTACACCCGCGCTGCTAGTGTTGAGCGCAGATAAGTTTTCTATAAAACTGTTACATTACTGACTGAATGACTTTGAATTTTCGGAGTGACAGACAACTAATGGCCATAACTACTGGGCGTAGAGAGCTGAAATTTAGAACATACGTTTCTTAGAGGGCGAAGCGCACCGCTAAAGAACAAATTCCCGAAATCCCCACGGGAATGGGAAATTTTGGACTTTTTAGTTTGTACGAAAAAATCTTATTCCTTCAGTGCACGGATATGAAACTTGATATAAAGGTTCTTTCAATAGGTGTTTGATTGTATTATAGAACAAGCTTTTGCCCGCGACTTCGTAATAATAATAATAATCCCCCGGGCGTTGAGCAGGCGAGCGCCCGCCACCAAGTCCATTACAGCCGGTCATCGCGAGCTGAGCAGGCGGTGATACTTCTTCTTTATTTTCATCCATCCCTTATCCCTTCCACGCACCCCTCATATATGACAAGAAGTATATCTTCCTTGTCTACTGTTACTCCGGCCGACGGTGTTGTGCAAAATGCCCACTTGGACATTGAACTTGTACCCACCGCTGTCGAACGAACTACGCGCAGACGATGGATACTGAAATGAATATGTTCACACTGCGTACTTACCTTAAATTAACAACATTAGATACTGACACAAGCAACTACGTCGAACCCCTCCACCTTCAATTTATTGAGAAATTCCCAGAATTGCAAGTAAGCCGGCAAAGAGTAGCCGACCAACGTAGAGCTATTATCCGTCGCAAACTACTACCAGAAAATACCATAATCGATATACAGGGTGTCCCAAAACTCGACGTCAACCCGGAACCGGGTGACAAGGTAAGTCATGCTGGTTATCAGAAAAATGTTTAAAAAAATCTAAGTCACGTGTTCTCAAAATTATTGGCATTTTAAAAAAAACACGCAAAATTTCACACCCTGTGACAGTGTTTTTGCTGCTGTTGCCACAAATGTTCACTTTTGGAAACTTTTTTTTTTTTGATATGTAACCCTGAATAATGCTTCTCTAAACTGTTATCAACATTTCAAATCTAGCTCCTCGAGCTTGCATAAAAATAGGACTTATTTCCAAGAAAAAAATTAAAAATTTTGTTTTATTTAAAATTGAAACCTTTAACAATAAATGCCTATTCCAATGCACACACTAAAAAAAATAAATTAAAAGTGAACAATCTGTTCATTCAATAAAGATAGACGAGTACATCAGTACAATGTACAATTCAGTTAAATTTAATCAGTGTGTACATTGGAATCGGCTCCAATGTAACCAACGATAAGCATTTTGCAATTTTAACCAAGTAAGAAAAAAAGTTAAAAATGGGTTTTCATGGAAATATTTTTTTTTGTTCATGATAGCAGCTACAATTTGCCAAGTGTCATACCATTTTGGGATCCTTACTAAATGCGCCAACTTTTGTCACAACTTGCAAAACTCGCGTAGTACAATTTTTTTTCAATGCAGACAGTTAAAACTAGGCCATTTTTAATTTTTAATTTTTTTCTTGGAAATAAGTCCTATTTTTATGCAAGCTCGAGGAGCTGGATTTGAACTGTTGATAACAGTTTAGAGAAGCATTATTCAGGGTTACATATCAAAAAAAAAAGTTTCCAAAAGTGAACATTTGTGGCAACAGCAGCAAAAACACTGTCACAGGGTGTGAAATTTTGCGTGTTTTGTTAAAATGCCAATAATTTTGAGAACACGTGACTTAGATTTTTTTAAACATTTTTCTGATAACCAGCATGACTTGCCTTTTCACCCGGTTCCGGGTTGACGTCGAGTTTTGGGACACCCTGTATATAATGAAATAAAACAAGAACTCACAAACATACACTCTAATATAGTTCATGCAATAGCTTCTTCACCTTTGTCATTAAATACTCAAGCCAATACACAAACCAAAACACGGATGAGATGGACCGTAGAACAAAACGAAGCGGTAATGCGATCATATTACAGAGTAACTCTACTAGATACGAACAGGACCACATTACGAAAATTACTTCATGAAGATTTCATTAAAAATATTCCTTCTCTGTCCCATTTAACTGAACAAAGAATTTCTGACCAACAAAGAGCAATAATTAATAACAAATATATTGACCAATCTAGGCTAGATATAATAAGTCAGGAAGTCGCAAACGACTCTCATCTAGTAACCTTAAACACTATAGAATTAAGCCCCTTCCCTGATGTACCCGGAGAAGAACCACCAAACCACCACAATCAGTCCAATTTAATACCATGTACTGAAAATATATTAGAACAAGCTTTTCATTATTATAAAAATACAGATCCTATGCACAGAACATATGTTCCGAAACAAAAAATCGTTCATTACATTAATACAGTAACCATCTCGAATAAAATAAATATTGACACCGATTTCTTAATTTTACAAACAGTCATACATATACTGCGCTGCCTGGACTGCTGCTCAGTTAAATGGTGCTAAGATAGAACTTTCTGAGAGTAATGTGCAAAGATCACGTAGTACTCAGGAAGAATATAAACCCAGATGGCAAAAACGTTTAGAAAAACGGTTAGAGGACTTAAGGACTAAAATAGGTAGAGTAACCCAATTCATTAACGGAAACACTAACGAAAAGATCACAAGACATGTAAAAGTAATTATGGAACAATATAAAACACACTCTACACATGAAGTCGCGAACACTCAAATAACACATACACTGGATACACTTAAACAAAAACTTTCAGTTTTAGCAGGACGATTACAGAGGTGATTATAAAACATGCACACAGCGAAAACAGCAGAACAGCCAATTCATTACTAACGAGAAACTTTTTTATCGTAACATTAAACAGCGTTGCCAGGAACACGTGCGAAGGCTTGAGCACGGGAATGAACAATGATTCCAAAAGGGCCGGTTAATTAGGAGCCGGAGGTGAAGCAGTGTTGCCAATACAAAAAAAAAAAAAAAAGACTCTAAAATAACCGTGCAAGGCTGACACATGGGACCGATACTACAATAAGTAAACCTAATAAATCGCAAAGAATTAAGCTGCGAAATATAATGTTTTCATGGCGTTCGAGCTTTTTCACTATGCATCCTCTCAATGTAATTTCATCCTCTTGTGTAAATTAAGTTTAAAAGCTTAAAAAAAATATATATATAAAGTTTTTATTTCTATTACTAAATTACTTTTTTTTATATTTTATTTATAAAATAATAAAATATTTAAAAAACATTAATTTAGTTTATAAAAAATAATTACAACTTTCATTGAAAGAAAAATTTTAGCAGACCTTAATTTTCAAGTGACATTCGACGGATTGAGGTCATTAACATTCCTATTCTTCTATGAATCGCACAGTACATGTTCAACTATATCGTCCGTGTTGCCGTATTGCCCCGCATTCATATTGACACCGATTTCTTAATTTTACAAACAGTCATACATATACTGCGCTGCCTGGACTGCTGCTCAGTTAAATGGTGCTAAGATAGAACTTTCTGAGAGTAATGTGCAAAGATCACGTAGTACTCAGGAAGAATATAAACCCAGATGGCAAAAACGTTTAGAAAAACGGTTAGAGGACTTAAGGACTAAAATAGGTAGAGTAACCCAATTCATTAACGGAAACACTAACGAAAAGATCACAAGACATGTAAAAGTAATTATGGAACAATATAAAACACACTCTACACATGAAGTCGCGAACACTCAAATAACACATACACTGGATACACTTAAACAAAAACTTTCAGTTTTAGCAGGACGATTACAGAGGTGATTATAAAACATGCACACAGCGAAAACAGCAGAACAGCCAATTCATTAATAACGAGAAACTTTTTTATCGTAACATTAAACAGGCCACAAAAAATACATATCAAAACAATGCAGTCATCAATGAAAATAGCACGCCTGACGTAAATGATATTCGTAATTTCTGGGCAGGAAAATGGGAAGAACCAGTTAACCATAATAGCCAAGCCGAGTGGATTCATAAAGAAATAAGTGATTTTCGCCAAACTGCAGTGCAAATGCAATTTGAGTTCATACCAGTTGAAATATTTAAACGTGTCATTGCAAGACTCCATAATTGGAAAGCACCCGGGTCTGATTATATTCACAGCTACTGGTATAAAAAATTTACTATCAAACCGGCGCAAGCCGAGATGAGAAATCATAAAAAGTAATAATAATAATAAAACTCTTGTCGGAAAACTAACAAAACGAAAAGAAGCGTTACTCACAAAACACGATAGAATTAATCACTGGACAGTTACTTAGTACCGAGTCTGTGGGCTTGGGTATAACCCTGGCTTAGTCACAACAAAATCTTTATTCGCGAGTCCGTTCCGTCAGTTACAATGCCAACTCAATTAATACCGAGCTACTATCGACCGTCAGTCCGAGATACGTCAGCGCACCTAGCCGTCCTAACCGTATCTGTGTCACTTGCCATCATCCTACTTCAAGATATAACCTATGGCGCTGCAATCGAATGTCAGTCATTCATTGCATTTAGCGCCCTCTTTAACAGTGCTACCAACATACTTCCGATACCATGAAGTCATACTAACATCTTAATATCGCCAACTTATCGTTAGCTCCGACACTCTTTATAGTACACCAACATGATTACATAGTTTAAACGAAACAATTATTACATACACATACATAATGATAGCATACATATCTATATATATATACCTAAGTAAATGTAAATAAAATACATAGTAATATACATCACATAAATATATAAAGATAGTTAAGATGGACAGTGTTTTGTCTGGTAATGCCGTTTCAGCATGCGTTAAAAAATGTGCGGTGTGCGTGCCAAGCGGATTTCAATCGGGAGATCGTTCCATAACGATACCGATCGAATGACAAAGGATTTACCTGTGTCGCCAGGAGTAAATTTAATGAAGATCGCAAGTTTCGGTCGTTATTGGTATACAGATAATTTAAGCGGTCTTTTACGTACGTAGGTATCGCTTTATCGTACAGAATACGGCAGACTAGAGAAAGAATGTGAGTGTTCCGGTGAAGTCGAATGGGAAGCCACTTGAGTACTTATGTTAAGTGTGGTGTCCTCAGACGTTACCCACTGTTAACGCCGATTTCGTTCGGGATCACCGCTACGTGTTAATGTCAACGCTTCGTGTCTGTTATCAATGTCACCGCCCGCGTCACCTGTCAAAGTCAGCCGCCGCGCCTATAAAGACCGAGACGCGCCGGGGTCCCAGGCTTGAGCAAGCAGCTACGCTTACTACATCGTTACTGTGTTTAACAACGTCACATATTAGGCCGCCATGCTAAGGCCAAGTGTTCTTTCTTTTGTGAAACTTTAAATATAAATAAAAGTTGAAGATCGTACCTACGCAGTGGTTTTCTTCCTCGGCACCCTACGGCTTTAACACCCACAGATATTGAATATATTAATATCTATATAAAAACATGTTGACCAGTGCACATCTATTAGATACTTACTACATTTTAGATAACATAAAATATTGCTAACAAGGTTAATTATACACGTAGATATAAGTATATAAACTATTTCTATTTGTCAATAAATTGTTACTCAAGATGTAATCGTGTCTTGCTCTATCAACCCTTTCCTGGTCGTAATACCAAGTATTTTATTTGTGCCACTTAAGAAATAAGATTTTTCATACAAATTAAAGTCCAATGATTCCCGTTCCTGTGAGAATTTCGGGAATTCCTTCCTTAGTGCTTCCCCACAACTTCTAAGGATTGTATGTTCCAAATTTTAGCTTTCTATGACCATTGGTTATGGCTTTACGTTATCTTTTTTTTTTTTTTTTATAAAGGACTAAACCCGCGTTTGACCTCAATCTCACCTGATGGTAAGTGACGATGAGGTCGAAGATGAAAGCACACGGGTTTAGGAAGGAACTGGCTCTTTATATCAGTCACTCAGTTAGTAACGGATTTTTTTTATTATACATATTATATTGACGACTACTTTGGCGATGGGGTAACTTTTCTGCCTCAGTTCCATCAAGAAAAAAAATGTTCTACGTCTGGGCGTTTATCTATATATGTATTTATATTCTAGGACCTCTCTTAGTTTGGTACATGGTATCCCATATCGTAAGCTATGCTTAGTTTGGGGCCATGTAGGTGGTGTGGTTGTCCGGGGATTTTATTTATTTATTTTAAGATGAGTTTTATAGGAAGGGTACTTTTGCGTGACGAAGTTTCGGGAAAAAGTAATGAAATAAAAAAAATGCTTTACACCTGCGTTGCCAGCACTGAGCGCAGACAATGTTTCTATATGTGATGCGGCGTGTGTTGCAGCGGCCCCGCGTCCCGCTGGTCCCCCGCCAGCGAGCTGCGCCTGCGGTCGCACGCCGCGCGCCTCAAGGCCGCCAGCGTCAACACCAGGCACCAGCAGCCGCCGCCCGCGCTCTACTCGCAGCGAGGTGAGCCCCCACCCCCCGCACTTATACCGCTGTCCCCCGCCAGCGTCAACACCAGGCACCAGCAGCCGCCGCCCGCGCTCTACTCGCAGCGAGGTGAGCCCCCACCCCCCGCACTTATACCGCTGTCCCCCGCCAGCGTCAACACCAGGCACCAGCAGCCGCCGCCCGCGCTCTACTCGCAGCGAGGTGAGCCCCCACCCCCCGCACTTATACCGCTGTCCCCCGCCAGCGTCAACACCAGGCACCAGCAGCCGCCGCCCGCGCTCTACTCGCAGCGAGGTGAGCCCCCACCCCCCGCACTTATACCGCTGTCCCCCGCCAGCGTCAACACCAGGCACCAGCAGCCGCCGCCCGCGCTCTACTCGCAGCGAGGTGAGCCCCCACCCCCCGCACTTATACCGCTGTCCCCCGCCAGCGTCAACACACACCAGGCACCAGCAGCCGCCGCCCGCGCTCTACTCGCAGCGAGGTGAGCCCCCACCCCCCGCACTTATACCGCTGTCCCCCGCCAGCGTCAACACCAGGCACCAGCAGCCGCCGCCCGCGCTCTACTCGCAGCGAGGTGAGCCCCCACCCCCCGCACTTATACCGCTGTCCCCCGCCAGCGTCAACACCAGGCACCAGCAGCCGCCGCCCGCGCTCTACTCGCAGCGAGGTGAGCCCCCACCCCCCGCACTTATACCGCTGTCCCCCGCCAGCGTCAACACCAGGCACCAGCAGCCGCCGCCCGCGCTCTACTCGCAGCGAGGTGAGCCCCCACCCCCCGCACTTATACCGCTGTCCCCCGCCAGCGTCAACACCAGGCACCAGCAGCCGCCGCCCGCGCTCTACTCGCAGCGAGGTGAGCCCCCACCCCCCGCACTTATACCGCTGTCCCCCGCCAGCGTCAACACCAGGCACCAGCAGCCGCCGCCCGCGCTCTACTCGCAGCGAGGTGAGCCCCCACCCCCCGCACTTATACCGCTGTCCCCCGCCAGCGTCAACACCAGGCACCAGCAGCCGCCGCCCGCGCTCTACTCGCAGCGAGGTATGTAATGAAAATTAAATGTAATGAGATGAAACCTAACCTAACACATTGAATCAAATCATTAAATCTGATATTGAAACAAATTAGTAGCTTCTTTTCAGAAATATTTGCATGAATCTTTAAAACTTCTATGAATTTTTTTTAGTAAAAACTTCGTGGTTGTTTGTTTTTTTTCTTTTTAATAGACATTATTTTGACACTTGGGAAAGAAAAAGCACGAGTGCGTAAAAGCCCACTTTCCGAACGCTATACGTCCCTGCAATACGCCACTTTTTGAGCAACTGTATTAAAAAATATTTATAGCCTCTGTATAGAGGCGTAACTCTATTTGCTCCGAGTGTAGGTATGCCACGACCCTTACTCAGTAAAATATTACTTCATAATAATAATAGGCACTTCTTACAAAATGTAGCGTAAGGAGCGAAATTTTTTTTGTTTTTATTTTTTGTGTTATTTATCAAGATTTGTAAAAACTCTTACAACAAATATTGTTGGGATCGATGTGGAGAGGCTACCTACAGGTGATGCGCTTATTAAAAGTAAACCTGTATTCATTCCTTCAAAAATTCAACTCTCGTTGATCTTAGAAATGGTTTTCTTATAACCGAAAATAAAGAATGTCTGCATGTTGATGTGTCACCTGTATCGTGGTACTGTTGCAGACACGGACGACGAAGACGGCGGCAGCCTGTCCAACAAACTCGCCGTCGAAATGGAGGAGGCGGTGGAGCTAGAGGTGAGCCGCTGTTGTGTAACCATCTAATGTATAAATATAATAGTAGACTCCAGAAGATCAACTCGTTCATGAGTCAATGTGTACGCTTCATTTTATAATAATGATTCCAAAATATTTAAGATTAACTTCGATAGATTTAAGGACGTGTTATGTGAAAAGGTTTACTATAAGATATCCGGATGCAAGATGGGTTTCCCCGGCTGTAAATTGTTATTGTTTTTTTTTTCTTATTTTTACAAGATGATTGCTGTTGAGTTTCTTGCCACTTCTTCTCAACAGATCGACTTTCCGAAGTGGTGGTAGATTCAGTTCAATTTGTAAATTGTTTGAATTATTTCAAATGTATTTAAATACTTACGAAATAATGAATATTTGAGTTTGAGTTGACTATTACTAACATGCTTCCGTGCGAGCTGCTGGAGTGAGAGCCAAGGAAAACCATGGAATGTGCCAGCTGCTTCTCTTCCCGCGCAAACTGTAAAACTCAGTTAGGGACAGAGATTTTATTGATGTTTTTGTGGGCGATAGGTTGACCCCTGTCACTGCATCATTATAGTTATAATATCTCCAATATTGTAAAACGTGACTTCAGATGGTCTTATAGTCTCTGGTGTTCTGTTATGTATGTACAATTACTGACAAGCATTTATTTTAAACTTTTACCTCCTTTTAGCCTGATTTCGTACTTATTTAATAGCATATAAGAATTCATGTATATACATATACATAGGCGGTCTTATCAGAGACGAGCGTTTTTTTCACCACGAGCACCAGGCCAGCTGGGTGGGTTACTGCCTATACCTCCTCGTCATCCAGAGGAGAGACTCATGCCCTGCAGTGGGAGAGGTACAAAGCGTTGTGACGATGAAACCCGCGTTTAACCTCAACCTCACCTGGTTTTAATTATGTTATAATTATGAGGTCGGAGATGTCGGCACAGGGGCCTGGGAAAGAACTGGCTTTTCATAAAACATTGCCGGAACACATCGCCGCTGGAGCGGTGCTGTTAGCTGATACAAACATATACAGTGGAATCCGTTTATAATGACATCGAAGGGAAATAAGAAACAAGTCATACTGAACGGACGTCATACAAAGCATAGGTACTGCAAGAATAAATCAACTGTTTAAGTTAGTATGTGATTTATTTTAATAGAGAGGAATTAAATAGACATAAATCAAAGTAGATATTGATAAGTAGACTCAATAAGTAAATCTACGCTCTGAGACTCAAATCAAAAAAGACTTTCACGCGCCGAAAGTCTTTGGGAATAACGTGACTCTCCCGAATTACGTCAAAGGTGTTAGAAATCATACGGTCGGTCACTATAAGCGGACAAAATTTGATAAGAGGGTCACAATAAGCGATATGTCACTATAGGCGAAGTCATTATATCCGACTTAGTTATATAATTTATATGAAAACCAAACTTTACTGTGTAAACACGTCATAATGATGACTTCGCTCAACCATAAACGGATTCTACTGTAGAAGCAAAGTTTTATGTGTAATTAACTATAAAAAAAAAAACCCAAGATAATCACACCAACTACATGGCCCCAAATTAAGCAGAGCTTGTGTTATGGGATACCATGTAGCGAACTGGGGGGAACCTAGAATACAAATACATATACATATAGAGAAACACCCAGACTCGAAACTTTTTTTCTTGTTCCGTGCGGGAATTGAACCCGCAACCACTGGCGTCTGAGGCAGACTGTGTTACCCCATCGCCAAAGTGGTCGTGAAACTTTGTAATTGTTTAATTTAACTGGTTTGTAATTGTTGACAGGCGTTATTGCTCGCTAAGGACAGCGCCGGCATGTTGGCTGCCGCGAGGGGCCCGCCCGGGACTCGAAGCCACAAGAAGGTAGCGATAGCGAATAGTTTTCTCTATTAGCATGTTCAAAAGTAAAAGCGCTTTGACAGTTCCTTTTTGATGCGGGTCGCCAAGGTTTGGAATGAACTGCCTGCGTCTATTTTCCCTGACCTGCAGTGCGATCACAGAACTTTATCAAATCGTATATTAACGAATGTTTACGAATGCTCGTATAGTATGGAGTCGGTTGCAAGTTTTGAGTAACATTGTAATTTTTTATTTTACAGATATTTATGAGTACAACATGTTTACAAACATTCAAAATTAACAAGGCACACATTTATTTAAGCTGGCCTTGCGGCAATGGATAGATTTCAATTTTTTCTTAAAAACCATCTCCATACTATACGAACATTCGTTAACAAACGATTCGATAAAGTTCTGTGCTCGCACTGCTGTATAGTCCTAGTACTTTTAAGCGTCGAGTGAATAGGTTTCTCGTGGATGGACGTGTACCACCTTAGTCTTCATGTTCACTTAACATCAGGTGGCATGGAAGACAAAAAAAAAAGTACAAACACATTTATTGGTAACAAGCACATCATTGAACATAATCAACGAATGCAGAGCATTAAAAAAACGTTATAATGTCGTTAATGTAAACATTCACCGAATTCATCCATATTTTTTCAATTTTTTTTAATTATCCATGAAGTACTCAATCGATTTCGATGAAATTTATATGGGACCAACTCTAAAGTATCCTCTATCATATGAAACAACAATTTTCAGAATTGATTCATAATTGTCCGAAATATCGTGTAACAAAGACACAAAAAAAACAAACACGAATTGAGAACCTCTTCCTTTTTTGGAAGTCGATTGAAAAATTGACAAATTAAAGAAATACATAGAAGTAACATGCTATGCAGTAACAAAAGGTCACACAAATCAGCTTGTGCTTGTAGCGAGGTGCGACTAACACACGTGTCAATACACACATTGTACATACTAAAGCCGCGTCTGCCCTCATCCTGATGGTAAGCGAAGATACAATATTGCCGGAACACCTCACCGCCGGAGAATTTTTATTTTTATTTTTTTTATAAGATATGGATGGGACGTTTGTCTTCCATGCCACCTGATGTTAAGTGAACATGAAGCCTAAGGTGGTACACGTCCATCCACGAGAAACCTATTCACTCGACGCTTAAAAGTACTAGGACTATATTGGCCAGGGAAAATAGACGCAGGCAGTTCATTCCAAACCTTGGCGACCCGTATCAAAAAGGAACTGTCAAAGCGCTTAGTTCGACTTTTCGGAATATCTACCACATACGGATGGAAGTTCTGTCTGCGTCTAGTAGTCCGATGGTAAAAGGGTGAGGGTTCAATTTGCTCAACAGACATAGTATTAGGCGGAAGATTCTGTGCAAACGAATGAATTTTCTTTCTTTGGGTTCGTATTATTTAATTTCTAAAGTAATGTTGTATTCTATGTATTAACTGTAAAAACTATTGTATAAATGTAATTCAAAGTATTAATCTAAATATGTATGTAAATAATATTTTTCTTCCTTCTTGTTTTCTAATTGATGCTATGTACTTATTTTCTGAACTGGGAGCGAAAGAAAAACGTAGAATGTGCCAGCTGCTTCTCTTCCCGGGCATACTGTAAAACTCAGTTAAGGGACAGAGGTTTTAAAGGCGTTTTTTTGGGCGATAGGCTGACCCCCTGTCACTACAATACTCTCTTTCCATCTTTATAATACCACCAAATTTGTGAAACGTGACATCAGATGGTCTTGTAACCTCTGGTGTTCTGCCTACCCCATAAGGGATACAGACGTGACGTTATGTATGTATCTATGTGTATGTACTTATTTTCTATTCTTATTGCATAGGAGTATATTTTAAATTACTATTTGACCCTGCAATTCAATAATTTTAATAGCGGCTTGGAGTAAAGGGTTATTTTGAAAATCAGCGTTCCTAGCTAACAGTACACTTAGCTAAAAATATCCCTTTGACACAAAAGCGGATCTGTGTAATATTGTTGTATTTCTTGTGTTTTATTTTTAAGTTTCTTTGTGTCAATTAATACTTCATTACACATAACTACACGCATTTTGGCAGGGAAGACCCGACAGTCCGACATTATTATATGAAGGGTGGTCGCTCGCTCGCCTGTCGCTCTTTGGCGGGGATACCATCACACGGGGTTCAGCTGTCACCATTCTTAATATGTTTCACCCTGTTGCGTATCATACCTACACGAGCGACAAAAAGAATAATGTATGGAGCGGTGTGTGTTTATTTTTTTCGTATTTTCTTGTTTAATCCTAAATAGGTTATTAATTTAAATGTCAGTTTAGTTTTTAATTTAATTATGAAAACCAATAGTTTACTAATTTGTTTTCAAATTAGTTATTTTTTCCATTTAGTTGTGTTGCTTACTTTTATAATAATAATAAGGCTGCCTATATGTTTTTTTTAGTTGCTAGTAGGAGAGGTGCCTCTGGTACATGTTACCGATTATCAAAAAGTTGCTACCAGCCACATGTTAAGAAACTTTAACATTTGTATAATTAGTACGATAGTAATATTATCGTTTCCACTAACGCATTGTTATTTCCCCATCAGACGGACTCGCAACGTTCGAGAGCGCGGCGTCGACGCGAGAATCCTCAGTTCGACAAACATTGGCTGCACGCCGCCAACGAGACGCAACTATGAACTATTGACTATCTTCTGTGCCGCTCTCCGAACCTACTACAACAATTTAAATACGAAAAAAATCGCTGAAAGCTGTCAATTTGACACATGTCATTGTCAGAGCATTTGACAGTATTCTACAGTTCTGCGGGGCTAGCATGCGATCATCGACGGCGATAAATCAGGCCTTTATACGATATTTTCTTGGAATATGGCAACTTCTGTGAACTTAATCATGGTATCGAATCGAGTATTTCTATGTGTTATGGTGCGCATATTAACTAACATGATAGGATAAAATAATTGGGTAAAATTTATCTTGTCGATTCGATTCTTTATCAATGGTCGCTTGCTAGCCCTGTTGAATTACTTCAGCAACGTATTTGAAATAATAAGGCAGTCTAGGCGAGATCCATTGCCTTTCTTAAAGGGAAATTAAAAAGGCTTATGAAGAAACAAAACGGCTATTCTGTGAAAGCTGTCAATTTGAAGTATGTCAGTGTCAGTTGATTCTTTCGTAGTTTCGTTGCTTGTGTTTTTTTTAAAGTAAATGAAATAATAATTGGCAATAATAATACGGCAGCTAAAATTGGACATATTTTACAGAATTCTAATTTAAGTTAAGAAGCTTAAAAGAATGAGGCTTTATTGAAAATAAATTAAGTAAGGTTAGGATACAAATTGAGTGCGTCATCTCTTCGATAGAGTTTGAAAATTTTGGTAACATTTAATCACTCATATATAACCATTTGATTACTTTTAAACAATGACAAAAAGGTTAAGAATTTAATTTTATTATACAAGAACAAGAAAGTCCCGTTATTTTAGTAAAACTTAAAAAAATAACGAACATCATATCATGTGTTTAAAAATTAAATGATTCTTTTAACGTTATTTAAAAATTGCCATAATAAATAATTTAATGACCGTTTTAGATGTGACCACTAACACCATCTGTTAGAATGATAAAGTAATAATACAATGTGAGTTATTTCTTAGTCTAATGATATTCAAAAGAGTGCAAATCAGGCATTTATTTCGATGAAAAGACTTTAAAAGTATAAAACCTGTTTTGCAATAATTGAGGAAACTAATAATAATAATTTATGTTTATTTTTAAGTTTGGCTTAATTGGATTACACATGGTGTAGAAAACTCAGCTTTTAAATCATTGCAAAAATTTAATTGTGTCTTCAATATTACCAAATGGACAAGAAACATTTACGTCTTGATAGTGTAACAGTCTTATGTCGGGTTTCAATATTCAACGGACTGTGATCAGCTGTCGAACTAATCTACTAAACAGAGCATTAAAATACCGACTTCACCGACAATTTTAAATCCTCATCAAAACTTCGTCTGCAGTATTAGGTCAACAACGTAAATATTCTCCGCATTCATACTAATTTTGAAGTACTTAAATTTCTATGAAATTTATACCTCTAAAGTATCCTCTGTCAAATGAAACTACAAAATCGATTTATAATAATTGTCCAACGAGCGTGTAACAAAGATATAAAAAAACATATACACGAATTGAAAACCTGCTCTTTTTGGAAGTCGGTTGAAAATCACGTTTCACACCCAATCCCTACTGCGAAAATATATACATTGAACTTTAACTGACGGATATTGAAACACCGAACACCACATTTTCCATACATAGTAGTTCTTGGTAACCCCGGCGCGGATATCGTTAAATAACACGTTTCATTTTAGTATGGACGTCTGGCCAGCGCCTGTGCCAAAGGAAATACTTGTGGAATACCATTATGAAAACACTTCAAATAACTGCTAATTAAACTGTTAGTTACTGTTCGTGTACATTAGGAAAAACTACTTGAATCGACAATGACCACAGGTGACTGACGACGCCATATTGAAGTCATATTTTTACTGACATTCCTATGTTTTTGATTTCTGCCTGGACGTAAAATATGATTTCAATAAAAACACTAGAAAAGCAAACTGAATTCATAAAATATTGTGTAGTTTTGTTAGATATTAGTAGTGGTGAAATGTCACTTCCGTAAATTAAGTATGTTGACCTTTCAACATCATCTCTCATTAACCGTTTTCTAACTTTTTGTTTTAAAACTCGTATGCTTCGGAGTAATAATATATTTTTTTAGGTTTTTGTTATTTTTTTATACATTCTAATAACAAAAGACAAATCTCTATAAGTTTGGAACACATTTTATTGATAGATAGTACGTACATACAGTTAGTACTTCCGGCCATTTTGGATAACTGTGGAGATTTATGGCTATACCGTCGTTTTGTTTTTCGTTTGTACACCTAAATTACTGATTCAACTTTGAATGTTATATTTTCGTTTGATTTGTGAATAATTTCCACGATCCTAAAATTTGGCACAGGTTGCGGCCAAGAATGCAACGGAACCTTGCTAAATCATTATCATGTACGTGGCGAAAAATCTTTATATTTCGGTGTTGTTCTTGAAACCGTCATTTTTAAACCGGTTTACAGGGGAGAACCAAAAAATAGCGGTTTTATCCGAAGTTCAGTGCAGTTATTAGCTCGAGTGGTAAAATATATAACGGGCCCGACCGGCTAGCCCAGGCCGTCTCGACGCTCGTCGAATAAACCGGTTTGTTAAGGTGTCCATAAAGGTCTCTAACGTTCGCATTCATCATATGTAAATTCGGAGCAAAACCGAAATAAACCGGTAATAACCGCTATTTTTTTTTAAACCGATTCCGAGTCTTTTTAGTTACCCTCTTATTGGTGAGAAGTCGTTTAAACGCCAACACGTTGAATATTGAAACACTGTTTAGCTGCGCCTTGTGTGTAGCATTCGTTTTACCTGCGAACTGTTCTTTTAATATTGTCACGCGGCATAAGTCATATTTTTTACTTTTTATAGCTTGCCATCCTGACCTGTAAGTAAGTCTTTTTATCATACATCCTTCTCTAGTAAATTACAGTGTTACAAAAATTACTGTTGAGTATTTGTTAATCCTAATAAAATAGAGGTGCTCTAGTGTTATTCACCTAAAAAAATACTAAAATTCGTCATAGACTTATCATATCTTAATACGTATCTTATTCTACGCCTATCTTAAATATTCTTTAACCTATTAAACTTAAAAGATTCTCTCAGATATTTAGAATGTTGTTAAAGTTACTAAACCAATAGGTTTATTATAAAGCCTGAACTATGTTCCGCCATTTTGAAATGTTCGCTTTTTTAAGCTATTGCATATTAAGCTATTGCATAGCTTCTATCGCGGGCCTTGAGCGTGGGGACCGAATCCGGAAATTCTGTAACGAAAAAAACCTAACACCCCCCACTCCGACCGGCACAGATTATACTTAATTGCATAAGTTGATAAAAAAAGCTATGCAATAGCTTTACCGCGGCAGTCTCCGAGTGCCACTCATCTTTTTTAAAATGTGAAAAGTGTTTTTACTATGAAACTATTTGCTTGCGATATCAGAGTTAGTGTTACTCCAGACAACATTCTATCGTTGTGCTGATTTCCATCTCAATATACTTAACAAGAAAGAGCTAAACATTCATTCTTCAGCGACGCTTCCACTTGTCAGTATAAAAGGCAGCAGATCTAGCGTTACAAACCTGTCAAATTCCCCCAAACAATTGTTAACTTAATGTCGAGGGCATAGGGTTCAGATTCAATTAAATGCGTGATCTGCTGCCTTCCCTTTAACCAATCATAAGTACGCAAGTTGTTTTGACTGACAAGGTTCCAGCACAGTACCAACTTTAAAACCTATTATTTAATGTTTAGAAATCAAAATGGCTAAGCATAATGAAGGAAATATATAAAAATTACTGCTTATCCGGTTTTGTCTATTATTATATTCAATACATTGATATTAACGCTGCATGGTGTGGGAGTAATGTGACAAAACTTGTATATTTGTATAGTTTATTTTAATATGAATATGTATGAAAATGTGTAATGTACAAAGTGAATGTATGAGGCAAGGTGCTATACCATAGAGGAGTCAATAAAGTATTATATATTGAGAATTTTGTTGTTTCTTTTTATCATTCTCGGGATTTTCATCTATACTCTATATGAATAATATAGTTCTAGACTTGGTTTGGTTGACCGTGCTAATCTCAGGAATTACTGGTCCGATTTGAAAAAATATTTTTGCGTTGAATAGTCCGTTTATTGAGGAAGCCTATAGGTTATATTTTATCCCGGAGTTATGCAGGTGGAACTGCGGGGACCGGCTAGTAATTCAAAATTAATGATATTCCTACTTCATACCTTAAAATTTGGCTCATTTGCGGAATTAGCTGAAAGTTTGTTCATCCTAACTTCGAAACAATGCATTACTCAGGGATCTGTTCTCTCTGTAGCTTTACACCAGGCATTCTCTTTATTAAATACTAAGAAAGAAAGAAAGAAATCATTTATTTGCTGAACATGGTAAGTTAACATTATAGTACAGCAAACCCGACCGTGCAACGGCGTGCACATGTTGCCTATGTCTTAACTCAATGACATAACCTATCTAACAGCAGCTCGCGTATGACTTCACTCTCACCGGGCGGCCAGCAAACTCCGAAATTGGCCTGAAAACAAATTAGATATTAACAATGAATCGAAAAAAAAAATTGGTTAGGTTACGTTAGGTTAGGTTTTTAAATCTGTTTTTGGTCAAAAACTTCAAAACTTTCTGTAGCCAATTACCATTATATTGTTTATTCGTGTAGATCTCGTCGATTCCCTTCTCCAGAGGAGTCAAACTCCGAAATCCGCCTGAAAACTAATCAACAGTGCGAGCACAGAACTTTATCGAATCGTAAGTTAACGAATGTTTACGAATGCTCGTATAGTATGGAGTCGGTTGCAAGTTTTGAGTAACATTGTAATTTTTTATTTTACAGATATTTATGAGTACAACATGTTTACGAACATTCAAAATTAACAAGGCACACATTTATTTAAGCTGGCCGTGCGGCAATGGATAGATTTCATTTTTTTCTTAAAAACCGTCTCCATACTATACGAACATTCGTTAACAATCGATTCGATAAAGTTCTGTGCTCGCACTGCAGATCGGAACAAAGAATCGAAAAATATTTTTTTGCTCGAGGGTAGTCTACAAGTACACTTCGTCTCCCAAGTATTTTAATAAATTAAGCATCAATAGTACATTTTGGGGCCTTATTTTTACATAAACACCCTGCTTAATTTACAACTAAAGTGAAACATTGTTGGTGAAAATAGTTATTAACAAAAAGTGAATATAGGGTAATTGGAAAAATGCTGGTGAAACTCTACAGAGTGATTAGGTATCGATAACCAAGTATATTTAAAATGTTAAAAAAATTTAAAAAAATACTTTTCAAAAAATAAAAAAAATCACTAATTTTTTTTTGTTACATATAGATAAAGTTCATCAATTTGAACAACTTTCCCCAAGAAACGATGTGTCTAAAACGCATAAGAAAAAAGCTATTATGAATTGTTTTTACGTGAGCAGCCGGCCGCTCGAGGTCGTTGACGCCAGGTTGCGAAGTCGGGCGCAAAAGTAGGTCACTGTGCCACATACGTGGGTGGTCTGAAAAGTTTCCAACCTAACAATGATACAAGATTTTTTTTCTTAATTTTTTTATTTATTTTTCTACATAGTCTCCTTGTAAGTCTACACACTTCTCCCAGCGATGCTCCCATCTCTGTAACCCGTCCAAATAGTACTCGGCGTTTTTCTCTGCAAAATAATTGTTCACAAAGGTGATTGCCTCCTCATTTGACGAAAATCTTTGTCCTCCGAGCGCAGTTTTTAGATGAGGGAACAAAAAGAAGTCGCTTGGGGCCAGATCTGGTGAGTAAGGCGGATGGTCAAGCAGTTCAAACCGTAACTCGTGGATTTTTGCCATGGCAACCGCTGAGGTGTGAGACGGCGCGTTGTCTTGGTGAAACAGGATTTTCTTTTTCTGCAAATGTGGCCGTTTTTCCGCAATTTGTGCCTTCAGCTCGTCAAGTAATGATGCGTAGTATGCTCCTGTAATGGTTTTTCCTTTTTGAAGATAATCGATTAAGATAACTCCATGACTATCCCAAAAAACAGTCGCCATCACTTTCCCAGCCGAAAAAACAGTTTTTGCTTTTTTTGGAGCTGGTTCCCCCCTTGCAGTCCACTGTTTTGACTGTAGTTTTGTTTCGGGCGTATAATGGTGTATCCAAGTTTCATCTACAGTAATTAATCGGCGCCAAAACTCGGATTTATTGCGCCTAAACTGCGCCAACAGAGCCTTGGAAATGTTCATTCGAACACGTTTTTGTTCTAACGTGAGCAAACGCGGCACCCAACGCGCGGACAGCTTTCTCATGTCTAAATCTTGTTTTAATATGTGACAAACACGTTCTTTGGACATTTTCATAACCTCTGCTATCTCTCTCACTTTAATTCGGCGGTCGTCTAACACCATTTCGTGAACTTTAGCAATGTTATCGTCAGTAGTTGCAGTTTTTGGACGTCCCGAACGTTCATCGTCTCCCAAGCTCTTACGGCCACGTTTAAATTCAGCTGCCCAAAATTTCACTGTGGTAAATGATGGTGCAGAGTCCCCATACACAGAGTCCAACTCATTTTTGATTTGCGTAGGCGTATTGCCTTTCAAAAACAAATATTTAATAACAGCTCGATACTAATTTTTTTCCATTTTCACAAAAACACTCACATGTACTCACTCAAACGACTGTCAACTAAAAACTGCGCGTCCAAAATGGCCGAAACTTTGGTGAGTAACCTGTCAAAAGATGCACAACTACATTCACTAGCTTTTGTTGACGAGTGGCGCCATCTTTGCGTTAAGGTCGGAAACTTTTCAGACCACCCTGGTAGCAGCTGACTGCTCACGTAAAAACAATTCATAATAGCTTTTTTCTTATGCGTTTTAGATACATCGTTTCTTGGGGAAAGTTGTTTAAATTGATGAACTTTATCTCTAAGTGACAAAAAAAATATAGTGAATTTTTTAATTTTTTTTTAAGTTTTTTTTTAAAATTTTTTAACATTTTAAATATACTTGGTTATCGATACCTAATCCCTCTGTAGAGTTTCACCAGCATTTTTCCAATTACCCTGTATTTAGAGCCAGATCGGATTGTTGCTCTCTCTAAACTGTATGTACAGCCTGCAACAGAATAATGTATACCACCCAGCCGCACGCACACATACAATATCGATGGCCGCATCGAATAAACGTGCAATTGAAAAACGTCGACTTTGCAGGAGAGAATAAAAACGTTTAATTCTTCCTATCTCGGGTATTATTATAGGTAGGTTAAAACAATGTAAAATGAAATTAAAGATAAAAAAATAATCTTTTAGCTGATATAATTACTTTTAAGTAATAGTCGTTAATTTACCCAATAATCATGAAAATCCATATTATATAGTTACTCGAGGGAAATTAGAGTATTCAGTTGACTGTTATAGATCATTACACCTTTATTCGTGTGAATTCAAACGATGTTAATAAACATAACGCAATGATACACTATTATTCTAGGGAAATCAAGCGTCTTTTGATGGCGGCTGCAATTGTTTGCACGCTTGTATTAAAGAAATATTTGGTGATCTAGGGATGGTAATAAAAATTACATTTATATTCGTGACATTGAGTTAGCTTTACAATGTGTTATGCATATTAACAATATGAATTCACGCTATGTATATTAAAATGTTGCATACCTAATCTTAAAAGGGAAAATAAACAAAACTTCTGTTTTTACATATTATTTTTATTTCTTATCATAATAACAACAATGAAACTATTTTATAATAATCAGCCTTTGACATTAATAGAGATATTTCTCATTACTATAAAAATTTAGTTTTTCCATCAATTAAGAAGGAACTTCGTGAAAGACGTGGCAAAGTTCCTGAAACAAATAAAAAAGAAATTAAAAAATACTTACTTGGCTATATTTTCAAGTCCTTTATTCATTATTATTTCTTACCTAAAGGTAAATTAATTGATTTATCTTCAAGCTAATTCTCATTATTTTCAGAGACATCTGAAAATAAAACAACCTAAACAACAACTTGCATGTCTACTCCCGATGAACTTACTTTGTATATACAATGTACCTGTCCCTTTCACACTCACCGTGTGGGTATGACAAAGACAAGTACATCGTTCATCCGAACTAATTTCAATGGGAGTACACCCGCTGGCGCGGTCACTTCCCGTTTGCAACGGTCGTGTTTTCGGCCGCTTCCGAGTGTTCGTATTGAGCTGCCCTTGTTCCCTCCCCCGCACTCGTGCGAGTAAGGTCCCAAGACAAGCTCTTTTCGGAAAGTTTTCTCTTGTGGAGGCTGTGTGGTGTCGGGGCTAATTCATCTGCCCTTTTCAGGGCGGACCCGACTGCTGCCGGCCGAAGCATCGCTGATCAGGTGGATACGTAACCGTGACAACTAAGCCTGATCGTCCGCCGTTCATCCGCAATAGGTCCGAACTAGGTTGTTCTCTTTTACAGCGCAGCTTCGTTAGTCTTCTCTCACAGCCCAGCATCATGCCTCGTCACCCTGAGTGTACCGAGCATAATTGCAAAATCAATCGTCGTCGTATCCGAAATCTCCAAGATGATAAGAGTGCCCTTCAGGGATGGAAGGAAAAACTTTTCAGACAGATCGATTCCTTACAGGCAGAATTATCTGCTCGCCCTCAGTCTTCAGAACTCAGTCAGCTGTCTTCAGAACTCAGTCAGTTGTCCAGCGATAAACAAGCACTGGAAGCTCAACACGCGGCCGAGAAGGATCTCCTTTTCGCTCACATCAAGTCCTTGCAAGAGCAATTATCCACTCGCCCTCAGGTCACTCCGGTCGCATCCTTTTCACAAGGATTCCAAACCGATACTCCGGCGTCTCCAGATCCATCTGAGTACGTTGATCCCTTTTCAGACTGCATGTCGGTAGATTCCACCGCATGCAAACGGAAAACTACCCCACCAGGTAGTGAATCCGACTTCGCTTCTTTAGTTTCAGAATCTCCTGCTCAGTTCACAGAGGTTTGCAAAAAGTCAAAGTCTAAGAAAAAGAAGCAAGACGCCTCTTCAGTCTTATTTTCATCCGTTTCAGCTGTTCCTGCATTACAAAATGTCGCACCGGCGTCTGCCCCTGCACCTTTTGTTTCAGCGATCCCGGCGTCACAGCCTGCGTTGCAATCAGTTTCAGCTCAGCCGAAAGTCAAGTCTCCGCCCCCCGTCTTTCTACGGGACAATAGCCGCTGGACCGAGTGGCTGGCTCTCTGCGGTAGGCACAATCCCAAGATCCAGTATAGTAAGGCATCCAACGTGGGTGACTCTATTAAGGTCGTACGTAGTCTGTTCCATTTCCGATTTCAGGAATCTTACTCGGCTTCTTGCTGATCAAAAGCTCGAGTACCACACTTACGCCCTCTCTGAGGAGCGTAAGATTCGTGCCGTCCTCAGGAAAGTGCCGTTCGAGTTCTCGAACGAGCAAATCCAAGAGGAATTGTCTGCTCAAGGCTTCTCCGTCGAATCTGTGCACAAAATGCACAGCCGTCGAGGCAAGCAGTTGCCATTTGCGCTAGTAATCCTAGCGAAAAGCCCACAAGGGCAGTCCATTTTCAGAGGCAAGCCCACCGCGTGCGGTCTCTCCAACATCCGCGTCGAAATACCACATAAGCGTGGTTTCCCCGGTCAGTGCCACCACTGCCAATTGTATGGTCATGCGGCGGCAAACTGTTTTGCTTCCCCTAGGTGCGTCAAGTGCTTAGATCCGCATGGAACTAAGGAGTGCTTTTGCACTCCCGAATCGCCCACCGATCCGTCCTGCGTCTTGTGCAGCCAGTCAGGCCACACAGCAAACTTTCGCGGCTGCCCCAAGGCACCGCGTGCTGCCAGGGCTACCGTGAAGCCCATCGGAAACTGAAGAGAGCGACCTCAGCCCAGCTCGAACGCTCCTCCAGCTATCTCAAAGGCCCCCAAGGCCTTTACTTCTCTCGTTTCAGGTCAGAGCAGCCAGAGCAACTCAATCGCAACTGGCTGCTAAACCGGCTTCCCAGTTCCAGAACGCAAATGGGTCTCTTGACCGCATGGCGTTCTGGATCCAGCTCGCTCCCATCGACGAGATCCTGGCTTTCGGCGCTGCTCTCGACGCCAGCCCTGAGGGTCTCAACGGTGCTCTTCCGGTTCTAACCAAGTTCGCTCCCCTCATCAGGAAACTCCAGCAAGCTCAACGTTTCTAAACGTAGTCCTTCTTTCAGCGTTCCATCTTAGAGTGAGTCTCGTCACTCAAGATAATTTCTTAGTTTCAGCTTTGTCACTCCTGCTAGTCTTAGCTTCGTAATTTTTCGCTTTCAGTTCCTTTTGGTAGCCGTCAGGATGCCACTCACTGCGCAGCCTCTTTCACCAATTGGCTGTCGCTCCGACGATGATCAAGGGCCTTAATCAAGGCGGGTCAGTAAAGGGGGATGTTTAGTGTGTATGCTCAGCCGGATCTGAGTGAGTCTCGTGGCCGAACTTTCGGTCCCCACACTGTCTGGGCACTCTATAGTCCGTTAGCCACTGGGGTTAACAGCATATAGAATGCCCATTCGTCCATAACAGGATCCATCCTCCTCCCGCTAGAGCTTGCTTGGTGCCAAAGACTTTTCTTAGCGGAAAAACAAGTTTTGTGTCGAATAAAACCTTAACATACTCTATTTATATCATTAGTTTGAACCCTGTTTAACGAATTTTCCACTAACTTGTTAAAAATTTAATATTTATTACACAAACTAGATATTCATCTTATAATAATACAGTTTTTATTTTTACTCACCTTTGTTTAGTTCATAGTTCACTAATTCTAATATTCTTGGGCAGGGGCTTACTCCGGGTCCTGTGTTTATACTCATATTTAAGGGAGATCGCGATTTGAGGAATAATGCGCGCGCGCGTCATGTAAGCAACAATAATCACACAAAATCATAACATGATACTGTAACCCGCACACCCTTTATCCTGCGAGACCCGATTACAAAAATTGATTGTCGTTTATATTTGGTTAAGGCACTTTTACTCTACTTATTATTTTATTAAGAATAATGGAATACTGGTGCTTGATTTATAGCAATAAATGCAAAATGATTTGCTAAGTTACTTCTCGTGCAAGACTCATTACTCATAAAAGCACCAGTTGCTTTTATGAGTAATCGCTGAGGTCGCTCTCACCAGCACAAAAACTCCCATTGGGGAGTAAGAGGAGGGGCTAAGGAAACGAATAAACAAAAAAAAAATTTTTTGTGCAATGGCTCTTGCACGTTTATTCGATGCGACCATCGATATGCATTCGCGTTGTATGTGTGCTCAGAATAAGTGCTAAGACTCAGAATAATGTTGACCAATAGCCGCACGCACACAACTAAAGATCAATTCTAACTAAGCTAACTAACTACATCGTGTCACAACAAGAAATAATAATATGACTACACGGATGTATAGATCTTTAATTTCAGTACTTCACGTGTAGACGAGCCTATGTCAGCCGTAGGTATAATGTGCAGATTATTATTTTATATTATAGAACTCTGAAAGGTCTGCATTTTTTTTCCGTTGCTATATTAATATGTCTTTTTTTATTGTTAAATTATTGATTGATTGTTAAACTAATAATGTTTAAAGATATTTCTTTAATATCCTTTTTTTCTTTCAAATTTAATAAAGAAATATTCATTAATATATATTCATTTAAATTAAGAAATATTTTAATAATTTATTATGATTTAAAATGATATAAATATATTTTTTATGTTCTTTATTCTAATTATATTTTAATCAATAAATTAAATATAGTGCAAGCAATCGAAAAATAAGGTGCAGATAAAAACTACTAATAAAAACAACACAATCTTTTCCAGATAATTATTTATTAAATAGCTTGACCGTTATTCAAAGCTTATTTTACTGAGAGAGGCACTTCCGTTTCCCTTGTACATTTCCCTTCCTTTTCGAACCCTGTATCTACATCTCTCTCGCACAAACTAGATTTCCCGCCACCACCAGCGACCATGCTTATCACATTTTGTGATAGCTTCTAGCTTCGTTGGCGTTTCGTTTCCCAACCTATACATTCGTGTGACATTTCCCATGTGAG
>OX101747.1:0-146803 GCA_944452665.1 Stenoptilia bipunctidactyla
GACCCCGTAGCCACGAGCGACTGTTAAAATTTAAAATGTAAATATACGCGATAAATCCGGTAAAAAGTGTTTTATTTAATAGTCATAGATAATAGTTATCGCGAAAACTTAAGACAATATTAAAATTTAAGGCACTTTGGCACCCGATTTCTTTATAACGCTATGTGCCTTTGTAATTTACCTAATAGATAGTTACCTACCTATGTTTGTGGTAAAGAGTTATACATATTATATGGGCGAAGATTCTTCATTTTTATTTTTGTTATTAGAGATAGTTAGGACCTTGGAGAAGAAACTAACCTACTCGAAATACTAATTCAATACAGACGAAGTCGCGGGCATCATCTATGTAATATACCTACCTACCTATACTTTTTCACAAAACCTAGGTGAAACTGCGGATCACTGCTTTGTTGTAACAGTTTTTGAAGTAATTCTGTCTGTTTATCTATCAGTAACGCTTTCACAGCTAAACTACTGAGTCGATTTTGACGAAATTTAGAATAAGGTAAGTTTTAACTTCAAGGAGGATATAATAATAGTATTTATCCAACTCTAATAAACGGTATCCACGCGGACGAAGTCGCGGGTCACAGCTAGTATTTTAATAAAATTCTATTGTTTGTTTCTTTCACTACTGTTTTATGAAATAATTTTATTTTCAATTACTAATAAAATGTAAAAAAAAGCCGAAATTAAAAAAAGGGGCCATAAGCTGACTTTGTTGCACCAGGAATGAATATAATTTTATAAATTCTGCACTATGCAGATTGTGATTTAAGATAAGGTTTTAAATAAAATGAAAGGTTATAATCAAATAATTGGTGTATTTTCTTCTCGTACGTAACTACTAATTAAAAAAACATAACTCCAAACAATTTAAATCTTACAAAACTACTAAATAATTCGCCATTATTTTCACAGTGTTGTTTTCATGAAAAACACTTCTAAAACTATCCCACGTTATATATACTATAGGAAACAATAACCTTTGCAATCAGTCTTATTAACCTATAGGCTTATAATCAGTCTTATAAATTTTAAATTTATAAACTTTCAAAGTTACTTAACCTACAAAAATAAAAGAAATTCTACAAACTTACAAATTATTACGCCTCACAATGTGAACTTAAGTATTGTTACTACACTTTTAACTACTGAGTATTATTATTTTTAATCTGTAACAATAAAATAATCAACTTTCTGATAAAATATTCAAAGATATCTTAGATAAACAAAAACGAAACTATCAAAAAAATCGAGTATCAAAATTCAAATAATACAATTTCAAATAGCTTTCAGCTTAAGTAAACTTTCTTTAAAAGAGAACTAAAAATAAACTTCTTAAAAATATTTAAAGCATTCGTATGTAAATAATTAATCAAATAAACTGTTATATAAGGTTGCATAAAATGTTGGCACAATATTATCATTAATCAATTGCCGAATATCTTGTTTCTTATTGTTTGCAATAGGCAACTTAGATGTATATACGGCACTTAAGTTTATATCTTTTATATTTTTCTTTCCTGTACGGCTTGTCTTAATTTTAGCCTCGTTCCATTCATGACTTTTATAGGTGGTTTTGTACATGTAGCTATCAGAATTTTTTACAAATTTTACAGCTTTAATTTCAGAAATTTTTATTGTTTCGCCATGAATATTTTTGATGGTGTTTAAGTGTACATCATTAGAGAGCAACTTTAAGTCGTAAAAATTATCAAAATTCATTTCTTTAACAATGAAACGATTGCCAGTCTTTTTGGCATTTTGGATTAAAGTTACGTACTGGTCTGGGGTGTAAATTGGTCCAGATTTTTTTGCTCGACGAATATTTTTTTCTATCACCGAATGGACAGCATCTCCTTCGTTCTGAGTGTGCCCTCGAATTAGGAACTTGTGTGTTATGGAACTAATGGGCAAGGTTGAAACGGCATAATAGTACATACTTAAAAAGAATTTATTTTTTTGCTGGCCGCAGCAGTTATCTGAGTAAAAAATAATATCTAAGTTTGGTTTACTGGAAGAACAATCTTTTAAAAAATTGTATACACAAGTACCTATTTCGTTGGCACCTCGCTTACCCAGACCCTCATGCCAAAAGAAACAAAATGTTTTTTCTTCCTTAATATCAGAGACTGTGAAATTATAACAATTGAGTTTACTTTTGTAGAAAAATGCTGAAGATTGACCTATAGGACAAGGTAATACTGCCTGAAGGTCGAATATAGCCACAGTTATGTTGCTATCAGGTTTTTTGCACTCGTCTAAATCTTGTTTTTTTTCTATTCTGCTTAGACTCTTTTCTTCTTGATGTAATTTATAGCTGGAACTTAAAGGTTCTTTATCTACAGCATTCTTATACGCCTCGCATACATGACACTGATCTTTTCGTGGAATAAAAAAGCTTATGTTAAACTGTGTGTTAAAAATTCGATGATATGCGTCGTAATTTGCGGGTTGCTTGTTGTTAGCTATGCAATTTTCGCTATAATTACGGTGCATCTCAGCTACAGTCAAACCGCCATCTATATATTCTCTGGTGGAATTAGCTCTGGTGTAATGGCTTTCAATCCTAGGAATAGAATTTATGTGGTCACGTATAGTTTTTATAGTTTCAGTATCTAGTTTTGACTGTTTACCGTGTTTGCCACGCTTGTCCGCTTGAATTCGGCTTACACTTCCAAATTTGTCATCAATTGCCGTACGTAACGGCTTCTCACTAATGGCCAAAGTATTTATTAGGAACTTCTTACAAACTCTTAACTCTTTACCTTTATTTACCAAGATGTAACTTGTGTTCGGCTTTCTACATTTTCTATTGACGTCTCCACCTTTTGGAATCCTTATGACACGGAATTCAGGTTCCACTTGCCTTATACAAGAAGCAAGAAAGTCACGCTGTCTTTGATAAGAACCAAGAGCCCAATACATCTCAAATATGGTATTTCTCTCGTCAGTGGAAAAATTATTTGAACAAGACAATCGGCAGGTGTTCGTACAAGGTGGACGAATTTGTTTTTCCGCCACGGCTTTACCTCTAGATGAAATATATGCTTGACCACTATTTTTAAAAGCTTTTCTTTGGTTATTTTTCCACTGACTTGGATTTCTAGTCCTCTTTTTAGACTTCGGGATAGTGCTTGGTTGTATAATCTCAGGGACTTCATTTTGAGTACTTGGTTCTATAGACTCAGGGTCTACATTCTGAGTGCTTGGTTCTATAGACTCGGGAACTACATCATTATACGGCGCAATTAACACATTACAATTACTTTCGGATGATGATGAACCGCTAGATGAAGATGATCTAGACGTGGAGCTGCTGGAACTACTGCTAGAACCAGAGGAGCTATGGGCCGATGGATAAACTTTTTTATACAGTTGCTTTTTTTCGGTGGTTCATATTCAGATCCACTCACATACTCATCTTCATTATTATCAGACAAAATTTTAAATTCATCGTTCAACAAAATGTCATGACTTGGTATGTTTTGGGCTTCAGTGTTTTGTAATGTCGCATTAACATTAAATGTGTCAGTTAAAACTATTTCATCATTAGCATCATTTGCATGATTTTCGGTAATTGAAAGATAGGTTTTGCTGCCATCAAGAGTACTGGACAAATTATTTATAGAAGGCTGAGAAGGTTCAGAACTGTAGCTATGATCATTGAGTTGATTTTCTGAATTATAGTTATCTAACCAGGTTTCAACTAAAGTTCTGTTTTCTATCGAATTATTATGTTCAATAGGAACCATGGAAATAATTCTCCTACTTCGGGAATCCATTGTTTTCTGAAATGTAATTAATTTTATTAAAAACTAATTTAAAACGAGTGATATTTATGTCAGTGGAAAGCTGCAAAAAAGATTAACCAAATTGAAACGACTGTTATTGAACCCAGAAATAGAATCTTTGAAGTGAAAAGCATCATTAACACCACTAAACAGGCGTCGAAAAAAATATGAAGCTAGTAGGTAGCAGAAACTTAAGTTAAAACAAACATAGTAAATATAGTTTTGAAGTATACTTCATTCAGAATAAAAAAAAATACTGCAAAGTTACGAGGCCTTTCATTATTATGCTATAAACTTATTACTGTATTGGACCTACAAAAACATTTATATCGCTTACTACTTTATAATTACAATAGTTTAGTTGAAAAAGTAATAATGTTGGGTCTACATAATCCTATTTTAAAAGTATGACTTTATAGTTCTAGCAACTTAAGTTCAAATTAAAATTTTGACCATACAAAACCACAATGTAATTTAAGACTTTGTAGCACCAGCACCATAGCCTAAAGTTACTATTATTGAGCCTACAAAACCACATTTTTATTTAAGACTTTGTAGTTCCAATTATTCTAATTTTAAACAATCAAATTGGACCAAGAAAGTCATTTCTGTGATCAATGCCTTTGTAGCACCAAGATCTTTGATTAAAGCATTAAAGAATTGAGGTTACAAATATAAATGTGTTTTTGTTACTCCAATGAGCGATAATAATAAAGGTCACAATTACCTTTAGGGTGTTGTAGCTCCGAGACACGACGATTTCTCCCGACAGCGGGGACACTACTGGCCAATCAGACGCTGTTAGCCCAAGTATTGTCGGTAAAACAGTTATAACCACAAAGGCACTCACGCCATCTAGCGAAATTTTGATGTATTTTTACGGCTGTCTTTGCTTTCCCAAACGAAGGCACTCTTTTTAAACGATTTGGCGTACTTATGTCAATTTTGCTATTTTGGGTGTTTATGACTTTGTTGCACCGAAAGTGCGATATATCTAAATTGTTCGGGAATGTAGGGTCTTATGTTATTAGTTGAAGTTTCACAATAAATCATATTACTAGAATTATTAATACTCATTTGTTTCAACTGTATTGTGCTACCTACGAAACCTGAACTCAATAAAGGAGACAGAACCTGCTCCATACATTACTGGGCCACGGTGTTAACAACTTGACATTTGCTTTTTTTTATTTTAAATATAATTATGTTTCATCACCGAAATTTTCAAGACAAACCAGTGTTGAGGAATTGAGATATTCATAATTTTGTCTATAGGTATACACAGAAGTTAAGTGAGCTTAGAATCACTTTCGAAAGCTATTCTTTTTCTTATTGTTGAGATCTATAATATCCCAAATAGAGCGGACAGCAAAAAAGTTAATATTTCACTCAAATGATTATTTATGCAAATCAATTAACATGAAACATATTTGTCAGAGAAGAACTAAAAGATACAAACAGGAAGATACTTACCATATCGGGTGTACGCCATTGCCGAATAACATTACGCGTTTCTTCATCTAAAGCTCGTCTGCCTAAAGCTGCACAGCGACCAAACGCAATGCCACAATTAATACAGCGATCCATGTCGAAATGCAAAATCAGAAGTCCAATGACAAAAACCAAAAATCGTCGTGTAATGCGAGTTCTCGGGATCCAGTAGGCAAGCACAAAATAGTCGTTTATAGAAGAATCGTGAAGTCCGTATGAATAACTGAAGTTGTTAAAAATAGAAAAACCATGAAAATACTCAAGCGCAAGAAAAGAAACCAAACAAACGAGTGAAAAAATAGATTGATTGACTTACTAAACGAGTCAATTACCATAGTTTCGTTCTTCATTCACTCAGTATTGCCAAACCTAATAAAGAATTTCGCCTATTTTAATTACAAAATAATTATTTAAAATAAAACTAACGTGGTTAGTTTACATTCATTTAACCTTATAATGATTCTCATTAATATTTCATTAATTTTACTCAGCGTATTTTCAATTATATTATGAGTTATTCATCCACACAAAAAACCCATGACAGCGATTTCCATATCTTGAATTAACTTGTTTCTCCCTCACTACATTTTTAGGGGTTTTATGTATTTTGAATAAGGACAAAATAAGCTATTTTTTTAGACCAAAGTCAACCTGTTAACCCTGTGGCCCAGGCTTACTCAGTTTCCTTTAATTTTTCAATAATCACTAGTTCAGCGTCTGTCGCCTGCGCGCGTGCAATTTCTGAGTATTCTATCGAGTTTGGACATGTTATTGTCTCGATTCTAGATAATGCATTTGCGACTATATTTTTATCACCCTGTATGTGTTGTATGTTACAAGTAAATTCGCTAATGTATAACAATTGACGTGCCCTTCTAGGTAATTCCTTATTTGAACTTAATTTACTAAATGCGTAAGTAAGCGGTTTATGGTCTGTATAAACCGTAAAATCACGTCCTTCTAATAAATCTCTAAAATAAACTATACAATAGATCGCCAAAAGTTCCTTATCATAAGTACAGTACTTTTTTTGGGGTTCCGTGAGTCTTTTCGAAAAATAACCGAGGGGTTTCCAGGTATTATTTTCCTTTTGATGTAATACTGCGCCTATACTAAAATCGGATGCGTCAGTCATTAAACCTAATTCTGAATCTGGCATCGGATGAGATAACGTAGCTGCATTTTTCAAGTTAATTTTACACTGTTCAAATGCTCTATTAGCTTCGTTTGTCCACTCTATTTTAGTCTTATCACGCTTCTTTGCACCGTGTAAATACCAAAATTCCTTGAACCTGTGCTGCGTTAGGTATATGGTTACGATAAAAGTTCAACATACCTAAAAACCTACGAAGCTGTTCGACAGTTTGCGGCTTGGGATAAGTTTCAATGATTTTAACCTTATCAGGCAAAGGGCTAATACCATTTTCGTAAACTTCGTATCCTAAAAATTCATTAATCTTTTGTCCAAATACACATTTTGATAAATTAAAAGACATTTTATACCTGTCAAGCCGTTCAAATAGTAACTTAAAATGTTCCCTATGAATATTCTCATTTGTCGATCCTAAAATGACCGTCATCTAAATATCCGTAAAGGAATGACTGCTCTGCTAAACTATTATGACTCTTATTGACGTCGCTATAAGAAATCTGCTCAATACCTGCCAAAACAGTATTATTAATGAATCTCTGAAATGTTTGAGCCGCGTTTCGCAAGCCAAACGTCATCCTTGGGAATTCATACAAACCAAATGGAGTTATAATGGCCGTTTTCTCGATGTCTTCTGGTCTAATTTTTATAACATGATAGGCTCTACAAATATCAATTTTAGAAAAAATTACTTTGTCGTGCAATCCATAAGTAAAATCCTGAATCCGCGGTATCGGATAACGATCTGGTTTTGTGATCGAATTTAACATCCTATAATCCCCGCAAGGTCGAATTTCACCCCCCTTTTTTGGTACTATATGCAGCGGGCTAGCCCATGGGCTGTTCGAAGGCCTACATATCCCTAATTCCTGCATTAACTTAAATTCTTTTTTAACCAAGTCATACCTGTGGGGTGGTAACCTCCTTGCTCGAGTGTGCACTGGAGGGCCTGTGGTCTCAATGTAATGATACACCGAGTGTTCCGGCGTGTCCTTGAAATTAGACGGTTTTGTGATTTCCTGAAATGATTCCAGTAAGTCCGCGTACGGATGATCGCTGTTAATAGATTTAATTGACCCATCTAAATTATAAGTTTTTGATCCACAAACGTACAAATTAGTAACTAAATCGATTAACCTATTATTGTATAAATCTACCGTTAACCTAAATTTACGTAAAAAATCTGCCCCTATTATAGGCTGTTTTACGTCACAAACAATAAAAGGCCAATTAAACACTCGTCTAAGACCGAAAGTTAATTCTAAATTACAAATACCATAGGTTTTTAGCTCACTATCATTAGCGGCATATAATTTAAATTCACATTTCTCAATTAAACGGTTCTTTACATACTTATTTGGAATCACGGAAATGTTTGCACCGGTATCTATTAAAAAAATTAACTTAGAATGTTTATCCTTAACTAATAAACGGTGGTTTTCCACTAATTGGTCCTGAGTACATCCGCACACCGAGTTCGAACATACCTCTTTCAGTTTTCCGACTCATTTTCTCGCCAAGCACAAGGTTGCTCGCAGCGTGTGGCATTTTTCTTGTACCTATAATGAAAACGACACAGCCATCCTGGATCGCCGGGAGTCCGTCGCCTCCGGGAACTAGACCTGCCGGCCGAACGACTGGGAGCGCGCAAACCGCGTCGGCCTGCACTTCTTGACCGACCGCGTCCATGCACATCGCTGCGTAGAGCCGCCACTTCCAGGGTCAGCTTGCTCAGCTGTCCTGCCAGCTCCATCAGTGCCACCTGTGGCACCTGCGCCGCGATGTCCCTTGAAACTGCCGCGACCTCGCACGACCTGGTGTTCTCCACTATCTTGTCGGCTATGACCGCCAGGTTGTCTAGCGACTGGTCAGGGCACACTGTTATAACTGCCCTGACTGAGGAAGGCATCCTAGATAGCCACAAACTTTTCAAGGTCTGCTCGGCTACCTGCGTCGTTCGTCCTAAGTCTCTCATCCGACGCAGTAGCTGTGTAGGCTTCTGAGAACCAAGCTCCAGCCTGGAAACCAGCTTCTGGAACTGCCGTTCTGCACTTTCCTCATATACCTGCAGCAATCTCTCCTTCAGGATGTTGTATTTGTTTTCTGCCGGTGGGGACGTCAGCAGATCACTGACCTGCTTCAGTGAGTCTCTACCCAGCTTCGATATGACCAAGTTGAATTTGGTCTCTTCGCCTTGTTTTTGTGGTGCCATGACGGCTTCGAATTGGCTAAACCACAACCGTGGCACATTGACCCAAAACTCTGGTAGTTTTGATGTGACGCTAATAGCTGCCAAGCTAATTTCCTGTGGCGCGTCGTCCTGCTCTCTTTGTAGCTTGCTCTGCACCGGTTGAGTCCCCGCTGGTCCCGCTTGTACGTGTTGCCCGGAATACATATTTGTTTCAAAAATCAACACAGAAATACGTAAAATGTCTAGTAGGTATATAGTTCACTGTTCATAAGTTTTTTCTTAAAATATTGCACTGTTCACTATTAATCGTCGGGGTCACCACTTTAGTGTTTTTATAAGTATCTTTATATTTACTAGTCTATTCTAGTGGCGGTATAAATAAAACATTAAACTCAATATTAAACTGCACTTTATTCGACGTAACTATACCACGGCGCGCGAGTGACTACTCGCTGCCCTCAATAATCTAACACAATAATATAACAACCTAAGCAAATCCCACAACCTACACAGAGTGTACCATCCCCAATTCGTCCATCAACTTTCGCTCCTATACGCTACCAAGGTCCAAGGCAGTCCGGTCCACCTATTATTTGTAGGTATTGTAAAAACGTGGGACATGATATTTCTCAATGTCGAAAACGTCAATATAATAACTCAAGGCGTAATAACACATATCAACAAGCGCATCAAATAGCAGTAGAAATGCCGACTACGCCAATCCCACGTGAACATGTAATTGTGTAACTTCACATATATTAGTGCAGTAATAAACGAGCTTTATTATGTAAATGACGTGTCTTATTGCTCCGCCTCACATAACCTCCGCACCCCACCTCATGGCGACCTTGCCAGGATACGAGTATGGATCTATGTCCCTCTAGTTCATAATTGACGGCTGATGAGACCCGTTTTGGGTACTTCCGATTAACTACTTCAAAGTACTGTTTACAAACCTCGATGTCATGGGAGAAATGCATAAAACCATAACCATCAGGCATTATTTCATCTGGGTTCATTAAGGTTTTATCTTCTGCTGGACCCTCCCATACTGCAAAAGGGAAGGGGTTGTTTCGATAATAATTGCGCCGTAAGGCCAGGGGGCCGTTATTCGCAATGATGACTGCCTGTCGTAAATTTCCCAACGTAAGAGTGAAGGGTGTGATTGTATGAGATATTCCGACGTAGTGTCGTACGTCACCTACACTCTGGTTTCCAATGGCGTTTAAGAAGTTAACAAAAGCCAAGAAGTGGGTCTTAAGACCTAGACAGCGGTCTCTCAGTTCGCAAGGGATCCACGTGTCTTGATAGCCCAAACTGGAATATGGGGTTATTGTGCGCATCTTGAATTGGGTATACATTTTGGTCTCGAACATAGCCAATGCTAGTCGGAAGAAAGCGTGACGGGTATAATTCATCGGAACTCCTCGTGCTTGCAACTCACTCTCAGTTCTCAGAAGGTTTTCTCTGATGAGGGGTCCTATTGCATGGGTCGATACTGGTACTATTCTGGCAGTGCGTTGTGTTATAGTTAAATCCTTTACAGCGTGTGCCAAGCTTGCGAATCCTGGATGGAGCACTTTGTTCAGCTCCACGTCAATAGCGTCCATAGTAGACGCGTTCTTGCGTTCGCGATAAGTATCAGCTCTTTGCTTATCTCTAGAGTTGAGTTTTGGCGCACCTCGGGGCTTTCTTGATGTCGATGGTCTTCTGGCGTCTTCTCGCTCGTTGGAGGGATCGTCATCCCGGTAAGTTTCTCGCTGTGGGGCGCGGTATCCGCCACCTCCGCCGCGGTAGAATCGTCCTCTGTTCATTCTGAAATACAAAAGTTAGCGTTGTCCGTGTCGTGGATTAGATGGTTCCAGGGACGGTTCCAGGGATACCTAGAACTAAGAACGAATTAGTTATAACTAAAAATAAAATGAATAATAAATATATTACATGTTTACACAGGAATTTAGTGGAAATGCGGTGATGAGAGCTATTCTAATTCTAAACACCGCGGTCAGTGCTCGATTGCTTTGTTGGTGGGCGATCGCACTTCGTGTCCCGTTCATTCGGTGAATCAAGGCGTAATGCCAGAACTGAATTAGTTATAAGTGTGGAGATTTAGTATTTATTAAAAATGAGAATAGGACTAAGTTAGATCCTTTGTATATTGGACCTTTTACTGTCGTCGAGGATAAGGGTCCAAATGTTGTTATTGACTACAAAAATAAACTAAAAACAATTCATATAAAATACAACAAGATTAGTAATAATATAAGTAATAATTTTAGTCTTTTTAAATGTTTTTTTTTACTTGGAATTTGTTTATTTTTTTAATAGTGTTTAAAATGTTATTTTAACAATATGTTTGAATGTATTATAAGTTTTAAGTTGTCAAAAAAAATAGAAATGTACTGATTTCATTTTTTTTTATTTTTTTGGTAGGGCGTGTAATGGTTTAACTTCACATATATTAGTGCAGTAATAAACGAGCTTTATTATGTAAATGACGTGTCTTATTGCTCAGCCTCACATAACCTCCGCACCCCACCTCAACAAGACGCTTTATATTTGAGGGTAGTCGAGAAAACAACAAGCAATTCTAGTGTGCTCTTAGATTTTTATTTATTTAATATATTAGTAATACAATTTTATCAAGTTTTATGTGCTGAATCTTTTGCAAAACTCACCAGTACTCCATTTCAAACACTATTCTCCTATTATATAAACACTTATCAACATTTCACTGCACTGCTAATCACCTGCCAACTTCGTATATCAAAATGGATGTAAACAGCCTGGAAGCTCTTGGAAAGCTGTTCGAAGACCGCATGAAGGACTATGAGAGCAGATTAGAGAAGACAGCTGCCTCTGCCCCTCCACATACAGATCTCAGTGTGCTGTCCCGTGAATTTTCTGAATTCAAAGCTTTGATATGGCAAATCTTCTCAGCCATCAAACAGCAAATTGAAGTAATTTCTCTTGGGTTAGACAGGCATGAGACCTTTATGAGAAGAAAAATTCTGCTCTTTCATGGAATTCCTGAGAACAAAAGTGAAAACCTTTTAACCATTGTGCAGCAGGTTTTAGATGACCGAATGAAAATTTCTAACATTAAAAAAGAACACTTACAAGTATGTCACCGTTTAGGCGGATCAGTACAAGGTAAAAATAGGCCAATCCTTGTCAAGTTTCATAATTATGATCATCGGCAAGAGGTCTGGGATAGTAAAACTTGTTTGAAAGGAACTGGTATTACTATTTCGGAGTTTCTGACGAAAACCAGACAAACAATATTTTCTACATGTCGGTCACATTTCGGGATTCGTAATTGCTGGTCAGCGGATGGGAAAATCGTTGTAATTCTGCCTGACAAATCCCGAAGGAAGATTGAAACCACCAGAGTATTGAACGAGCTATTATCTGAGTTTCCGGCCTCCAAAGAAGATATTGCGCCGCCACCAGTTCAGGAGACAAAAACGACCACAGTATCTCCTAGAAAAACGCGTCGTCGTCATTAAACAGCTGCAAGTATTCATTCAGTATCTCACTACTAGCACCGTACTTCTTAACTTGCTCGGTTTATCATTCTCATTTGTGTAGTGTATAACTTCTAAAATTGTTTTCCTTACTCAATTTACTATGTTACAAATATGTCGGTATTTGTGATTATATTTTTTGAAGCCTGATAGTAAACAAACATTTTAATTGTATCTTGCTTGTTGCTACACATGACACTTGACATCTATGACAGATGACATTCGTGTTCGCAGCGTTTAGCTAGTTTTTTTTTTATATACATGTTAAGATTTCCATTCCGATGAAAAAATTGTTTTGTCGGTAACTATTTTCATAGTGTCTCATTTAAAGTTTAAGATTGTTTTTATATTTCTAGTTTACTTACGAGTGGTGAGTTTGCTTTTAGCTAACAGAGTATCTGTTTTAATTTATATTTATTTTAAGTATAGTAAGTGTATAATTTATATATCTATATTTATTTCTTAATATCTTTTATGGATAGCATCTTTGATGATCTTGACGACAGTTATTTCTCTTGCTCATCCTCTTCATGTAGTTTTTCAAGTGCAGATAATTCTTCCACGCCCACACTGACTTTGCATGATCAACTCAGTTTAATATCTGACGCAAACCCATCCAATTTAAATATTGTTCACATAAACGCTCAAAGTGTCCCAGCCCACTATTCCGACCTCCTAGCTTCTTTTAGTGTTGCTACTGTGGATGCATTACTAATATCCGAGACCTTTCTCAAACCTTCCCTTCCATCCACGCATTACGCTTTACCTGGCTTCGTCCTCATCCGCAATGATAGGATTGGGAAAGGTGGTGGAGGTGTTGCTATATATCTCCGGGCCGATATACCTTATAAGGTTATCAGTACTTCCCCCTCTCAACACTCCGTGAAAGCGGAACATCTTATTATTGAAATAGTGACTCGTCATACTAAGCTACTACTAGGAGTATTTTATAGTCCTAATAACTCTATAGACTATTTCAATAATTTAGATGGAATACTCCACGACCTATGCCCATCCTATAGTCATGTTATTTTCATGGGTGACTTGAACACTTGCATGATAAAAAACAACTCCCGCTCCCAAAAACTCAATTCTATCCTCAACTCCTATAACCTCAACATATTACCTCTTTCTGCAACCCACCATTTTCCGAATTGTGTCCCTTCCTTAATTGACCTTATGATTGTTTCCAACACCCGTAACGTTGCGGCTCATGGGCAACTTACTGCTTCCTTCTCCTATCACGACCTTATTTTCCTTTCCTACCGTATCCGTATCCCCAGACGCAAACCACGTTTACTACTATTAAGAAACTTCAAAGATCTCGATACGGCAGCCTTACTGCGTGATGCTGAGTCCACTGATTGGAGCACTGTTACATCCAGCTTGACGATCGATGACAAAGTCAATTCTTTCAATAGTGTGGTTCAGCAGCTGTTCGATCGCCACGCTCCACTAAAACCAGTTAAAGTCAAACACAATCCAGCACCTTGGCTAACAGATAGTATAAAAGAAGTTATGGATAAAAGAGACAAGGCTAAAAGAGCTTTTAAGCGAAGTCCCACTGACTGCAACCCTGACAAATTTAAGTCCTTAAGAAATCGTTGCAATCGTTTGTGTCGGGATGCAAAGAGGAAGTACTTTTACGACTCTCTGGTAAATCGTGGTTCTGCACAAGTCTGGAAATTCCTCAAATCTGTCGGTATAGGCAAATCTCCCAACACATCCCTTAAAGACTTCGATTTGAGCGCTCTGAACAATCATTTCTCCCTACCTCCCGTCATACTAAATCCGAATATTAAAGCTAACACCTTGGATCATCTGTCGAAACTGCACATGACACATTCTCCTTTCTCTTTTACAGCTGTTTCTTCAGATGAAGTCAAGAAATCTGTCCTTTCCATATCTTCAGCTGCGATTGGTGATGACAAATTGTGCTCGAGAATGATCGTTATGATATTACCTTATCTTTTACCTATCCTTACTCACATTTTTAATCACTCTTTATCTTCTGGTACCTTCCCTACTGCCTGGAAACGTGCGCACATTATCCCTTTACCTAAAATCCCTAATCCTACTACCGTAACTCACATCCGCCCTATTTCAGTCCTTCCTTTTCTCTCGAAATTTCTCGAACACATTGTGCATAAACAATTGTCAGCATTCCTTACCTCCAATGAGATCATCACCCCATTCCAATCCGGCTTCTGTCCTGGCCACAGCACTGTTTCAGCTTTGATTCACGTAACTGATGACATTCGCTGGGCCATGGAAAACAAATCCCTTACCTTACTTATCCTTCTTGATTTCAGCAATGCTTTTAACGCTGTTGATTTCGACATCTTACTGGGTATCCTTAAATCCTTAAATGTATTCCCACCGGCATTGACTTGGTTTGAGTCCTATCTTCGTGGTCGCTCACAGGTGCTCCGCCTTGATGAGAGTTACTCACATTGGTGTAATCTATCTGCAGGTGTGCCGCAGGGTGGTGTCTTATCTCCTCTCCTTTTTTCGATCTTCATTAACTCAGTAACCAAAGTCATCTCTTCCAAATTCCATCTCTACGCAGATGATCTGCAAATCTACCGCCATTTTGCTGTTTCTGATGTTAATTCTGCTGTAAGGGCAATTAATACAGATTTGTGTCGAATAGGTGACTGGGCGAGGTCTTTTGGTTTTCTGATCAACCCACTCAAATCACAAGCCATGATCATAGGCAGTCGCTATATTCGTGGTTGCCTTGACTTTTCTGTTATTCCTCCAATCATCATGGACAATGTTACGATTGCTTTCACTGACACAGCCAAGAACTTAGGAGTCATTATCGATTCAAATCTTACATGGAACGCGAATGTCAGTGAAATCAGTCGTAAGATTCACTACTCCTTGCACTCTCTAAAGACCTTACAAACGTTTTTACCCTTCAAAACCAAAATTTCCCTTGCCCAGTCGCTTGTTCTGCCCATTCTTGATTACGCCGATGCTTGCTATTTGGATGCCACGGAGGAACTTCTTAACAAATTGGAGCGTCTTCAAAACCTTTGTATTCGTTTCATCTTTGGCTTGAGGAAATTCGATCACGTTTCTGAATATCGCAGGCAACTTCGATGGCTTCCGATTCGGCACCGGCGCAACACTAGGATCCTTTGCCTCCTTTTTAATATCCTTAATAACCCACTTACTCCTCTCTATTTGCGTGAAAGGTTTTCATACTCTCACTCTCAGGATACGCCATGTAGAGCACATTTGCGTACTCTTTTACATATGCCTTCTCATAAAACCGATTATTATTCCTACTCTTTCTCTGTCCATGCAGTCAGATTGTGGAATTCGTTACCTCATGTAATTCGTGAGTCTAAAACGATATCTATTTTTAAAAAGAAAGTCAAAGATCACTACTATTCGCTACTGTAAGCTATGTTACCCACATTACTATCTATATGATATTAAGATATATAAAATAATGTATGTATATGTATAAAGTATATATAATAATATGTATACGTATTAGTATGTATATTAATTCATATGTATGTCTATTTAGTACACACTATTATTGCTTTTCAAACCAAACTCTCCAGTCATGGGTCTGCTGTAAGAAATTTCTTAAGAGATAAGCTGTACCTTTGTACTTATTTTTATTCATTGTCTCTTAATTGTATTTCAACTGTGTGTACATAAATTGTTAAATAAATAAATAAATAAGACGCAGACGGTTATTTAAACTGATAAGTCAGGCATCGGGATCGTGTCACCGTATGTCTGCAAATTATGAACATAGAATAAGTAATGACACAGAAGTGACAAACGTCACAAACATTGCCAAATCTACTAATTCTGCAAACTTTACTAATTCTGCCAAATCTACTAATTCTGCCAAATCTACTAATTCTGCCAAATCTACTAATTCTGCCAAATCTACTAATTCTGCCAAATCTACTAATTCTGCCAAATCTACTAAACCTTCTAGTTCTCCCAAATCTACTAAATCTAGTTCTCCCAAATCTACTAAATCTACTAACTCTAGTAACTCGACTAAAACTATTAGCTCGCCTAAGTCTACTATACCTACTAACTCTGCTAAGTCTTCTACAAATTCTTACAAACATTCTCCTAAACCTACTAATTCTTACAAAGTCTACAACCTTCCTACCTCTACCAAATCAGAAGTAAATAACGATATTCATTATGATTATTTAAATTTCAAATCGAATGACAAACCTTTTAAAGTAGGCACTAGTTCTTATAACGATCAAAAAGTAAGCCCTACTAACTCTCTTAATTTGAATAACACGGCTACTAAGTCAACCATTTCTCACTCAAAACTAACCAGTTCGTCTACTAGTCCATCACATTTAAATCAAAAAGAAATTATTGATAACTTCATACAAGAGCCTATAGAGTTTCCAACGGTATACGATATCTCAAATAGTAAAAAAACGCCACTTCCTTTTATTCAAGTTAACACATCCCATGCAAGTCAACCCCTTAAATTTTTAGTCGATTCGGGTAGTTCAATTTGCCTAGTTAAACAAACAAGCTTATCAATTAATCCCGAACTACAACCTGAAACCGTAAAATTTAAAGGAATTAACGATATCCATTCATTCTCAGAAACGAAAGGCTGTTTCGAAATGATTATTAAAACTAAAGATTCTATTTCGTTTCCCTTCACATTTCACGTCGTTCGGAATGTTAATTTAGTTTATGATGGTATAATCGGATCGAATTTTATGTCTTTTTACAATGCAAATATTTCTTATAACGAGTTAAAACTAAAAGTTACAAACAATTGCGATACATACTTTGATCTGAAACTAGTTGATGGAGCATATGTTATCCCAGGACGTTGTGAAATGTTAATCGAATGCTCCGTGACAAACCCAGAAATTAGTGAAGGCCTTATCCTAAATACAAAATTAGACGATTACCCTAAATTGTATCTTTCTAAATGCCTTACAAAAGTTAAACCTAATTATAAAATTACAATGTCAGTTTTAAATACATCTGAGAGTGAATGCATCCTAAATCCTTTATTATTAACTTTAGAACCTGTAGCCTATACTCAAGACTGTTTAACGAACTTACCCTCATCCAGTAATCATCATGTCATTAATACTACGACTCATTTCACTGACCTTGACAGAGATCGAAAAATTCAGAATTTGCTAAGATGCGATCATCTTAACTGTGAAGAAGAAAATGCATTACGTGACCTTTGCTCTAAATTTCATGACATATTTTATTTAGAGGGTGACATGTTGTCTGCTACCGACACCTTACGTCACGAAATACGTACCACGTCACAGACCCCTATTCAAGCCAAAACATCGATTCTCAGAGTGTCACAAAACTGAAGTTAACAAACAAATTAAAAGTATGCTAGATCAAGGTATAATATCACCTTCTATTTCTCCTTGGTCAGCCCCCATTTAGGTGGTCCCCAAAAAACAAGATGCTTCCGGTAAACCAAAGTGGCGTATCGTTATCGACTACCGGAAGCTAAATGAGGTAACTATTGGGGATGCCTATCCTATCCCTAATATAACCGATATCCTCGATCAACTTGGTCATAGCAAATACTTCTCTACCCTCGATTTGGCATCTTCTTTCCACACAGCAGAGCAGGATGCTGAGAAGACTGCCTTCAGTATTCCAGGGGGTTCGGACTTATCAGGTCACTATCAATTTAATAGGATGCCGTTTGGCCTCAAAAACGCTCCTTCAACCTTTCAACGCTTAATGAACATAGTACTTTCCGGCATTCAAGGTATTCATTGTTTTACTTATTTGGACGATATTGTGGTATTTAGCAGTGACCTCAACAGTCACGTGTCAAAATTAAAACTTGTGTTTGAAAAATTGCGTAGTCATAACTTAAAACTCCAACCTGATAAGAGCGAATTCCCCCGGAAAGAAGTGCAATACCTAGGCCATGTAATCTCAGATCAGGGCGTCAAACCAGACCCTAAGAAAGTTGAATGTGTTAGGAAGTTCCCAGTCCCAAAAAACGCCCGTGATATCAAATCTTTCCTAGGCCTGGTAGGCTACTACAGGCGTTTCATTGACAATTTCTCACATATAACTAAGCCCCTAACATCCCTTTTGAAAAAGGATGCCAAATTTAATTGGCTGCTAGATCAACAGACTGCTTTTGACTCACTCAAAGACAAAATAACTACAGCCCCTATACTCCAATATCCTGACTTTTCGAGACCTTTCATCCTTACTACTGACGCGTCCAACTATGCTATTTCCGCCGTGCTGTCTCAAGGCGAGATAGGAAAAGACCTTCCCATTGTATATGCTTCTAGGACGCTCAATAAATCCGAAGGCAACTACTCAACCACAGAAAAAGAGTGCCTAGCCATAATATTCGGTACCAAAACTTTCCGTTCATATTTATATGGTCATGAATTTACAATAGTGACTGACCATAAGCCCCTTCAGTGGCTTTTTAATTGCAAAGACCCAAGCTCTAAATTAGTCCGCTGGAGGTTGAAACTTGAAGAGTTCGACTACGAAATAACATACAAAAAGGGTAAACTAAACTGTAACGCCGACTCCTTATCGCGAAATCCCGTTCTTACCATTGATGACGACACTACTCCCGAAACGTACGAAAAATACTTGCAAATCTGCCAACAACCAACCTTCATTCCTGACACTGTAATCGAGGAACATAATGAGTCCTTATTAAGAGCCAAATGTAAACTGATAACATATCCTACGGCAATTGACCTCGATGACTCGATTCCTTACTGTTCAGACATTATACAACTTTCGAAAAATAACAATCCACAAAATTACATCCGTAATATCGAACGCACACTACACACATTTTATGGCACTTCTAACGACAAACATATATGTACTCACTTATTTCTCAAAGTTCATCACTATGACACTACGACCTATAAAGACATTTTTAATATCCTAAAAACTTACCGTGATATGATTATAATATGGTACACGGAAGAAAAAGAATTTGCCATATCAGACTTCCAAGACCCATTCGACAAAGTTTCCTTCACAAAAATATACAATATCTTATCTTTTCTTTTTCACAAGACTGGGATCAAAATTCATATTTATCATAACAATATCCGTTTTCCAACTCCGAACGAAATACCTACCATCCTTAAAGACAATCATAATCTTCCCACTGCTGGACAACTAGGAATTAATCGTATGTACGATCGGCTCAAAACTTTATATTGGTGGAAAAACATGCGAGTAGATATTGAAAATTACGTTAAAAACTGCAAATCCTGTCAAATCAATAAACCGCTTCGCCAAACTAATAAAGCTCCCATGATAATAACGTCGTCAGCGACTCGTCCTTTCGAAAAAGTTTATCTAGATATAGTCGGCCCTTTACCAGAGACCCAATCGTATAAATATAAATTCATACTAACACTACAGGACGATTTAACTAAGTACTCGCCTATCCCATGTTATCGTGTTCTGCTAACGAAACAGCACAACGTTTCGCACATTTTATGTCACACGTAGGTATACCGAGACAAATCGTTACGGACCAAGGTACAAACTTTTGTTCAGACGTATTCAAACAGTTAGAAAGACTCTTTAATATTAAACACATTTTAGCATCTCCTTATCATCCCCAAACTTGTGGAGCGCTCGAACGCAGTCACTCTACGTTAAAAGAATACTTGCGATCCTATATAAACGAAAATCAACATACTTGGGATCTATACAAAAATACTGCCATGTTAGCTTATAACAACAATACACACTCGACTACAGGCTTTTGTCCCTACGAACTTTTATTCGGTTTTAAACCTTATGTACCAAAGAGCATTGACGATTTAGAACATAACACTTATACAGACTACATTAGAGCTCTAAATCATCGCCTGTACTACAGTAGACAGAAAGCATTGAGTAACATTCAGACGTCTAAAGAAAGGTCCAAACGATACTATGATTCCCATTCAAGGCCAGATTCACCAAACAGGTGATTATGTTTACGTACGTTATCACCACAAACAAAACAAAGCCCTATCACCAGTGTGGAAAGGCCCATTCCGTATAATAAAAATAAATGGTAATCATACAGTTACACTTTTAATGAATAGGAAACATGTACGTCATCATTACGACGAGATTAAACTAGCCCCGTCACAATAGTCTTTCAATCTTTTCAGGAACGTTGCGTGCATCGGCTGCGTGACGTCAGAGTTTGTCCAGACCATAGTCCATAGTCCAGGGCTGTACTTCGATAAACTATTGGATGCTAAATTTACAAACGACAACTGGAACATAGTTACGTATTTGGACGTCAGCGGTATTCATCCGACCTTCGATATAATCGAAACATTGTTTGACCGTGTTAACATATATTGCAAAGATCATTCATCCTCATCTATTAAAACTAATTGCCTTAATTCTATTTCATCCTTACAAAGTCAACATCTAGACAATATTAATAAGTTTTCCTCTGTATCTTATTTAGTTTCCAACGAGCAGGCGAAACGTTTTAAACGTGGCCTGTTTGATGCCGGTGGCTCGCTACTAAAGACATTTTTCGGCGTTTTAGATTCTGACGACGCCGTAAAATACTCAGAAGCCATTGATAACGTACAATCGAATGAGAAAGAGTTATCCCGTCTCATGCGCGATAACATTCATATCATAAAATCTACTATTTCAACTTTTAATAATTCAATTTATAAATTAAATCAGAATGAAATACATATAAACAATGACTTACTAATAATTTATAAAGCATTTGAAGAAATAATGAACTCAAATGATAAATTACAAATAAAAACTCAGCTCAACTCATTACTTGCTTCATTAGAAAATATTATTTTGACAATCTCGTTTAAAATAGATGATATCAATAATGCCATTTTATTCAGTAAATTAAATATACTTCATCCTGTAGTTATAAGCCCTTTACAATTATACAATGAGCTCGAACAACACTAAAATGAACTGCCCAAACATTCCGACTTGCCAGTTCAGTTATCATTACAAAACATTCACGACATCATTGATATCTCTAAATTAATTTGTTATTATCATAAAATAATAGTCGTTATTAAATTTCCACTTGTGCTCCCGCAAGTCCACAATGTTTACAAAGTCATTTCACTGCCGACGGCTTATGATATTTTGAAACCTGAGACATTTGTAATGATAGCGCCAAATAAAAAGTACTTGACAATAACAACCGATCATATGTTTTATTCGCTTAGAGACACTATAGATGAGTGCAAAGTGATAAAGAGTAAATTTTGGGTGTGTGCGTTAGACAACATATTTTCAGTGTTTGCGAATCCAACGTGTGAAACCGTGTTAATGACCGAAGTCATTAATAAACTTCCTAATAAGTGCGAAACCAAAGTGATTAAAGGTCGCGTCGATATATTTCACAAACTGAGTAACAACCGTTGGTTGTTTGTGCAAAGCGAACCCGGCAAGTGCCACATAGTGTGTGATAAGAATGCCTTAGTTGTGGACGAGGTTCTTTTCGGAACTGGTATTTTGACCCTTTCGAAGACATGCAAAGCATTCTATAAGACTCTATAATTTTCGGCTAGTGATACTCTCACTCTGAACGTCTCATCTAGTTTATCAAACTTTAATATCCTTTTAGATGATTGCTGTGAAAAGGTCAAGGTTAATAAGACACTTTCTTATTTACCGTTTGTAAAGTTAAATAATATAAACAATTTAGACTCTTTAGTACATGCCAGTATCTACCTTGATGAATTCCAGAAGGACTTAGATAAACTAGATAATCCTAGCCATTTTCATAGATATAGCACCCATTATATTTCTATAAGTTACATTTTAGGTATCTTACTATTTATTTTTATAGTTTATAAGTTTAGAAAGTTATTTTACAGTACAAGACGCTCGTCAAGCTGTTGCATACAGATTTTCAATCAATGTAATAATAAAAAGACTGATAAAGTATTACACTCAGTCGTTGTACAAGACAAAATCTATGAGTTGTCCCAAGACTTTAATTCTATTCCAAACATTCCAAAACGAAATATTGTTATGTAAGCGTTGTGATAACTCACACCCTTATCATAAGTTTACACTAAGACTTGCCATTAAATATACATTAATGTAACTACTATTTCCTAAACAAAATTAAATAGATATGTTAGGTTTAATATTTAGTAATGCTATTAATATTAATATTTAGTATATGATTAGTTACTAAGCTCACTAAGTACTTGTAAAATTTAGATATAACCATTTTAATTTCAATTTATAATTTAGATATACTACTCATTCACTATCTAGTAATGTTATACCCTATCGTTATGTTTTTTATGATTTTACTACCTATTTAATAAGTTAGTTTAGTTATTAGTTAAGAAATATACTAAATCGAAATGTTGAACATTCGCATTTTTTAGGTTCTTGATTGTCAAATTTGTTATTAAATATTATTAATGTGTATACCTTTTGTTACAGTATACTATGTAGAAACGGACGGTCATAACGAATATCTCATCTCTCATCACTTTCCCCGTGATGTTCGATTTTGTGGGGGGAGGTGTTACATATGCAATTACCCGGTAAGGGTATAGTAACGAAAGTGCTGACTACAAGCTCGTCTTGTCAGCACTGACGTATTAACCTATCGCGTTTACTTTATTTTTCAAAATCTTTTAATGAGTTAGTCTTTGCTCAGATCTCGTCGTGACCGGAAGTTTCCATACTATTTTCAAAGTTATAATTCTATATCGTTTCTATGTCGAAGTGTTACTATTTCTAATTCCAATAAACTTTAGATTACTGTTAAAATCGTTTTTAAAAAACTCCTTCCTGACCCACCCCGTAACAGTACCCTATGTTCTGGTGTCACCCTGCCCTTGATGAAACATGTCGAATTTTCGCGTTTCACCTCCACGTACCCTACGCTTGTTTCTACATATGCGTCCCTCGATGAAAGCAACACTTTTGCTCCCCTGATCTCAGCAATGTTAAAGTTATCGTTTTCACGGATGTATTGCAAAAATATCATAAAGTCCACTTTAGGAAGATTGCGGCTGTCCGCCATCATAAAGCCTTCGGAAACTTTCATGATCGGAGGTAAAAATATGTATATATATATTAACTTTCTAATATTAGGTTATCTGTTGCAAGAAACAAAATTTAAAATGTTTTTTTTAATTCCACCTTTGTTGAATGATTAGGTTAGGCGGAGTTTTTTTTTTAATTTACAGGTAAGCAAAGGTATAAAAACAGTTTCTTCCTTCATCTTGAAACCTCACAGTCTTTTCAAGATATTTCTATTAATACTACATTTAAAAATCTGAAAAAACGTGTTTTGTATAAATCATAGGAATATCTCGAAATGGTTTTCGATTTTGTCGTTCCGTATATCCGGAGTCGGTCTTTTTCGAAACATCAAAGCATTCAAAGTTGAATTTGTTCAAAAGTTTGCGTGGCTTGCAACACTTGTTCAGTGTCCAGTTGCTCGAGCGTTGTTGAGCGGGACGGTTGTGTGCATGTTACACTGAATGCGACCATATAATGGACTGGGGCAGCGAGTGCATTCTGGAATTTGTAGAGTTGTTACAGGGGGCAACTATCTACATGGAACCCGAAAAATAACAAATAAAAAAATATAATTACATGCACACAAATAATACAGGCTAACTGAGTCTACAAAATCGTTGTCCATCTTGTTTTTCGTCTACTAGCATACTGTGGAGTAAAGTGTTTGCGAAGCAAGTCTGGCAGGTCACGTCAATATGTGTTCAAATCCTTTGCAAAGTCGTCAAAGATTTGTGCAGTCTTTGAAGTAAGTAGTAGTAAATCTCTAAGTCTGGCGCCCGGGTCACAATAGTGTTTGAAAAAAATAAGTTTCAAGATAAAGAAAACCACAATGTACGTTAAAAATATAATAATTAAATAAAAAAATTGATAAGAAAAGTTTCAGGACAAACAAAACCCCAATTTACATAAAAAATATAATAACTTACTTACTATTTTTTCCCTGGCAAAGACCTTTTGCAGAATTCACGGTCATTTTCCCTGCTATCTATTTTTCTTATCTCACTAAGCGCCCATTCCTTTGTTTGATATAACACACTCCTATATTCCTCACACTCATAGGGCAATGGTTCCACCCAAGTTGGTTCCGTAGTAGATGTAGTTGCATCTGTAGCTGTTGTTTTTGTGGTGGTAGTGGTAGAGGTGGTGGTGGTGGTAGTAGCCAATTTTTCTGTATTCTTATTTACTCTTACTGTTATCTCTATACCGTTATCGTCTTTAATAACCTGATAAAACTCGTTTGAGTCCATCGTTTGCGATACCCTCAGCTCACGATGTTGTCTTCTCCCCATCTTCGGTGATTCACCATAAGATCTTGATACCTCCAATTTTAATACCACCATAGTATTTACCATGCATATTGGGAAATTAAACAACTGGTTCTGGTGTAGCTCGATGATTCGTGTAGGGGTTGTCTTACCTTTCTCCGTCATAAATAATTTCACATTCCATTGTGTAGGTAAAGTTGAAGTTTCCTTATTATCTTTCACGCTGACACTCCTGATGTACCACGAAGAAGACGCGCACAAATTCAGGAAAATATTATCACTTAGAGGTGGTATAGTTATAGACCGATTTAATCCATTTTCATTTATTAGATTAAAATAGACCAAAAACGGAACAATGTTAGAGAGATACATGTTTACGTTTCAAATGCTTCAAATGCTTTTAATAATGCTCTAGGATTCCAGTTTTTATACCATTAGATAATAATTTAAAAGGATATACTAAATAAAATTATATAAATGTGACATAGATTCGTTTATGAAGGGTTCCATATATAATATTTAAAGAGAACTATTAATAATTTAGATGGATGCACTAAGAACTTTCGACTATTAGAAGAATAATGTATTCCTAATTGCTCCTCCTCCTCTTTTGCATGTATGTGATTCATTATATTGGGTGCTGATTTAATTAATCTGAAAAAAAAAATTGCGCATTTCTCCTTCTCTACAACGTGTAACATAATGAAGAGATAATACTTAAGGGGATTGTATGTTTGGTGGTGTAGTTTATAAGTAACAGTAACATAAACTTGTAATCCTTACGGTTGGTTCGGAAAACAAGTTCAGAGTTTAGATCAAAATATCTAAGTGTCAACCCTAAAAACAGCTGTTACCTTTTGATGGAATCTATTCGATAACAGATGGCGTTAAAATAAAGCGATAAGTAACCAAGAGAGATACTACAAAGTGTAATTTTGTGCCTACTAAATTAGACGACAACAACGTCTCGGGAATGTTTTTTTCTGTAGTATCTAAGTGCAGAATATTTTTAAAACTACCTTTTCACCAATATGTGCGTTTATCACGCGGTTTACCAATTTAAAACGCTACTAAAATAATAGATTTGCACGTTCGAACCGACAACACGTTAATTTTAACTATCCGTGAGAATATATTTTCTTAACCTTAAACTATGATGCATCACTGACAAGGATATTTAACTTCTTGTTTATTCTCACACACTTACAACTATCATCACCACCATACAATAAAGCTTGAAATAAATTTTAAGTCTTCCAGCATTCTGCATAATTTTTATAGTCTATGAAATAGCAAGTTCGATGCCCTTTGTCTGCCGCGGATCGCTCGCTCGCTACTCCCGGTCCCTCACGTTTAAGTGTTACGTATTTTAAAAACGTTTAATACTTATTCTTAGTCGCACTGTTTGTGGTTATGAACGGATGCTGAGGCTCGGTAGCCTTCTATTTCTTATACTTAACAACATCGAAATACATTTACGACTAAAATCAAAAATGTTATCAAATTAAGCATAAGTAATCATCAATTTAAGAGAAACGTAAAACAAAACATTAATTTAGGTACTCTCAATAAACTATGATATCAAACTTGTCATACAAAAAACTATCACATTTCTTTAGAAATACGCTATTGCAAGAAACTAATATGAAATTATTACAAATCTATCGGTAGGTATTATGTGGAAATTCTTTCGCACGGCGTCAAATCGCAACTTATACCTAATGAAGAGAGACTCAAATAGACAATCAAACTTACCCATAATTCTAATAAAAAACGAAGAAATATCCTCTCTCTCTTACATTCAAACTTTCTAAGAATTATAATAGGAAACATATTCGGTAAATACCTATGATTTTGTAAACCTCAAACTATGATACAATACTTACAGCTTCTTGTACTTCTTGTATTCTCACATACTTATAACTATCAATACATACGACAACAAAGATTTAAATTAATAAAATTAGCAACTAAGTAAAGTCGTTTTCATAAAAGATAACCCGTGCATAGCTCTTATAACAAACACACAAGGTGTATTATCGCTCAAATCGCGGGACTTTACTCTATACCAGCACTGATCATGCTATTTCTTTTACTGTACATTCTACGTATGGTATAGAAGCTAACCCTAAAGTTTTATCTCTCCATTTTTTTACGCGTTGTATAAACTCTACAAAACAAGATTTTCCAACGGGTTCCTTTTAACCTTATGGATTTTAAGTGCTGAACAGCGAGTGTTTAATTATAATCATCTTTTTTTTTTGATAACAGCCTTATAGATTTTAAGTGCTTAGCTTAAATTGAATATCCCACAAAACATGGTTTGTCTGTGGGGCAGTGTAGCTTACTTACTTAATACTTAAAAATTATATAAATTAAATTGTAACGCTAAGCGGATTTTATTCTATTACGCATATAGCATAATTAGGTACTATATGAGATGGTTTTCATGGATACCCGAACAGAATATGTCTTTTGAGTTTTATACTGTTTAAATAAACTTTGTAATAAAATAATAAAATTTTAACCTATTATGGTCTACGAAAATATCACCTACCCGAAACCCTAATAATAAAACCGCACTCTGAATCCTTGTAACACTATGATAATAGAGCATCCGCTTGCTGCATCTGCCTACATGCATCCACCATACCTACTGTAACACCTTTGTTCTTTACCTTGTGTTTGGTTCGATGGACTGTCACCTTTTGTCAATCAAAACCGAGTGGGTTCGTTGCCTTATCTTTTTTTGACATAAACTCTCTAATAGGTGTTGTTACTCTATGCTAAAGGTTATAAAAGCCTGGTTGACCTTACAGGGGTCTTTTTGATTTCTGCAAATTTTTGAAGAGAGAAGTAGTTTCCTCTTGAGCCGGTCAGCTGCCAGATCACCGAGTCAAACATGTAGACTTATTCTAAAATTGCTGGTAAGGTTACATCTTCTCGAGCCCGTTGTGGTTTTACATTCTGCAACGTAGCATATTTTCTACAATCCAAATATTATTTTCAGACCATTGATAACTGGTGAGCTCGGCGCTGCGTTGGCGAATTGTTTCTCTTGCTACCTCAATCCGCACATTGTCAAACCTCCCATTTGGTAAGTAAAATTAAGTTTTCTTAATAGTGTGATCACCATGTGCCACGTGTGGCCACCACCTAGGTTCTGGTAGTCTTGTACTTTACCTCAGTGCATAGTTAAAGTTGTTGTTACTCCTGTAGCAATAATACAGGATCTTCAGTAGTGTATTTGTGAGAGTTCTGGACCAACAGTGCGAGTGAGCGAGAGGCAAGATACGAAATAGCATGTGTTAGAGTGAGACAGAGCGATATGATAAGAAGAGTGACGTCATACAGTGCGAGTGAGCGAGAGGCAAGATACGAAATAGCAGTGTTAGAGTGAGACAGAGAGCCAAATGCATGGCATCATAGCTGTCTACGTCAGTTGTCAATGTCGAGTTCTGGATCACCATTGGTGCGTGAGGGAACGTGTCAACGTCAGTTGTCAATGTCAAAGTCAACATCACAGCGATGGTAGCGCCATCTTGAGGCAGTTTGTTGTACTACGATAAAAAATGATTACGATGTGGTGGGTGAGTGGTATTCATGAGCGAAGATGACGTCACGGTGCGACGTATGCTTTTGTTATCGCACAGCGTGAACTTTAATACTTATGCGTAGTGTGGAAAAGTAAAACATAAAATATATTTATTATAAATAAAAGATAAACATTTATTTTAACCTTATTTTTTTTAATGTCCTTATGCCCCCAGGCCAATGTTTTATAATTACCTATATAAAATCTTTTATCATCGGTATTGTTTAACGCAATTTTATTCACAGTCTGGGTGTAAACTTGATGCGCTCTACTTCGCATCAACCTCATAGGCTTTAATAGAGCACTGTTATGATTTAAACAATGTAAGTAATCCTCTTCCATGACCTCATTAGTTACAACGCTTCTTTTAACACCTTTAATTTTCTTAACACTTATATCATCATCTTTAACAATACAATAGCACTTTGCTCGTAATAAACTCTTTAATCATCCTTCCACTACATTCATCTTTGAACTTCCCCACAACTTTTTTATTGACTAAATGAAAATTATGTACATTATCGGTGGGGAAATCTGAGGTATCAAAGCGAGCTTCGAGGTCAGGTTTGATGTCCCTATAACAATCATCAGTTTTTATATTGTACACAAAAGAATCTGTATCTGTGTATAGCATCATTATATTTTCCCCATACTTAGGCTTCATATAATTATAGTGAAAGTCATACATTAAAGTTTTACTTAATTCTAATACTGAGAACCCTATATAAATCGGTTTATTATAACAAACCTTATTTCTAATCATCTGAATTATAGTAAGATCTTCGTCTAATATGCTACAAGTATGGAAATTTAATTTTGATATTAAAGCTCGTGCCCCCATCCGTTTACCATGGCTCTCCCAGCTATTCACCAATCGTACATCAACCCGTCTGTCCACGTTTTCCATGGTTTTACCGAAAACGCTATTATTCATTAGTTTATAAAACTCTTTCTCGAAAGCATTTCCGGCGACCATACGTTTACTAGTATTGAGATCGATGTACGGTTGGAGCCAGCAGGATTGAGAAAATTCAATGATTCTATGAATTTTCTTTAATATCAACCCATGCTGGAGGGCTTGTTTTAAATTTACATAGTGAATAATATAGTTTGTTTTGTCTTCTAATGTAGCAAGTAGTTTTGTTGTTTTGCTACTTTCCCCTGGGGGGATCTTGTTTTCGGGGCAAAAGGGGTAATCATTGTGCAGGTGGTGTAGATGTTGTGGATACTCTAAATCAACCTCCAAAAAATATCCTTTTTGCCCCCCTTCACTCGTGCTGTTCAGCTCAAACTTTTCTATTTCTTCCTCGGACAGCCAACGAAAATTACTGTGGGGTAGAGGTTGAGCCATGGCCCATCCGTATTCGTTATTTGCATCACACCAAAATATGAAGCTATTCTCCTCATCAGGGTTATAATCTTTTAGGTATTTATTATTCGCTTTTGCATACTTTCCACTACATTGACTCAATCCACCGCGAATACCTCGCATTACAAATTTAATCATAGCTATGTCTGTTAATAATTCTAATTTAACCCCTGTATATTTTAGCATGGCATCCCAGCTTAGCCCAGGTGCTGTATAATAATGAGCTGAATCGAGTTCATATGTCGCCGGCTCCGGAGAATAAAATAATAAATGCAAAAACACAACTTTACAGGAAAATTAAAAAACCGTTTTAATGAGATTACTTCTTTTGGGTCCTATGTAGGTACTTGGAAGTTAGCATAAATGATAGCTAATTTTTTATTTGATCTCTATACTTAGTTGAAATTTTGAAATTTTAAAATAATTAGGAAATAAAACATTAGACTTTATTGTACAACAATATTTGTTGCTAACATGCAATTATCATTTTTTTCTGGTTTAAACTTCATTCATACGAATATTGTGATATAATCCTATCATGATATTCTACAATCTATGAACTCTCTAGCAATTACAATAATGTAGTACTATTATTATATTCTCATTATTATTCACATAGTGAATTTACGATATGAGTAAGTTAGACGTTTTTTCTGGATACTTAAATTAAACTACTTAATGATAATCAACTGTTATATTTTTGGTACCAACATTTAAAGCTAACAAAGACGATGACAAAAATAATATTTTTCAAGAAAATAAAACATGTAAACAAATATAACATAAAGTCACTTTCAAATAAATCAATCTATAATCATTAATATATCTCCATACACAAATCTTCATATAGAAATGATCATCGAGTAAACATTCAAAATCACAAAACTAAATATCCAAAAAAAACGTAATCATAAAAAACCGTTATCTTCTTGTTGCACGGTATAAAAAATTAGTCTTCATCAGAACAGTTATCAGTTGGTGCTTCTTTCTCATCAGTAAATTTAAGAGATTCATAGAAACCATGATAGTAGCTTGGTATGTCATTTGATTTACAAAGACTCATGAGATCAGAGTGCAGGGCTTTACGTATTGGCAAAGTCTCGGTGTATACAATCTTTAATTCAGGACTGTTATTATTATTTAGTGTATTTGAAGCATGTCTGGCACTTCGTTTTGATTTCAGGTGGCGTTCGATGTTGAGTTTAGAATACTCAGCATCAAAATCATATTTAAACCGCAAGATGGATGGTTCTGAGCTAATTACATTGATTTCCATTATTTTAGACCACGCTATATTTTTACCTTCATCATCTTTACCCCAATTTTTATCTTTGAGTAATTCTTTTATGTCGTAGAAGTCACTCTGTAACATTTCTTTAATATTGTATTTCTCGCCATTTACTTTGGCATTGGTTATAATTGCGTACATTTGATCTGGAGTATAGACAACTTGGTTTTTCAGTTCACGCTCTATGGTAGAATGCATTGAATCACCCTCACTCTGGCCATGACCCGTCTCAAAAAATCTGTGAGTTATATTAATTTCAAGCTTTTTGGCAGCAAACATGTACAGAGCGAATATGAATCTGTTTTTATTCTGCCCTGCGCAACCATCAGAATAAAACGACAAGTTTTTAATGCCTCTCTGTTGTTCTGTATTCAAGAATTGCCATAAACAACTACCTATTTCTATTGCTCCTCTTTTTGCAATCTGCGCATGCCAAACATAGCAATAACCTTTGCGTTGAATGGCGTCAAATATTGTAAAATTGTATATAGGATATTTTCTCTTGTAGTGGAATACTCCAACGGCAGATTGAGGTATATTTAGCACTTTTTCCAAATCAAATATAGCTATTGTAGTTTGCGATCGATTGCAGTATGTTTTTTCTTCTTTTTTTATAGCTCGAACTCTTTCTTTATTTCGTTGATGTTGATCGTACTTTCCTTGCAAGGTTTCTTTAGTAGCGGGATCAGCTTGGTGGTAAAGAGTGCATTTAGAGCACTGATCCTTTTTTGGCTTGTGGAAGGAATAATTAAATCTGATATTGAAAATTGTCTGATACTGTCGTTTTGTAGCCATCGGAAAATCAAATCTACCTTGTGTGAACCAGGTCTTGTATAGACGATACATTTTAGATATGTTGAGTAGTTCTGAAAGATATTTTTTGTTCGTTTCTTTGCGTACATAATGAGCTTCGACTGATGGAAACAAGTTTATGTGATCGACTATGCTTTCTTCAGTATCAATGCGCATTTTTCGTGGTCTGTTCTGATGCTGTCCTCGTAGATCTCGTAACGCTTCATTATTGTTATTTTTTTCCAATGCGGTATGAATCGTCTGACTTGAAATACACAAAGTGCTTGCGAAAAAGGTCCTACATACTTGAACTTTCTCTTTCTGTAAATCAAAATGGTATTTGACGGTTTGGGTGCGATTATTCTTTCGATCTAACTTTATTCTTTTGACCTTTTCAACTATCGTGTGATTAACAATAAATTGCCATTGCCGCTCATGATCTCCTAATCTATAATACTGCTGCATGATTTCTTCTCTCTGGTTTAATGTAAATTTTTCTTCACATTTTTTTGTGCATTTACATCCTCCTGTTATCTTTTTTTTTTCGTATATTTTTTTAGATCTGCACCCCATGTAGCTTTGTCCTGAGTTCTTCAATTTCTTATTTTTTAGATCTTGATGTTCTTGTTCATTTCGAATCCGTTTTCTTGACAATAATTTCTGCTTATTAGTAGAAAATGATAATGAAATTTCGTCTACACTTGCGACAGAAGTTTCAGGCCTTGAGTTTATATCGGGACTTTGGCAGATAGCCGTTATGGTATTATCACTATCACCTGAAGTAGTTGTCGTGACTGTCAATATAGACTCTGAATTTTTTTCAGGCTGTAGAGTTATGTTCAAATCAACTAGATCTGTAAAGTCTTTACTTTTGTTTTGCCGTATAAAAGGTTGTGTATCATGCTGCAAAATATCTGAAGAAGAAGATATTTTGTTGAAAATAGGATTCAAACAACGTTTTGTTTTTTTTCTGTTATTAATATTGAGGGGTTTGGCTGAAACCGGTGATGCAGTAGTATTTGTATTTTTTAAAGATTTAGGTGTGCTCGTCAAGTTAGTAGCTTCATATATGATTGAAGGTGATGCCACGAAGTCGATTTGTTTCAATACGGAGGAGACATTAGAAACAGTGGAAGGGGTTCTTGTAATATCTTCAATAGCTGCTGTTAAATAATCAGAGTCTCCGCCAAAACTCGATGGACTCCTGCTGCTAAGTCTGTGTGGATCTGGACTTGGTATATACTCTGACACGTCTGGCGAGAAGTCAACAGCAATCAGTTCGTTATCGTCGCAGTAATGTTTGTTCGGCAATTCTGAAATTAAAACATAAGAATGTCAATACTTGCTGATGCCCACTGTGGACCACTTGAGAATCTTTCTTCATACGAACCCCGTAAATTATATACATGTGCAAGCGACGTTCCACCTTGTTCTGCTGGTGCTTTTATTATTAAATTAGATTTACGCGCATTTGATGCTTCGTCAAGTTCTGTGGCTGCGTTTGTCGATGGTTTCTCTGAAAATTAATTATTCACTGTAACGACAATAGGCTAGCCACTTGTCAAGTTGGGACTGAAAACTAGCTAAAAGTGGGCCCAGCTTAATGAGTTAGAGCCTCTGCCTACTTCTTCGGGGAATACAGACGCGAGTTGTATTTATTTCATTTATTACAAAATACAATACAAAACACCCCTTTTCTTTAAGCCGAACTTTACACAACCAATGCGGGTTCAAACCAACACTTACGTAGAAATACAATGCAATATCTATGATAAAGTTTTAACAATAATTAAAAGTAATTAAATAAAAATGGAATACAGAATTGTTAAATTAAATTAATTTAAATATTTCTGTCAATCACACCACATTATCATGAACTTGTGCTATGGATACTAGATAACGGATAAATAAACTTAAGAAATATATAAACACATAGATATATTTTATTATATATATACATAGAAAAACACCCAGAACCATGACAAATATCTACAGAACATATGAATATTTGTCATGGAGCGGGGATCGAATCCGCACTTTTCGTTTTACCCGCTGCGCCACGGAGGCCGTCAAAAAAGAATTTAAAAATGTAGTGTAAATAAAAATAAAAAAGCTATAGGTACTTGCGGGAATCATCAGAACTGATTAAACCAATATTAAGTCATAGTTACGAAACAAAGTGATAATTAACCTTAGAATTGTATTATTAGAATGAGTATTGAGTAATTTTGGTCCAATCCCTCAACAACGTTGGATGTGATACCAAATGAACGGTTTTGGGGTACACTTCATTTCATATTATGACGGCTAAGTCAATATCTAACGCGAACATGATGTTTTGTATAAAATTCTTGGCATCCTAAACTGTAAGCAAAAGCTAGTTGTACCGGACTTCTACTAGGACACGATTTTCGCAAGAAATCTGAATCTGAATGTTGACCAGTGAATAGTGTAATGACAGATAACCGCTGTGTATAATGTCTGCGCTCGCGCGTAATACGTACAAGACGACATGTTTTGGGAGCAGATATTCCACAAAATCGACCTCAGTTTGCAGAATATGTGCGACAAAATGCCTTGATCTAGGTATGGACTGATTTATATATTTTTACATTCTACATGAAAAGCATCTGTGTTTTTTTATTTGTCTTTACTGTCACACACACTTTTATTCTGAAACACACAGATAGAAACACACTTTTACATCTGCATAGCGAAAAGTTTTAATAACGAAATAAAACACTATACCTTTACGCAAGCCTATTATCAATCAATAATATTACAACAATAATAAGTTATAACGGCTGTTTGGCTCAGTGGATAGTGGCCCTGTATACGGAGCGCAATAGAAGCGGGTTCAAGTCCCGCCAGGGGCAGATGTTTGTGTGATGAACAGAAACATTTGTGCTCGGGTCATGGATGTCATTTATACTCATACGTAATCATCGTCACTAGCCACTAGGCAAATCTCTGATTATTTACTTGATAATTTTTATTAAAATAAATGTAATAAGGTTACATTTCAAACACCATGTTCGCGCTCAATTTCGGCTTGTAGTTATAGTATAGTAATATTTAACTCTTTAAATGTTTTATTTAGCATAGGTAGTGACACTGTTGGTATATTGGACCAGGTTCCATACATTTTTGCCCATGGTATAAAAATGGCTTAAAAATCAATAATTTATATGTCCCAAAAATACGTTCATACTAACAGCCGTCAGCTGAAGTCAACATTTTTTAGACTGCTTAGGTATGTATTAACCATACGTGCATAGCAAACTTCTTTAAATTTTCCAATATTATGTTATTTATGTAGGGAAGCAACTGGTCAAAAAAAACGAAGTAGGTAGGTACTTACCTTGGGGACATTGTTCCGATTCTGGAGGAATTATTTCTCCTACATTATGCATAATGACATTTAACCGGGCCACCCTTAGTTTCTTCATTTTAAGAACAATGCTAGGCTATTTAATATCACTATAGAATTGACAAATTCTACTAATTTCCGATAATTATGACACAAAAACAAAAACTCGCTTCGCTCAGTGACGTATAGGATCATACTGAATTGAAAAGTAAACAAATAATAACACTTGTCGGCTCGCGCATCGGTGTATCCGCTGTCACTTTCTTACATTAGCATAATCAACACGGCAGAAAAAAACAACAACATATTTCGTTGTTAGGTACGATTCGATATGTTTGGCTAAGAACGCATTAGCAAACGAGCTCAGCAAATTTTGAACGAGAATAAAATGATAAGTGCGTTTATCATAGACGCGGTAGGTATTATTTACTAGAATATTAAGATAATAGCAGATGGTATGCTTAGTTAACAAAAATATTTTGCTAAAGCAATGTTAAGGTATATTGTAAGATTTAAAAAAATCGTTGAATAAAATCATATTTTTTTCTAACTTTTTCAATAAACGCAAGAAAAGTCTGAAAAAAATTGTTAAGATGCATAAGCACCCCAGGATCTCGAATTTGAAATAATATTAAAAGTATCATAATAGCGGCTATCATTTTGTTCTCCGGAGCCGGCGATGTCTTAAGACACACCTCTCTGAAATTTTCAAAAATGTCTGCGAGCAGAAGCACATCCGTTTTTAAATAGAGGTCGGAGTACTCCCCCAATGAGTTTATTTTAAAAACAGACCAAAAATTTTGCGCGTGACTGTACTCATTATCGCTAACTCCACATTTATTTAGACTGCTGTAAAAACAATTTTGCGGGGGCAGCTCAGTTTCATTCAGCCTATCCATAGAGCTAATATATTCATAAGGGAAGACACCTTTCCTCCTAACTAAACCAAAATTATGAGGGAAGTATTTTAATATGCATTTTAATTGATTATCTTCGAGGTCAGATGCTAATTTATCTAAGCTAGCTTGCATGGAACGTAGTGAATCGATAAATCTAAGATCCACTTTGAGCTCCTTACTTTTTAACGTGAAGGAGATGAAGTTTTCCTTATTTTTCGGCAAGACATTTACATCGTATTCTTGCGTTATTTTTATTATGAAATGGGCATCGTATTTACTTAAGTTATGAAATATTATAGGAATGATTTTTTTATTTTGTTTAAAATTTAAATTACACGCAGAATGTGCTGCCCCTCTAAATTTCCCTGTTAAATGACAATGATCATGAACTCGATCCTCTCCGAGTTCTTTATGACAAATATGACAATTTATTTCTGAATTATATTCCCTCTCTTGTTCACCTGTGAGCGGTTGCATCGGTTTCACTTCCCTCATAGTGGAGACGAAAGGTGTCAACTCCTGCTCTAACGATTTCAAAAAAGTCTTTGCACACTCCTCTCCTCTATACGACACATATTTACTTAATGAATCATCATAGCTGCATTTTATGTAGTAACCGAAACTGTGAGGAGCATGCTCGTGATTGTCTATAGTATAGGAGCAGGTCCTATCAGGTTCACATGTACTGATAGGTTTGATTACCGATTCAAAGTCCGCATACACAACAACTGGTACGCTTATCTTATTTTGAAATTTCTTGAATTCAAGGATATTTCCCCCAATTTGTGGTAGCGTTGTCTTAACTTTAGAACAATCACTCGCACAATGCTCTCGATACCTCCGCTCACTCCCTAAGGTGAGCAAGCATCCATCACAGAGCCACACCTTTCCATTATGATCTGATAATTGAGAGCTAATAAGTCTTGAAAGATCTTTGATCCACACATAGTGGCTCCTGTCCCCCTGTTCAATGAGCAGCAGATTTATGTGTTTTTCCTTTTTTTGTTTTGTATGATATAGTGGTTCTGTAATGTCCTGCCCACTCACCTCAAACACGTTAATACTAATTGTATCATTTAACTGTTCAAAACACTTAATGTCTCTAAGAGTTAGGGGAAAAGTTATCTCCCCGCAGTACATCCTTGTAGTGGGGATAACAAGAAGTCCTATCCCCATGAGCGGTGGTAGGATGAATGGCGCTAACCACTGCCCAAGCAAAACAAGCGTTATCTTGATTTTTAACATTTATACAAGCATGCTTATCCTTTATCCACCTGGGTAGTGGTATGTAAGTGGACCCTTTTATTGGTGAATATTTATTAATATTTACCTCTATGTACAACACCTTGGAAAGGGCCCACCCACTGTCCTTTTCCTGGAATACCTCACTTTTTCCCTTAATTTCACTCACAAACTCGTTAAATATTTCATTAAGATCATCACTACATTGTAATATCCTATTTTTGGTGTTAAACGACTTCATCACATGCACTTTTTCTTCTCCTACCAACTTCATATACTCTGCGAAGAGCTCAAAGTTCACTTTAACCGATGTATTTTCTACGAGACTTGCTTTTATTAAATTCAGTGTACGGTCTTCAATATTCTTCAAAAATTCTTCGGGTAAAAGGAACTGTGTATCATTTTGATCTAGCGAAAATATGCGGTATGAGGCTACACGTGATTTGAATGAGGTGGTGACCAGTTCCACCCCGTCCGCACATGCTTCGCACGCTGCTTTTTTTTATGACTCGCACTTCTCTGGTGCGCTATGTGATTTTTTATCTTCACATCACACGTCGAACACCATAGTTGAGGCTCGCACCTGAGTGGTTGCTGGCGATGCTCGCAGAATTTATAGTGTTTCAACACATCGCCTTGTCTTTTAAAAATCCTCTCACAATATTCACATTTAAACACCATTTTTTTATTATATATACTTTTTTGCATATAGAGGATATAACTTGTGGTTACCTCAACTTAAAATGAGGGGAAAAGTGACTCAACAACGCTTATTTATACTGTATAATGATAACGCGCATGCGTTCCAGGTTACATGATTCCTTTCTTTTTCTCAAAAGAATGTTTATAGGTATTAAAGTTGTAGGTACTAGATAGATGTAGGTATGGTGGATGCATGTAGGCAGATGCAGCAAGCGGATGCTTTATTATCATAGTGTTACAAGGATTCAGAGTGCGGTTTTATTATTAGGGTTTCGGGTAGGTGATATTTTCGTGGACCATAATAGGTTAAAATTTCTACAAAGTTTGTTTAAACAGTATAAAACTCAAAAGACATATTCTGTTCGGGTATCCATGAATACCATCAAATATAGTACCTAATTATGCTATATGCGTAATAGAATAAAATCCACTTAGCGTTACAATTTAATTTATATATTTTTAAGTATTAAGTAAGTAAGCTACACTGCCCCACAGACAAACCATGTTTTGTGGGTGATATTCGATTTAAGCTAAGCACTTAAAATCTATAAGGTAGTTATCAAAAAAAAAAAAAAGATGATTATAATTAAACACGCGCTGTTCAGCACTTAAAATCCATAAGGTTAAAAGGAACCCGTTGGAAAATCTTGTTTTGTAGAGTTTACAGAGAAGGAGAAATGCGCTAATAATTTTAATTTTTTTTTTCAGATTAATTAAATCAGCACCCAATATAATGATAACATACATGCAAAAGAGAAGGAGGAGGAGCACTTAGGAATACATTATTCTTCTAATAGTTAAAAAATTCTTAGTGCGTCCATCTAAATTATTAATAGTTCTCTTTAAATATTATATATGGAACCCTTTATAAACGAATCTATGTCACATTTAGATAATTTTGTTTAGTATATCCTTTTAAATCATTATCTAATGGTATAAAAACTAGAATCCTAGAGCATTATTAAAAGCATTTGAAGCATTTGAAACGTAAAAATGTATCTCTCTAACATTGTTCCGTTTTTGGTCTATTTTAATGTAATAAATGAAAATGGATTAAATCGGTCTATAACTATACCACCTCTAAGTGATAATATTTTCCTGAATTTGTGCGCGTCTTCTTCGTGGTACATCAGGAGTGTCAGCGTGAAAGATAATACAGAAAATTCAACTTTACCCACACAATGGAATGTGAAATTATTTATGACGGAGAAAGGTAAGACAACCCCTACACGAATCATCGAGCTACACCAGAACCAGTTGTTTAATTTCCCAATATGCATGGTAAACAGTATGGTGGTATTAAAATTGGAGGTATCAAGATCTTATGGTGAATCACCCAAGACGGGGAGAAGACAACGTCGTGAGCTGAGGGTATCGCAAACGATGGACTCAAACGAGTTTTATCAGGTTATTAAAGACGATAACGGTATAGAGATAACAGTAAGAGTAAATAAGAATAAAGAAAAATTGGCTACTACCACCACCACCACCACCTCTACCACTACCACCACAAAAACAACAGCTACATCTACTACGGAACCAACTTGGGTGGAACCATTGCCCTATGAGTGTGAAGAATATAGGAGTGTATTATATCAAACAAAGGAATGGGCGCTTAGTGAGATAAGAAAAATAGATAGCAGGGAAAATTACCGTGAATTCTGCAAAAAGTCTTTGCCAGGGAAAAAATAGTAAGTAAGTTATTATATTTTTTATGTAAATTGGGGTTTTGTTTGTCCTGAAACTTTTCTTATCAATATTTTTATCTAATTATTATATTTTTAACGTACATTGTGGTTTTCTTTACCTTGAAACTTTTCTTATCAATTATTTTTTTCCACATTATTGTGACCACAACAAAATTTTTATTCTAAATTGTTGGTTTTTTTATCTATTAGTTCTCATACAATTTTATGGTATAAAAACGCAAACATTCTGAAGAATGATATCAGTTGGTGTTCCCCTCGTCCTGTGAAATATTCATTGTTACTCTTGTGAGTTCATTATACTTCTTGTATTTTTTATTTAAATAAAATGAGTTCAGTACTGAAAGATATTAACACTATGGGAGCAAGAGTGTGGATAAAAATGAGTGACCTTAAAGAAAATCAACCATATTTAATCCAGGATGTTGAACAGATAACATCGAAATTTGATAAAAGTAAAATTCAGACTACGGTAGAGTTGAGCATCGGTTATGTTACTCTACCTTCGAGATTCGGCAACATTAAAGAAGAGTGGTTGCAGTACATTAAATCAGGGGTTTGCCTTATAAAAAAGGAACCCGTTGGAAAATCTTGTATTGTAGAGTTTAAAGAGAAGGAGAGCTGCGCTAATTATTTGTGAGTATTTTTAATTTTTTTTTTTTTTTTCAGATTAATTAAATCAGCACCCAATACATACATACCAATGAATTACATAAATACAAATGAGGAGGAGCACTTAGGTATACATTATTCCATAATTCAGATTAAAAAATAAACATATTACAGAATGTATATTCATACTTTTTTTTTATTCACCAGGTGAATTGCAACTGCAAACTGACGAGGTGATGGGGAACGATGATGCTGACGAAGAATTTTTAATATTTTTTGAGTCATTAAAAAGGGATTGGCTAAAGTTTTTTAAAGAAAATCTTCTATTAAAATATTCGAAATCAGAAATACCACTACACACATTGGACTACAAGGTGGCTACAACATTGACAAATTTATTTTTAATACAAAACGATGAAAATTATTATTTATTAAAACTAATGTGGGATAATATTTCATCAAGTATGGAGGAAAAAGTTGGTGATCTTAATTTAGATTTCAGACAATGGTTTGATTTATTAAAAGACGTTGATGCAGAGTTTTTCTCATTTTTCGGTGTTTTTAGTATATCTCATGCTAACAAATTGGTTAATATTATGATTTGTGGTGAATTGCAACTGCAAACTGACGAGGTGATGGGGAACGATGATGCTGACGAAGAATTTTTAATATTTTTTGAGTCATTAAAAAGGGATTGGCTAAAGTTTTTTAAAGAAAATCTTCTATTAAAATATTCGAAATCAGAAATACCACTACACACATTGGACTACAAGGTGGCTACAACATTGACAAATTTATTTTTAATACAAAACGATGAAAATTATTATTTATTAAAACCAATGTGGGATAATATTTCATCAAGTATGGAGGAAAAAGTTGGTGATCTTAATTTAGATTTCAGACAATGGTTTGATTTATTAAAAGACGTTGATGCAGACTTTTTCTCATTTTTCGGTGTTTTTAGTATATCTCATGCTAAAAAATTGGTTAATATTATGATTTGTGTGTTGGGAGATTTAATTTTGGATAACATAAAGTAATAAAGTAGTTTGCAAAGTAATAAAGAAGTTTTTTGCAACTTACAAGAGTAACAATGAATCGTGATCACAGGATGAGGGGAACACTGGATACCATTAAGTAATAAAGTAGTTTGCATAAATAGCTCCATCAACTTAAATATGTTACTCATCAATTATTTTAACCTTTTAGATTTTAAGTGCTGAACAGCGAGTGTTTAATTATAATCATCTTTTTTTTTATGATAACAACCTTATAGATTTTAAGTGCTAAGTAGCAAGTATTTAATTATAATCATTTTTTTATGATAATTATTCTACTAGGTTTAATTTCATCTAACTTTTTTTTTCGTTAAGTGACATATACTATGTAATAAAGAAATAAAATTATAATACTTATTTTGTTTTATTTATTCTTTCAATAAATTGTACAACAACAACATATGATATAATAATTCTAACAACATTTTCCTTATCTATCCAACTTTTATCATTCATACCTAGCCACTTTACATAAACTTTGTTACCTCTACGTTTCAACACCTTTTCCACAAGATAAACGTCAGGATATTTAACTTTTTGCAGTTCTTGCTCATAGAAACATCCAGAGATAGGTTCCTGTTTTTGATCTTGAAGTAAGTAGGTCACAGGGTTTGTAATTTGCGCCTTTACAATTTTAAAGACTTCAGTTGACCAGTTACCTGTATAACCTTTAGCAAATATTGACTTATGCTTGCTAATACGAACATAATCTCCAACCTTGTATTTAGCTGGGGGTACGGTCTTTATGTGATTATACACCTTATTGAGAATATCATAAGAGTTGGATTTATTTACACTTTTCGGTGAAACACCAATGATTGAATGTTTTTTGGCGTTGTAGTGCTCCACAATTTCTTTTATATGTTTGATCCATTTGTAGGAGCTACTTAAACTGAAATGCTGCCACAGCCAATGTTTGATTGTTTTTATCGCTCGCTCCGCTATTGACGCCTTCATTACACTGTAGGTAGAGTAGTGATTGATTGTATAACGTTTCATAAGCGATTGAAACTTATCATTATAGAACTCAGTACCTTGGTCAAAAACTTTAAAACCACTTTTGGTTAAGCGTAGCTCCATTAAGGGCCAAATTACTAAGTTTAAAAATTACATAGAAAAGATTTCTTCTCAGTTGGAAGTTTCTAACATTGAAATAGCCGAATTAACACTAAAATTGTCTAGAATTGAAAGCTTATCAACAAGGTTTGATGATTTACAAACGGAGATAGAGGTTTTAATTTCTCAAAATATACATTTGGAACTTGATGAACGTGAACGCATTGAGCATGAATTCATCCAAGCTATAGCCACAACCAAAGGTTTAATTCAAAGTTACGAGACACAAAACATTAAAGCAGACGAAACTCGTCGTATGTCCATGCCTGGTGTATGTTCAGCTCATCAAGATGTAAGTTTTAAACTACCTGTAATTCAGGTTTCTAAATTTGACGGATCACATTTCCGCTGGCTTGAGTTTAGGGATACCTTTGTTAGTTTAGTACACAAAAATGAACGCATTCAAGACATACATAAATTTCACTATTTATTATCATATCTTGAGGGTGACGCGGCTCGTGTTATTTCAAATCTTGAAGTATCTTCAGCTAACTATAAGGAAGCATGGAGCCTACTATGTGAACGCTTCGACAATAAAAGAATATTAATAAATCACCATTTAGATGCACTGTTTAATATACATACTATGACTAGAGAATCCGATAAGTCTTTACGTTTTTTGGTAGATCATGTTACTAAGAACCTTCGTGCTTTATCAAGTTTAGGCCAACCCACTGATCATTGGGACTTATTAATAATATTTATGTTGTCTTCTAAGTTAGATAATAGAACGCTAATTAAATGGGAGGAATACCGTAACACTTTGGATGATATCCCCAATTTAGAACAATTTAATAAGTTTCTCATAGATCGGGCAGATGTCTTAGAATCTTTAAATAGAAATAAATTTATCAGCAATAATAATAATCACGTTCAAAGGTCATATGTAGCTCCGCGTCCCTTTCAACCAACAAAACAAACCATTTAACAAAACAACGTTTTCAAAAATCATTCACAGGCACAAGCCAAACACAATATAAACCAAATGTTTTTATGTGTATTATTTGTAATTCTAATCACAAGATATATGATTGCCCTACGTTTAGGTCGAAGGGCGTAAAAGATAAATTATCGCTTGTGTTAAGATACAAATTATGTAAAAATTGTTTAAGGCAAGGTCATCCTGTTGAGGAATGTCGCATGGGGCCTTGTCGCCAGTGCAATGAAAGGCATAACACATTACTGCATGACCCAAACGTTTCTCAGGTAAATTTTAATGTTACAGAAATCTATACATATAATAAAATGGTAGGAAAGTCAAAACTGTACATTGAATATTTTTTTAAAAGAATACTTGGGGTATGATCTACAATCGAAACAGAAACAAAAAATATAGTTTTTAGAATTTTTGTCTGTTTGTCTGTTTGTCTTTTCGGGATAAACTCAAAAAGTACTGCATGGATTTACTTCAAATTTGGCATGAAGATAGTTAAGAAGTCGGGTCAACATATAGGCTACATATTATCACGCTAGCAGTGTTATAATCGTAGGTGCGTTTGGTGCTGCATAGCGTTCACGCAGACGACGTCGCGGGCAGCAGCTAGTGCAAAATGAATCTAATGTAGCATGTTCTCAACAAAACTCAAATCAGGTCTTACTTTCTACAGCTATGATAGAAGTCTATAATCCACAAAGCAATAAGGTAGAAACAGTACGTGCACTGTTAGACAGTGGCAGTCAGTCTACATTTATCAAAGGGTCCTTGCAGCAAAGGTTGAATCTAAAATGCAATACGCATAATTCTCTTAATGTTATAGGAATAGGAAATAATTGTACAAGTCAAATTTCAAAAAGCTGTGTTATCAAAATAAAATCAATTCATGATCCCTTTCAATTTACATTATCATGCTATGTACTCGATGATTTAACAGGAGACATTCCAAAGTCTCCCATCGATGCTCGGAATTTCAAAATACCAAAAAATATTAAATTAGCTGACCCAAAATTCAGTGATCCTGCTCCAGTAGAGCTACTTATTGGTGCAGATTTCTTTTGGGATATCCTTGGAAGTGAGCAACGATCACTAGGACCCAACAATCCTAAATTACATAATTCTAAATTTGGTTGGATAATAGCTGGAGCCATAACTTCCCAAAGGTTGTTGTATAATACAAATCAGTCTAATATTCAATGTAATCATGTAAAAGCTACTTATTGGTGCAGATTTCTTTTGGGATATCCTTGGAAGTGAGCAACGATCACTAGGACCCAACAATCCTAAATTACATAATTCTAAATTTGGTTGGATAATAGCTGGAGCCATAACTTCCCAAAGGTTGTTGTATAATACAAATCAGTCTAATATTCAATGTAATCATGTAAAATTATCTCAACCTACTATAAACGAAATGCTTACAAAATTTTGGGAGCTGGAAGAGCTTCCACTAAAGAAGTTTCTCAGCCCTAACGACTTGGAATGCGAAAAGCATTTTTTAAATAATACTGTTCGTCTAAGGTCTGGCAGGTTCTGTGTCAGGCTTCCTCTAAAGGAGTCAGCAGACTGCCTGGGCGATTCATATAACCAAGCAAAAAAAATATTATACAGTCTCGAAAGACGTTTTAGAAAAAACCCTGAGCTTAAAAGGGAAACACCGACTTTATTCGTGAATATTCACTTTTAGGGCAGTTATCGGAGTCATCTATCGCCATTCCGAATACATCCTACTTTCTTTCACATCATCCAGTTTTTAAAGAGAGTGAATCAACTAAAATAAGAGTTGTCTTTGACGGTTCAGCTCCCACCACATCAGGGTACTCCCTAAATGACATACTTTTGGTAGGTCCAAACTTGCAGAATTCTCTCTTCTCCATATTGATAAGAGCAAGACAGTACAGGTTTATTCTGACAGGCGATATAAATAAATTTTACCGCCAAGTTTCTGTAGACGAACAAGATTGCAACCTGCAGTTGATTCTATGGAGAGAGGAGGAGTCCCAGCCTATCAAAACTCTGAAACTTGGAACTGTCACCTACGGGACCGCCAGTGCCAGTTTTCTCAGCACGAGATGTCTGTTGCAAGTGGGTGAGGAATGCGATGATAAATTGATAAAAAACATAATACAAAATGATATTTATTGTGATGATTTGATAACAGGTTGTAACGATGAGGCAGAGTTACAATATATACAAAAATCAGTCTCTAGAGCACTAGATTCGGCTTGTTTTCCCCTTCGTAAATACAAATCTAATTCACTCTCCCTCTTTAATAGCCCAGACTTTGATACAAAAGAAAAGCTGACAATAAGTGAATCAGCCAGCACCCTTGGCCTTGGCTGGGATCCCGCTTATGACGAATTTAACTTTCCTATAAATATTAAAGAAAATGATAAAGAGGTTACTAAAAGAAATATAATGTCAAATTGTTTCAAAATCTTTGATCCTCTAGGTCTTCTTAGTCCTTGCATAATTCAACCGAAGATATTACTACAAAAACTGTGGTTGAGTGGATTTGATTGGGATCAAACTGTGTCTAATGAAATTAAACAAACGTGGGATGAAATTCAAAATAACTTACCTTCAATTTCAGACCTTAGGATTCCCCGTAGGGTTATCTGAGACTATCCGACTACGATAGAACTACACTCGTTTTGTGATGCCTCAGAAAGGGCCTATGGCGCTTGCATCTACATGAGATCACTCAACGAAAATAATGAGATAACAGTCAGACTGTTATGTTCTAAATCGAAGGTTGCTCCACTCAAGCCTACCACCATACCACGCCTAGAGCTGTGCGCTGCATTACTGGCAGCTAAACTTTCAAAATCCATACTTACATCTATTAGATATAGTCCCTCGCGAGAAGTCCACTGGTGTGACTCGAGCATCGTTTTGAGTTGGATAAACGGTGACCCACGAAAACTAAAAACCTTTGCTGCAAATAGAATAGGAGAAATTTTAGAACTTACCGATCCCAGCTCGTGGAGATACGTACCGACCGACTCGCACCCGGTGGATTTAGTCTCTAGAGGTGTGAATGGTAGCTATTTACAAAGCAACACGCTGTGGTGGACGGGTCCTGCCTTTCTAAAAGAGAATGAAGCCAAATGGCCCAAACTAAATCAAATTAACACTAAAGAAGTAGATCTACCTGAAATCAGAGTTAACACCGTTTTGTCAAAGGAACCAATACTATATGACTTCAAGCGGTTTTCAAGCTTTACAAAATTACAAAGGGTTTTTGCTTATGTTCTTAGATTTTTACACAATGCTAAATCCAAAAATACAAAAATATAAACAAAAATAATAAAACAACGGGATTTTTATCAACAAATGAACTAAATGAATCGTTATATTTAATTTTTCGAATATCACAAAAACAATCCTTTACATCTGAATATAAAAAACTGATGAATAATAAAGAATTAGAATCTAAATCTAAATTATTATGTTTATCTCCTTTTTATGACCATAAAACTAATTTAATTCGTGTAGGCGGAAGACTGGATTCTTCTTCGTACCCATATGAAAAAAGACACCCCATACTTTTAGACTCTTCTCATTACATAGTAAAGATATTTTTTGAACGCATTCACATTTCAAATTTATATGCTGGCCCTCAGTTGCTGCTTGCTTCTGCTAGAGACACTATCTGGCCTATTAATGGAAGAAAGCTTGCCAGGAGAGTAGTCAAGCAATGTACAACTTGTGTCCGCTTTCGTGGTAAAACACTTTACCCAAAAATGGGTCAACTGCCAGCCACGCGTGTAACAGTAGATTTTCCATTTAGGGCTGTCGGTGTCGACTATGCCGGTCCATTTTTTTTTTTTTAAATAGAAGGGGACGTGGGGCAAGATTAATTAAATGCTATTTATGTTTATTTATGTGTTTACGTTTGAAATGCGTTCATTTAGAAGCTGTCTCTGATTTAACAAAGGAATCATTTATCATGACGCTTCGTAGATTTGTAAGCCGCCGCGGTCGGCCAGCGGAGATTTGGTCTGACAATGGCAGAAACTTTGTTGCGGCAGTTAAAGATATTAGCAATTTTTTAAAACAAAATCACGAGTCTCTATCTGAGTTTGGATCACAAGAAGGTATAAATTTTAAGTTCATTCCGGCTTACGCTCCTCATTTCAGTGGACTGTGGGAGGCTGGTGTTAAATCCGCCAAACATCATGTAAAGCGTGTTCTGGGAAATTCCCATCTTACTCTAGAAGAAATTATCACACTTTTCGCACAAGTTGAAGCTATTTTGAATAGTCGCCCTATTTGTCCCATGTCCTCATCTCCAAACGATTTCCTTACCCTCAACCCGGGGCACTTCTTGATTGGAAGACCGCTAAATTCACTGCCCTCCAAGGATCTGAGTGAATACAAAGAAACCAGCCTTCAAAGATATGCCCGTCTTGAGAAAATTCACCAGCACTTTTGGAAGAGGTTTTTTTTTTTTTTATAAATGACTAAACCCGCGTTTGACCTCAATCTCACCTGATGGTAAGTGACGATGAGGTCGAAGATGAAAGCACACGGGTTTAGGAAGGAACTGGCTCTTTATACAATATTGCCGGAACACATTACCACCGGAGCGGTAACATTTGGCGGCAGACTTTATATAAAGGGTGGTCGCTAGCCAGGCGGACCGAGAAGGGATCCTACCACCAAGCAGAGTATATATCCGAGCTTCAGAGTCGTACAAAATGGAGATCTGATATGTTGTATCAGATCTCCAGATCCGACTAAATGTTGGAGATCTGGTCTTACTGCAGGAGGACAACATCCCGCCTTTGAATTGGCGCCTTGGACGAGTCACGTGCCTTTTCCCCGGCAAAGATGGAATTAATCGTGTAGCAGAAATGAAAACTGTACGAGGTTACGTACGTCGCCCGCTTGTTCGACTTTGTCCGCTACCATCGCCAATGCTTCAAGTTTGAAAGCCGAAGACTTCCAAGAGGGGGAAGATATGTTGGCGCCAGTGATAACTCCCGATAAATATACGTTTTTTCCCCACTTGTTATACACATATGAGTTATGTTCTCTCTGTAGATTGAAATAATGTCAACTTGCCTGTGATAAAGATTATTATACTCTATGTCTTAAACTAAACAGCAGTTTTATTAAACTCCAACTAAATCCAAATACAAAATAGAAATCTCCCGTTGTGGTTACCCGTTGTGGTTACTTGTGATGCCTTTTCTTCTTTACAAGCCCAGCATTGGTAGGTAGTTATAGAAAAGGTGTTTATGAACAATGTCTTGATGAAGCAAATTTCTTGAAAAAGAAGAGAATCATAAACCATGTATAAATAAAAACTCTTTATTGTACACCAACATTATTACATTAATTAAAATAGAAATGATGACAATAAAATAGACTCACAACAGACGGTACAGTCTTTGTATTAAATATATACTAATAATACTATTATTTTACGTATTGAATGAAACTAATATTACGAATAAATAATATGTTAATTATTATATGGATAAAATATTTACCTACAAATTGGAGAGGAACATCACATATTGACCTTCACATAATTTATACTTCTTACTACTGCTGCGAAAGTATGTATGTAAGAAATTAATATTTATTTATCGTCTTTAACTATTTGCAATCTCACCAAGTGAACTAGCCAGTCACTGTGCGGATTCATTTATTGAGTTGACAAGCAACTGCATAATCTGTTGTGTGTCCTCTGTGTGATTTTCTATTGTTCTGATGTATCCACTTAAATGTGCAACAGCATCTGCAAAAGCTTGGGCAGTCGCTCGCTCAGCTTGCACTCGTCTTTTGCTCTGAGATTGATGTATGCGTGCGGGCCTGTGGTCGTGGGCTACGTCTTGGTGCTGGAAACATAAAAAAATTGAAAGTGCTGCCTTGTAGGTACATACACACACACATACTTACTAAAATTTGTTTTGAACTTTCTTGTTGTAATACCCTCCTGCTGTGTTGGTACCCTTGAAGCTGCTGGTAGTGATTGATGAATTTCAATTTCTTCTAATACCACATCTTCAGCCAAATTCAGAACCTAATAAATAAAATAAAAAATAAAATATTTTTTCAAAGGAAAAAGTTTTCTGAGCTACTTAGTCTTGTTTTTTATTTTATTTTTATAAGCACATCCAGTTAACAGCCAGCTGCTGATCACCCAAATCAATTTGCTGTCCGCCAATGAAAGCCACCATCCACTGCTCAACGGCAGACAGAGATGTGCCCTGCCCTACTCCACCACCAGTCTGTCTCATAAATTGGCCATGTTGACCACAAAGCTTTCTCAAGGCACACTTTTTATCAGCCCAATACTAAAATAAAAAAATAATGAAATATGTAATAAAAACAATGAAATATATTAATAAATGGACATGAAAATTTAGTTTAACTTAGACCATCCCTTGCCATCTTTTACGGCACCACCTATTGAATTTAAGCTTTGGGCAACGTTTTCCTATTATCTTTTAGTTTCTTACTTCCCTTGAAGCGTTCTCATTATTCCTTTACAGATATCTTGATTATTTTCCAAAAAATCTACCAGCGCTTCAAGTTGGGCACAATTAGGGCCCCTCAGTTTCACAAAATTGTGAAAATATTGAAGTAAAATAACGTTCTAAACTTTACAAAATCAGTGTGGATGACCACTTCATCTAAGTTATGAAATTTAAAGTGGTTTTGAATTTCGTGAGAAAAATGAGTTCTATTTCATAGTTATTGACGAGGTGATGATAGGATTGACACTTCAATCACTGAATTTAATCACTCAGACCACGCCACATATATTTTCCTGAGTTACCGGATGAAATCAGGCTGTAGTGGTTAAACGTGGCTTCTATCAGGGTTCAGCAAAATAAGTAATCCGCAAGTTTTAAGTCCACACACTTTATTCGTTCCTACAAATTTCACAGATGGAAAGAGAGTTTATTATCACAGAGTCTAGATAGTAGACGACAAGCACTAACAATACAGGAACTAATTCTAATAGTTAGATTTAACAAATCTAGGTCGCGAATTAGGTTAGCAACACAGGATGCGCGCGCGAGCTATGAATTCCGACTGGCGGCTGTATCGACCTCTTTGCCGGCGCTCGGGCATCAAATTTTGAAACAAAAGGATTGATACTACGGAAACTCCCGTGGCTTTCGCAACGGTTTATTGATTTAATTTATTATATTTATTTTGTATGAAAATGTTGATATGGTTTTATAATTCGAATTTATTTATGTTTGTGTTTAATATATAAAGGTGAAGTTAAGTGAATGATTAAATAATTATATTTAGGTATGAAAAATGGATTTGGAATAAGTTATTTATATGATTGTATTTGGAATAAGTTATTTATATGTTTTTGCTGTGTGTTTGATGGTGTGATACGCTATGTGGTGAGTCACCCACAAGGCAAACACAAGTAGACTTTTATAAGAGAGCAAAATTTCCATATGTCGTAGGTGCCATAGATTGCACTCATGTTAAGTTCATAAAATCACCAGGTTAGTTAATTTTACTCAGATTTTAATAAAATGTGCCAAAATACAGTAAGATAGTAGCTATAGGGCCAAGTAGTACTTATATTTACTTAAAATTTATGAAAATATTTTAGGTGGAGCGAATTCAGAGATATTTCGTAACAGAAAAAAACCTTTATTGCCCGTGACACTACTGCTTGGCACTACCAGTAGAGTCATCGGTAATTTTACTTTCCCATGGCACTACTTCTCTGATTGGCTCATTGAACGCATACAACAAAATTACCCGTGATCCACTTAGTTACCCGTGGCACTACCGTCCAATAGGTTTTGATTCAAAATGAAACGAGATGCACTATATCGTAAGTTTAGCTCGCGAGGCGACTTTTTAGACAAAATTAAAGTGTGCGTTTCGACCCTTTTTATCCATATTCTTAACTATGATTCTTAACTATGTTTCTTTACTATCTATGAAACAAGAACTTTTATTCGATTTTATTAACTGGTTAAGGATTAAGAATACTTTATCCATTTTCCTTACCGGTTAAGAAAACCAGTTAGGAAAATGCATAAAATATTCTTAGATAATCCTTAACCAGTTAGGAAAGCAGACCAAAGAATCTTATTTTCTAACCAAATAATGATAGAGTAAACAAAGAGTCAGTAATTATATTGTAAAACTGTTATAGAACGATAACACACTTTTCTTTGCAATGGTAATATATCCTTTAAAAAAAACTATCTCAATTTTTCCAACGTGTTACCAACCGATAATTCTCCGTTGATGAACTGAAGAAGTATATTAATTATATAATCGTCATTATCTATGGCAATTTTGCTCCGTTTTGCCCCCTTTATCGTTTCTTGTCGTTTCAGCTTCGTGTTTTGGACCTCCTTTAATAGCCCTAACAATCGTGGTAACGTGATGGAACCTTTGGTCACCCTTTTATTTATTTTGGAGTGCCAACCCTCCATTACATTATTTGTTCTATGACGAAGGCCATAAACACTCAGTATTTTTGAGAATTTTTTGTTGAGCCAGAATCGTTCTATGTAATTTATAAATTTTTGCATGCCCAAGTCTTCACTTTCGGCTTTTACGTATTCCCAACCATGCGTAATTTCATTGTCCGGCAACAATGGTAGTGCTGCTGTTAATCCAATAACCCGCTTGTGACCTTTCTTTTTATTAAAGCCCAATGTCTTGGATTTTTTCCATATGGCTCTTGACCAATGGTAAAAGCAGCCTTTAATTTCAATATCGGGAAAAACTTCTGTCAACGCGTTGATTGCTGCCAACTCGAAATCGCAATGGAATATGTTAGGGGACCAATTGGGTAGTGCCGATTTTATTAAATTGTATAAGGTTGCGTATGTTTTTTGTGTCTTATTTGGTAATAAGGCAAAAATTAACGGGATTACGTTTGTAGTTACTACTGAGCTACCAATGTCGGCATGAATACTATATAGTTCTGCAAATGGTGGTGGGCAGTTTTTAAACGTAGCATCGCCAAAAAATTCATGGGTTTTACCAATTAGTTCACGACTTTTCGGAGAACAAAATATTAAAATTCGAATCCCTTCATGGTAATAGTCTGCTAAAATAAAATCACAGAAAGATACTGGAATTTGCACTTCTTCAAAATCTCGGTAAACTGTTCTTAGAACGGCCAGCGATTTGTTCCTCATATCGTACAAACAATGTTGCACACTTGTAAGTGGTGGTAGTGAGGATACAAAATTTAAACCTTTATTTTCAAACGAGTTACAGGCCTCGTCATATAATTGAGGGATTGGCTTGTCACATTTTGTTACTTTAGTCTTCAAACTGTCTATTTCTTTAGCAACAATAGATCTACCGACAGAACGTTCACACGTGTGAATCTTTTCCGATGTTTTAATAAATTTGTTGCCCTAAAAATAAACCATAAAATTATAGGAGCAGAAATTTTGAAAAAATAGGATTAAAAAATTTTGAATGATCAGTAGACCGCCTAAGACTTACTTTGATTGTTATTGCTCCTGGACATTTATATTTCTTATAGGCTGAACATCGCCATACACTTGAACCATTTTTAAAATCTCGAAGCTTGTGATATTGGTAATCACAATGTATAACAACCGTGCCGCCTTTATGTTGTCTGAAGAAAAGTTCACTAGTGTCGACCTCCATTTCAATAAATATTAGGTACCTAGTTTATTTTTGCACTTTTAATTATGTCTATAAGTACCTTTTTCTCACTTATTTGGTTTGAATTTAATGCATAACATTGACACTGTCTACTTAACTTTATCATCTAGCATCTCAAGTGCCAGTAATATGAATTAGAACAAACTAAGCAGTGTTTGTTGCATTGCAGTAACGATGTAGGTATCAAGATAATACTAAGCGTGTCAAAACAAGTAATTTTCCCGTGACACTACTAGGGTCACTGTAGTGCCACGGGAAATTCTGTTTTACCCGTGGCACTACCGGTAGTGCCATGTGGAAAGTAAAATTACCGATGACTCTACTGGTAGTGCCAAGCAGTAGTGTCACGGGCAATAAAGGGAAAAAAATACTTTTCATTCAATGTTCAAGCAATCTGTAATTCCAAATAAGAATTTACTGATGTGGTTGCTCGATGGCCTGGGAGCACACATGATTCATATATTTTCAATAACTGTTATAGAGCAATGTTTGAACAAGGCCATTATGGAAGTACTGTTCTTGTTGGAGATGCAGGCTATGCATGCAACAGTTATATGATGATCCAGTCGATCAGTGTAATACTGTGGCTGAAAACTTGTACAATAATCTCAAATAAGAACAAGAAATTGTGTAGTACAAGAAAGATTATTTGGAGTCTGGACGAGACGTTTCCCAGCCATGGCTATTGGATTAGGAGTGTCAGGACATAATTCATTTCCAATTATCGTATCCACTGCTATATTTCATAATGTTGCCAGAAGAAGAGGTGAATCTACACCTCCTAATGATAACCAAGTGATAAATCCAGCTTCTTCGGATTCTATATTAGCATTAGGCAATATTAATAATGGAAACATGGACACAGAAAGAGTACAACGAACCAATCCCAATCATAGAAGGCGCAATTAAATTGTAACTAACTATTTTGCACAGTGAGTTAACTACAAATCACGTATACCATATTTATTATACTACGCATATTTATTATAAGTGCAGTACAAGCCAAGCCAACCACCCTGTTTACACACCTGTACTTGTGGAAGCTTTCCTAGGCTTGGCAAGCGTGTAAATGCGGTACTAAAGTAACAAAATAGGTATCTTAATGAAGGATATCTGTTGCTGTTTTTATGTTTAGTGGTATACCATAGTGTTTGTATTTTATTGTACAGTCAGCACCAAAAGTCGATGAACAGAATCAACTTAACAAAACACCTGTTCACAATAAAATGCCATAAGTTATAGTCGCAACTAGGAAACAAAATAGCCTGTACACCAGAAATTTACAGAAGTCGTTAAACACGACTATTTCAAAAGTATCTGTGCACTAGTATTCCTAAAGTCGCTGTACACCATCAATCCAAATGTCGCTGAACATTATTGTATCAAAAGTCACTGAACAGCAGTAAAGACAAAATTAGGTTAACAAAGTATATTTTTAATGTTGCCGTGTGTTAATATACTTTTGACGCTTATGTTGTTCAGCTACTTTTGGGACAGTGCTTGCTTGACCTTAATTATATTGCTGATATTGTTATTATAGAACAAAGTGTTTGGTACTGAATAAAAGTATAATTAAAAACGTAATCATTTATTTATTAATAGCACAATAAAAAATTCAAATGAAAATATTTTAGATATTATATAAATCTTAACGCAAAATCAAAAATTTTATTTAAAAATAATAATTAATAGCGGGTATGGCCTCCATTCGCGTCTATTACTGCCTGGAGACGTTCGCGCATACTACCTACCATATTTTGACAAATATTTTGGCCCCTAAATCTCTCCCAAGTTTCTGTTGCATGAGCTATTATATTTTGTCGGGTGCGGGGTGTATCGGAATCCCATGCTTGCACCATAAGAGCCCACAAATTTTCTATGGGGTTGAGGTCCGGGCTCTTCGGCGGGAATGGAATCTCCAAAATTTGCTCAGTGTTTTCATTAAACCATACTCGGCATACACGTGCTTTATGAATTGGACAGTTATCGTGAACGAAATTTATTGGCCTCTCTTCTGGCAACATGACTTGTGTCGTCGGCAACAAAACATCGTTCAATATATCTATATAGCCCGCGCTATTTAATCGACCTCCTATCTCGATTAGTTCTCCAGGGCCACCAGAGCACATCCAACCCCAAAACCCAACAGATATTCTGCCACTTGCACGGTTATCGATTATATTACGTTCTGCATATCGAGTATTATTAATGCGCCAGAGCGACATACGACCATTTTCGGTAGAATGAAATGTTTTTTCATCCGAAAATATGACATTTGTAAAATCATAATTCAAAAATCTTTGCGCAAATTCGAGTCTTTGCAATTTGTGTCTTGCTGTTAACATGAGTTTTTTGGCTGGTACTCGGTGATGAATACCTGCTTCGTGCAGTCGGCGCCTTACTGTATTAAGGGACAGGTTATTATTGATGGCTATTTCATCAGTACGAGTGAAACCGTTATTTCTAAAAGCGTTAATAATTGTTTGGTCTTGTTGGCGAGATGTTTTTCTAGGTCTTCCTGTTTTTTTCAACTCCCTTATGTGACCATTGTCATCCCAACGCCTAAGCCAAAGATATACGGTGGTGCGCTGAAACAATGTTTAGCTATGGTTAGACATAAACATATATTTCTTTCTTACAATGATACGACTGAGAACATACTTATCGGGTAAGTAATAGATGCACCTATACTTATCAATATGTGCTTAAATATTGACAAATGTTTGATTTAATAATAAAAACATAACACTGACTCGTCCTGGCAATCGATTCCTAGACTTTTTGATCGATTTTATGTAAAAATATCAAATAAATAAATGTTATTTATTGATTTAAAATTAAATATTGTTGCTGTTTAATTGTTAAAATGTTTTATAAATAATGCACCCTTTATTTGTTTTTATTAATTACAGCAATCTTAATACCCACTTACAATTATTGTTAAACATGAATGCAAATATGATATAATATTATACGTTTTATTACTTACCGAAACTCCTAATTCTGCAGCAATTTCTGATACATTGTTTCCTTGTTCTTTCAAGAGAACAATTCTGTGACGTTCATGCTCCGTAATATGCACATTATACGGCATTATTGTGATATTTATCGATTGATATATCTCAATAATATAAATAAACAATTATGCACTTACACAACGTTAATTACTTCAGACTACGACAATCATACGCTAGACTAAAATTATCACAAGTCATGTGAATAGAAATAATAAATTATAAATTAAAGGAAGGTAGGTTTTGTAAAAGTAAAGTAAATTACAAGTAAATTACAAGTACCGTCACAATAATCGCTTCGTAGATCAGTTATGTTACGCGCGCATTACATAGAATTATGTTTATGTTATTTTGGATTGATGGTGTACAGCGACTTTAGGAATACTAGTGCACAGATACTTTTGAAATAGTCGTGTTTAACGACTTTTGTAAATTTCTGGTGTACAGGCTATTTTGTTTTCTAGTTGCGACTATAACTTATGGCATTTTATTGTGAACAGGTGTTTTGTTAAGTTGATTCTGTTCATCGACTTTTGGTGCTGACTGTACATACTGATTCACAATGTGTACAATACAATTTATTTTAATGTATGTTTAATAACATGTTTTATGTTTTCAGATTTGCACGATAAAAAAGTTATTTTAAACAAATTGAAATGAAATTTCCCGAAAGTTATATTGCCTCCATATTGAGTTATTAAAAGAAATTTAAAATAAAATTATACTACATACAAGCATAAGAATATACTATATGAATATATGTCTCTGTAATAGAGATAATTTACATGACTTTTTTCTGTACTGAGGTTTTAATAAAACTAATTTGTGACCAAAGGGTATTCTTTTAATTTTTTCAACTCAAGTTTTAAAATTTCTAATTTATTTTATTCTTGATAAGTTTTTATTTTTTCTTGCTCCAACATCTCTTTTTCTCTTTTTTCCTGTAGCTGTAATATTTTTATTTGTATATTGTGTTCCTCATCGGCATGCTTATTACATTTTCATAATGTTTGTACCCTGTGTGCGGTCAAATTTTGAGTATACCTTTCACGCCTTGCAACTGGGCGCCGCCGACTTGTATTCGCAGCTGCCACACGTGTTGCACAGGTCCTGTAATGTATAAAGTTGTTAATAGGCCCTTATTTTACCCCTTCAGGAATGGCTTCCTAGATTCATCCTTTCTAATAGCTTTTAACAGAAAAATAATCTTAAGAAGCATAAACATAATATTTTTTTTAGTTTGGAATACAAAAGTTATTATAAACCTCATTGCTGGACTACATATTTTTGTGATTTATGCTAACCTCAGTGGAGTATTTGGTGCTTGATGGTGGTCTGGAATGCTTGGCCCCGCCACTGGCATCTGTAGATCAGTCACTGGCAGCTCATCTACTGGCTCTGACCGACTTTTTGGCTTTGGCTGACTTTCAGGCTCTGGTTGTACCAAGGCCAAATTTCTAGGCAGTCTCAGCATAGTGGGTGTATACTGAGACCAATCCTGCACAAATGAAACTATAATAAGATTTCAATTTTATATGCAACATTACTGAGCCAAACAAATATGTTAATACTTACTTCTGTAAAAAGTTCGACCGGCACAGGGTTGACAAGCTCTCCTGCATCTAAAAAAAAACAACGGGTAAGAATAATTGCCAGTTTAATTTATAAATATGTTTTATTATTAAATTAGTTCATCGAAATCAAACCTGGAAATCATCTCGTTATGAGTTCTATTTGCAGCAAAAAAGAAAATCTACATACTTATATCTAAGATACAAGTAGGTAACATTTAATATTCATGATCCTATTTATATAAAAACAAAAATTTTTGTTTGGATGTATATATGTTTGTTACTATTTCACACCAAAACAATGGAATAAATTTTAATGAAGCTTTACAAATTATATAACGTATACATTAGAATAACATCTAGGCCACCCAGGCTGTTGCAGGGCGGAAAGGTAGTGATAGGTAGTGATAAAGTAGTGAAATAATTTTAATTATTGTGAGAACAAATAAGATATATATTTAAATTTTATAGTTACCATTTGAGCACTCTTCGTGTTCTGTGGGTCTATTGAAAAAAAAGGACTTAACTTGTGCCCTCTTCATGTTGTGTAGAGTTGTTACCAGAGGCTAAACAATAAAAATAGGTTTACAAACACATAGATATTTGAATGAATTGAAGTACAAACATTACAACGACATAGATATTTAAATTAAATAGAAATACTGACCTAAAACATGAGTGCCATCAGTCATTAGTATTTGTAAATCCTATCACTCTTGTTTGGATGAGCACTCTATCCATTGCTGGATCTTCCAATATTTTCTTTGGTGGACATCCTCCTATAATATGAAAATAAATTATTTTAATACCGAATTAACTGCCTTTTTTCTAAATTCATCTGATAAATAACATAGTTATATAATTATCTAAGTACTTTTACTATAGTTATTTACCTGTTCCCAAAAAATGTTGGTTCCGCAAAGTTTGGGCTTGCTTTGCCCTCTTTTTAATGTTCTCCCAGCAAATTTTGAGGACTGTCCAGTCTCTAGGGTGCATGCTGGAAATAGCATTAAATTCTATCGCAATGTTTTGCCACTCCTGAGTTTTCATTCGCATAGTCACGTTATCTGTTTTCTTACACTCTACAACTGAAAAGTGTTTTTCAACCAGCTCAATGAGTATCATTTTCTCGCTGGCTATAAAGGCCGTATCGCGTTTTCTCTTCGACATATTTTCAAAAATGCCAAGTCCGTTAGGTGAAGCAGTGGTCAGTATGTTAAGCGAGAACAGAGTCCGTTTATCAAGCAATAGGTCTGCGTGGAAAGAGGGAATCACAATAACCAGAAATCGAAGCAGGGTCAAAAGAAAGAAAATAGGTAGTAAGCACAGGCACATCAAACACAAACACTCGTAACGAAATCTCACCTTCATTTTCAAAGCAACACAGTCAGATTTGACAGACGTGACACTGAGTACCATGGTCCTATAAGTTTCATAGAATCAATCATTTGTATGGGAAATTAGTTCCTGTAATACAACGCAGATTTAACTAAATACGCGCGCGGCATCCATCACGCGATTCACCCGTGCTAGCCGCGATAACTCCCCCCGCTATCGCAGCCGTCGCAGTCGCCGGCGGCCGGTCACCGTGGCGCCTATAAAAAGACGAGCGCCCGCTACGATCGCTCAGTGCTGTTGAGAACGGCGTTGCGTCCACACTGGAACGACCCGCTCGAGACTTGCCCTACTTACTCCGCGATAAGTGCTCTTGTGTTGAGAACGGCGTTGCGTCCATACTGGAACGACCCGCTCGAGACTCGCCATACGTACTCCGCGAAAGTTATATTAGTTTGTACCGTAACATCATTGTAATACTTTGCAATAAAGTTGAATTTACTTCTAAGTCGTCTTTTCATACATCACAGTGGCGACCAACGGGGCCAACAAAGTAGCCTATACAACGAAATTTGGAAGGAAGACGACTGTAAGCAAATACGAAAAACCATACAAAAACACGCAGAAGATGTCAGTTAACCTCACGGACGACCAATTCCGGCAATTACTGTCGCAAGTTGGAACCGCGACTCATCGAGGGGGTAGCTTTGCGACCTGCTCTGCTATGTTTGATGGTCGACGTGAACCGGAAGTGGTTGAAGCTTTCTTGTCAACCATATCCGTCTTCAAAAGGATAGAGAAGATTCAGGATGACGACGCTCTGAACGGGATACCTCTTCTACTTAAAGATGAAGCGTCCATATGGTGGCAAGGTATCAAAGCCCGGGTGAACACCTGGTCGGAGTTTGAGGATCGTCTCAGAAGAACTTTTGCGCCGAAAAAACCTCCATACATGCTGTACCTGGAAATCATGGGTGAAAAACAGAGTTCAACGCTGTCAACGGAGCAGTTTATTGCTAAGAAGCGGCTGCTGTTTTCGCAACTTCCTGACCCAGGTCATACAGAAGATCAGCAGATAGACATGATTTACGGATTGCTGCGCATTGAGGTTCGCAGCGGCGTATCAAGGACTTGCGTGAAGAGTTTCGATGAGCTGGTGGATGCTGCACGTAGTATTGACTCTGGAAGCGACATAAGCGAAAAGGCCGTCATCCCGGAGTCAGCTGCGTCTGCTGTATCAACAAGCGATCTGCTCGAGAGGGAACCGGGATTACCTGAACCAAGTACGAGTCCAGTGTACAAATTGGCACCACTACAGCAAAGCCCCCCCGTAAAACGCACAAGGACTCTGTTTGACGGATACTCCCCCAGACTAAACTATATGCTCCGAGACGCGCAGATAAACGTACACAGAGAAGAAATAAGTCTCTCACCTAACTCGGCAAACCTGTTCCCGAGTACAGACAACACCATCCACATTGATGCCATAGACGTTACCACTGAAAATGCTACAACTGGTTTCGTGTCAGTTGGATCTTCTCTAAACCCACAGCAGCAAACAATACTGAAGAACCTATTAAAAGAATACGAAGACATATTCGAGCCTAACGGAAAGCCTACGGGGCAAATAGTACATCACATTGATACAAAAGACCATCCGCCAATTTCCGTGCCACCTTACCGTCTTTCACCGCAGCGAAAACAATTATTGAAGAAGGAATTAGAGGACATGATGAACAACGGTATTATTGAACCATCATCTTCGCCATGGGCGGCTCCTGTAGTTATGGTCCCCAAAGCTAACGGCGAGATTCGACTTTGTGTGGACTACAGAAGGCTGAATGCTGTGACTATACCTGACACATATCCCTTGCCAAGAATCGACGACTTGCTACACGACGCCAAACCGACTCCTTTCATGACCACGCTAGATTTAAAAGCTGGATACTGGCAGATAGAGGTCAATAAGGATGACCAAGAGAAAACCGCTTTCATCTGCCCTTTTGGTATATTCAAATTCAGGCGGATGCCATTTGGACTACGGAACGCACCTGCAACATTTCAAAGGATGATCGACCGTTTCCGTATTGGGCTAGATGTTAAAATGCTGGCTTACCTTGATGACCTGGTGCTCTTATCAGGTAGCTTTGAGACACACATGAAAGATCTGAAAAGCACCTTTGACAGAATGCGAGAATACAACTTAACCGCCAATCGAAAGAAGTGCCGATTTTGCTGCAATTCCATTAAGTATCTGGGTCACTACATAACACCCGAAGGACTAAAGGTAGACGAACAGAAAGTTGCTGCTATTAGAGAGCTGAAAACTCCAACAAACATCAAGCACCTCATATCCTTCCTGCAAACCGCATCTTGGTACCGAAGATTTATCGAAGGATTTGCATCCGTAGCTGAACCGCTGACCAGACTTACCAAGAAAACAGCCAAATGGGAATGGGGACCAGAGCAAGAAAACGCATATCGCGAACTCAAGAGACGACTTACATCCGCTCCAATCCTGAAACAAGCCGACGAAAACCTGAAGTATATAGTAAAGACCGATGCGAGTAACTATGCGCTCGGTGCTGTTCTGGTGCAGGGGGAGGGTCCCGATGAGCATCCCGTCGAGTATGCTAGTCGCCTGTTAACCTCCGCAGAAAGGAATTACTCCACCACCGAGAGAGAGGCACTTGCCGTGGTATGGGCCGTCACGAAGTTCAGAGGCTACATTGAGGGACACCCGATCACTATTGTTACGGATCACCAAGCCCTGAAGTGGTTAATGAACATAAAATCACCAACTGGCAGACTAGCAAGGTGGGCCCTACAACTACAGGCCTACGACATTGAAATCAAATACATCCCAGGCCGCGTTAATGTGGTTGCTGACACTTTGTCTAGACCACCGTGTACAGAAGAGACAGCGAATACTTGTGGCATCTGTGCCCTTGTCGTTGATATACCAAAAAGGAAGCCCTCTGAAATTCGATCTGAGCAGTTAAAAGATAAACAATTAACAACAATCATAAATGCCCTAGAAGGAAGCCAATCTGAAAACGCTTCCTACTGGAGTAACAAAGGTTACTTAATCAATAATGGCCTCCTATACAGACACAATCCAGATGTTGAAACCGATGACGCTCAACTATGTGCCCCCGAGCATGAATGGGCTAACATACTTTCTGTATACCACGATGAACCAACTGCAGGACACTATGGCGCAGAGAAAACCTACGAGAGAATCCGTCTCCGATATTTCTGGAAAGGGATGCGGAAATACATCCAGAGTTATGTGCAACATTGCGCGGCTTGCCAGCGTTACAAACCAAACAATATGAAGCCGTCTGGATTACTGCAGACAACTGCAATGAATAAGCGTTTTGAAGTTATCAGCTTTGATCTATTTGGGCCTCTGCCAACATCTTTAGATGGACAAACTTGGGTTTTTATTGTGGAAGATGTCGCTTCACGCTGGGTGGAGTTATTTGCAATTGAAACAGCAACCGCTGAGACTTGTGCAATGCTACTTGTTAATGAGGTTTTCCTTAGATACGGGGTGCCTCGACGGTTAATTAGCGACAACGGCACACAATTCACGAGTTCGGTGATGCAACAAGTAATGTATTGCCTGAACATAGAACATGGATTCACTCCTTTATATCACCCAGAAGCCAATCCAGTTGAGCGCCGAAACAGAGACCTAAAGACGCAGCTGGCCATACTTGTAGCAGATGATCACCGGACCTGGAGCCAGAAACTACCAGCGATAAGATTCGCAATGAATACTGCGAAATGCTCTTCAACGGGGTACAGTCCAGCATTCCTTACCTATGGGCGTGAATTGAAAACGATGGAAGACAACCTACACAACTTCCGTGAGATAGTAGTGTCAGATAATTTCATACCAGAAATAACTCCGAAACTCCTACAACTAGCGGACACTATGAAAAGGGTACGAGAAACCCAAGAAAATAGAGAAGAGAAACGAAAAGAGTACGCAGACCTACGTCGACGTGCAGCTCCTGAGTATAAACGAGGAGATCGGGTCCTAGTTCAACTTCATCCATTGAGTAGTGCTAAGCACGGCACTTCCGCTAAATTCTGCCCCCGTAGAGATGGACCCTATCTGATAGTCCAGAAACATGGTCCCGCCTCCTATAAGATAGCAGCAATCGAACAACCTGATGTCGTGCTAGGAATCTACCACTGCTCTGCCCTGCAACCTTACCACGGGAGTGATGAAATGGCTCGACCTGTGCAGCCTTTGAGGAGAAGGGGACGACCAAAGAAGCCTGTGGAAACTGAACCAGTTCCACGTAGAGGACGCGGAAGACCAAAGAAAGAAGTTGCTGCCTCTTCGTCGGGTCGCATACCGACGAAGAGGCAGCATAACATAATCCTATAGAGGCTCTGTAACCTTCTGACTTATTAGTTGTATATCAGTTATATCTTCTAATTTAGAAATACTGCATAAATAGTTTTGAAACTTTGTAATATGACCTTTAGATGACAAACGTCGAGTAATTAAATCTTTGATATGTTGTTTTTTATCAATATCTGTAGACATTGTAATTTTAATCAACAAAAAACTTCGTGTGAAATTAAAAATATTCTACTACTCAAACTTACAAACTTTGTTAATTTTAACTAATACGTCCCACTCATCTGTTGGCTGACCCAGGCTGTGTAAGGCACGTAAGTTTTTGGTGACGTGATCAACCAAAAACCTCAAAGATCTTTTGGACTCACGTATAAGTGGCTTAATATTAAATAATGACTTGAGATGCTGACTTTTAAAATTCTTGTATTATTATACCGAGCGGCAGTCCCCGTCCTTGCATCTCGCTTTCGGTGCTAAGGATGTTATCTCTGACGATGGATCCGACAGCGTGGGTAGACACTGGGACGATGCGGGCAGTGCGTTGGTTTATAGTGAGGTCTTTCACTACATTTTCCAGACTGGCAAAACCTGGGTGTAGAATTTTATTTAGCTCAGCGTCGATGACGTCCATTGCTACTGCGTTTTTCTTTTCTCTGTATGAATCTGCTCGTTGTTTGTCGCGATTGCTCAATTTTGAGCCTCCCCTGTGCGGCTTTTGTGGAGCTCGTTTTCTAGACTCCTCCATGGTGGGATCATCCCGGTAGTTATTTCGACGTTGCGGAGCACGGCTATTTCCGCCTCCAGATCGGTTGTTAAAGTTTGATCTTCCTCGATAGCTCATTCTGAAATAGAATAAAGTTAGTAACCTGTTTCGTAGGTTCCCAGGAATGCCTGGAAATAAGCACACAGCACACAGTAAACTTCCAAGCTTCAGCATAGTTAGAAGAAGACACTTCAAAGTACCTTATAGCCTTATAGCTTCATTAACTTTCAAGATATTAACGTGTAAACAAGTCAATCGGGAAGAAATCAGTTACTATGGAGAAAATAGAACATCCCGCCGTCACAAAGTTCCTCACCAAACAAGGAAAAACAGCCCAAACCATTTTGCAAGAGATGTTATCTGTTTACTTGGGGGAAGTTAGAACTATTTCTCGCTACACTACACTATCATTTTGGACGTTTATAAGGAAACAAAAGCTACTCACGGTTATCACCAACGGCGTAGGTACGGGTAGGCGGCAAAGCTTGGGATACATGCAAAAATTGAGCATGTGTGCGCAAATGATCAAAATCTCTATAACGTACAACCGACCCTGGTCAGAAGCAATACTGTCGGTAGGATCGACAGTATCCATAGTACATGTATTTTTGGAGTTCGATATTATCGATACTATCGACAGTATTGCCGAATAATGATAATATTGCAATAACTGTGCAATCGATGGCATCAATACTGTCGATAGTATCGATAGTATTGGCTTTTCCTCAACTATCGAGACGCCACGCTATGATGCCACGCTAACCCAATAAATACACCTGCTCTTCACCATCAGACTTCTGGTTAAGCTGAACTGGCCTTTTGTTCCAAACAGCAAAGTCATGGGATGCACCTGGATGAGAGGCATCAACCCATAGTATGTTCAGGTCTGAGTCAAAAATCTGCAGTTCGAAAATAAATATAATATTTTACTTTATTGGTTAAATAATAGGTAAATTAGTTGCTGATCACAGTATTATACTTACTGTCATGGCATTAAGTGAATGATAACTGTAGGTAAAGGTTAACTTATTAAAACATACACGGTACTGCGGGCCTATTACGATTCTTGTTTATCAATGATGATATAATGAATGAACAAATACATATTATAAGCAGAAAACAACTTAGTTATGTTGTGAGTCGCAGCGACCGCCCGACAACCTGCATAAATAGCGCGCGCGCACCGCGCCACGGGTATTTTGTTCATTGTCTCTCGAGCTGTAAGGTTGTTGGTGGTCGGTGCGATTTGCAAGTCCTTTACTTGTAATTTCAAAGTGATTCATAATGTGTTTGATGATATGTGATTTAAATTAATGGCTGTTTGTGAATTATTGTATTTTAGAGGTTATTTGATTATTTTTGAAGTAAATAATTTAAGTTTGTAAAAGTTGTTCTTTTTTTATTTTATTCCTGCTTCCGATGCTAAAATCAGAAGTGGGATTCGTAATTCATTGCCCACACGTGATAAAAAGCCGAAAAACAGCCGTTAATTTAAACCATGCCGCGACCGTCTCGTTCGCGTAGCAGAACAAAGGAGTCGCACCGCCGAGAGGCTAGGCGATCTCGTAACAGAAGCAAATCGCGCCGATCCCATCATACACCTCGCTCGCGATACCGTCGTCGTACCCACAAATCAGGGTCTCGGTCTTGCGAAGGTTCCGTCAAGAACGCGTAAGGCTCTATAGTGGCGCGATTAAACGCTATCGAGGGTAGCATCAATAGTGGTCGGAGTGGCGTACACTCACCGTCACGACCTCCTCCCTCACAGCACCGCCAAGTACGCCGCAAAAAGAAGAGGAGTCCTTGGTTACAAACGCTGCAGAGCGCCTGCTGGCAGCCATAAATTGTGTCCCGGTGAGATCAAACCAATATTTTGTGTCTGATTTTGATCCCAGTGTTCATGACGTCGATACGTGGCTTAGTGAAGTGGATAAAGCGCGAAGTGTAAACCTTTGGGACGATGTGGAGTGTCTTACTCGCGTTGGAGGCTGTCTGGGGGGGCGAGGCTCGCGCCTGGCTGGGCCAGTGAACGGGTGCCCTCCGTGCTTGGTCTGCGTTCGGGTTGGAACTCGGGGCGTTGTGCCCACGTGGTGTCGACGTCGCAAGCATTCTGTGTGGTGTGATGTGTGCAGAGTCGGACGGGTGCTCCACTTGTGCGGAGTGCGCGCGTGAATCTCTTTTGGGGCTCAGAGTAGTGGCTGGGCTCGGTAACGAATTGCTAACAGGTATCATTGTGGGAGGCATTGCTGATCTTCAAAGTCGCGCTGTTGCCATGAATTCCGGAGTGACGCCTGGCAGTTGTGGAGTTTTTGTCAAATTTTGTTACACCGAATTTGAATCGTACAAAAAGAATAGTTCCTTATGCTAATAGTCAATTTAATTATTATCCTTACAACAAACGAAATTTTGATTCAAGTAGCTAAAAAGTTAAGTGCTATCAGTGTAGTCAGTTCGGGCATAAAAGTGTCGATTGTCCGAAGCGTTCGCGGACACAATATAGCGATAAAAACTTGTCATCGTCGGGACCGCAAATAAAAAGTTGTGCCTTTTGTAAAAAAAAAAGTAGGTCATTTAGAAACTGATTATTTGCTAAAGAACGTTCGAATTCTAGGAATACTACAGGTGTTAATTTTTGTCGTGAAATTATGAACCTTAAAAACAGTGACGTAATAACAGGTGTTATTCCTGGAATTCCTGTCGATGTTTTGATAGATAGCGGATCTTGTATTTCGTTATTGTCTTCCGATTTATTAAAACACTTTTCATGTAAATTAAAACCTACGCACCTATTGTTGCGTGGATTAGGCGGTATGGAAGTACAAAGTAAATTCTTCGTTACGTTGCATGTTGAATTATGTGATATCACTTTAGAAGTTGACTTTTTTATTGCAGACGGTAAATATTTAAATACCCCAATGATTATAGGTACCGATGTTTTAAACAGAAAAGGTGTAACTTATGTTCGAACTGGTGATTCGCAGCGTGTTGTTCATAGCGATTCTATAGTGCGTGACGTAATGCAAGCAAGTTTTTGTTTATTATTAGATAAATTAAGCACCCCAGTTACAGGTGATTACAAAGAACAATTATTAGGTGTTCACTCAAAATATGAGAATATTGAGAAATACTTTCTGAGTGGTACGGCAACCACAACCGTTAACGATAGTGAAATGGAAATTAATCTAACGACTAATATTCTCGTCTATTATCGACCCTTTAAGTTATCCTATAACGAGAAATTACGAGTACGTGCAATCGTAAAGGATTAATCTTTAACTTATTAAATCGACAAATTTTCGGAAGTGTACTTTTCTCAGCACTAAGATAGAGTACTTAGATCTATCTTAGTGCTGAGATATCATGGTTGAGTGGGTGAAATTTTGTGGTTAAGCGGCAGTCATAATGCCTTTTTAAATAGGTAGTCTGAATATTGAAGTTGTAGATTTTCTTTCTGATTATCGTGTATCCGTGACTCGGTAGAAATCGCTTTGTATCTTGCCAATCTTCGATTATTTTGCTGCGATTCTTAGGAGACACGTTTTCTTATGTTTTAGTAACAGTAAACTTGTTATTATTTTGGCAATTGAAACGTAATATTACGATAGTGTGTGTTTAATGAATCACGGAGATAGGTAATAACGTCGAGATTGAAAAGATTGAAAATGCGTTGAACTTGTTGCGATTGACAAAAGAGCTGGATTTTACTGTTGAACTGTTTGCAGTTGTCAAACAATTTTAATACTTTGTTGTTGTGAATTATGAAGTACAATGCAATGCTCTTATTGGTTTGATATACGCCATAACCGGATGGAGGTTATGAGTGTGAGTTGATATAACCGGATAGAGGTTATGAGTGTGAGGTGATGTAACCTAGTGGAGGTTACATTACGTTTTGTGACGGGATGGACGTCACTGCAGAAGAGCTTTGCATTGTTTGCTAATTAATTGGGTTATTCTAGCAGCTTATGCTTGCTTTGTTGTTTATTGTTACATTCAAAGTAAAATTTCATTGTTTAATGTGCGGTTTTCTCATCGAAAGTATTGTGGTTCGTACAATGCGCTGACGTATCTCGGACTGACGGTCGATAGTAGCTCGGTATTAATTGAGTTGGCATTGTAACTGACGGAACGGACTCTCGAATAAAGGTTTTGTTGTGACTAAGCCAGGGTTATACCCAAGCCCATAGACTCGGTACTAAGTAACTGTCCAGTGATTAATTAATTCTATCGTGTTTTGTGAGTAACGCTTCTTTTCGTATGAGTATCGTAAAGATATGAAATGTCATGGATGACGTTCTGTAATAAGATAAGGAAGAGGACTGTTTTGTTAAAAATAGGACTCGAGGTCAAAAAGGACAGGGCGAAAAGGATTCTGTTCAGAGGGTGAATCTGTGCAACGAACTCACGGCGGAAACTCTTTGAATGTGAGTTTAATGTTTTGCTTGTGTTTCAGAAGATAGTTACTGGCTTTGCGTAACTGTGTGTGCGAGTATGCAGGTCTATATGTGAGCTATCCGACGCGCACGCACTGCGACTGAGCGACCTGCCTCGCAGACGTGTCTCTGACGCGTGGAGGCCCTGCCTCGTGACGTGTCTCTGACGCGTGGAGGCCCTGCCTCGTGACGTGTCTCTGACGCGTGGAGGCCCTGCCTCGTGACGTGTCTCTGACGCGTGGAGGCCCTGCCTCGTGGACGCTTTTAGCGTGATAAAGCTCTCGGGGCCCTAGCTCCGTAGGAAGGGGCCCTCACCCCATAGACGCGTTCCTAACGTGTGTAGTAAATCGTAAGGGCATAAGTCAGGTAGGACGAGCGAGTGGTGTCCCGAGAGTTGCGCAGCATTTTTCGAAAGTAAGTTACTCTCGAAAGTTTTTAATGTTATCTATGTTTCAGTGGAACGTTTGGTTCTTGCGTGCGTATGAGCGCGAGACGGGCGTTTGGTTTGCTGTTCAACAATGGAGAACTGCGAAAACCAATGGCCGCCCTTCAAGACCAGCAACCTAGTGTTCCTGGCTTGGCAGACGTATCTGTTAGATGCGTATCAGGTGTTGTCCTGGGAGACGTGTCTTGTGTACACGTATCAGGCGTTGTCCTGGCAGACGTATCTTTCAGATGCGTATCAGGTGTTGTCCTGGTTTTTGTAACGGGTTTAAAACCTGTAGAGCTCGTATACGAGCTCGATTATGAGCATGTTAGAGATGTCAGTTTGAAGACGTGTGAATTCATCTGAAAGCGAAGTGAATTATCTCATGTTGTGAAAGTGTGATTTTGTTTGAGGGCCTTGAATGTGAGATGAATGACAGAATAGGCAACGGTGTCTGTTGATTTGATTAATTAACTGTCTATTTTCATTTAAGGTTGCGACGAAAACATCTCCGATGATGCTGATGACCTCTCAGGTGTCTCCGCTGGCCCTGCTAATGCTTCTATTAGAGGCAAAAGTGACTCGGATGACAGTTGCGATAAGGACGCCTCTGTCGCGACAGCTCAAGTTGGAGGAGAAGACATCTTGGGTGCAGCCGAGGACGGCGCACATTCAGGAGTGGCCGTATAAGCAGAAAACAACTTAGTTATGTTGTGAGTCGCAGCGACCGCCCGACAACCTGCATAAATAGCGCGCGCGCACCGCGCCACGGGTATTTTGTTCATTGTCTCTCGAGCTGTAAGGTTGTTGGTGGTCGGTGCGATTTGCAAGTCCTTTACTTGTAATTTCAAAGTGATTCATAATGTGTTTGATGATATGTGATTTAAATTAATGGCTGTTTGTGAATTATTGTATTTTAGAGGTTATTTGATTATTTTTGAAGTAAATAATTTAAGTTTGTAAAAGTTGTTCTTTTTTTTATTTTATTCCTGCTTCCGATGCTAAAAATATTCATACATGAATTGCAATTCATTGCATGCAAGAGGCATTTGCTTTTGCAATGACAGTTTCAATAATATCATCTATGACTTAAAAACGTCAATTGAAAAAGGTGAGATCGCACCCACCTCTATGAAATGTTTCTTTCTTGATTTCATTTGTGTTTTTCCGTTTCGAATGCTTTCATAAATTAATACTATATTATTATATATTGGGATTATTGTATTCAGTCTACATGGCAAGAGCTTAGCTATGAGATTTCGCCGAGGAGTAATACCGGATAAAGATCGCATGATATGTTTTACGTCAAAGTATTTCTTGATATCAACGCATGTTTTTCCGTTTCGTGTGCTCTCATTCATTAATACTATACTGTTATATATTGGGATTATTGTATTCAGTCTAATGGCAAGAGATTTCGCCGAGGAATAATACCGAATAAAGATCGCAGGATATGTTTTACGTCAAAACTATTTCATGATATCATCGCATGGTTTTGAGATCCATTATAGGCCCAATTAGGTCATATATTTGTCTATTAGGTTGCATGTCAGTACCGGACTGGCTAACGCCCGAACCCAATATTCGATCCTAATCCATTTTTGCCTATCCGAGATTGAGATTTCAATCCGAAATTGTGTTTTAGTGTGCCAACAATGTATCCACAGATTGCATTTGCTATCTGTGGATGCAAACCATCCATGGGAGGTTCAATCTCAGATTACGGATTGTCCTCCGTATGAAAATGACAGTTTGGCAGTCTCCATAACCTATCCCAAAATTTTGACGTTTCTTTCGATTGACGTTTTGATCCAAATCTGCAATCTTTCGTATTTCTCGGTTTTACTGTTTAAAAATAAACATATCCGTATTATCAAGCAGTCATAGTAGTGATTTGGAGGATTTATTAATGTTGAGTTCGAGCGATGAAGATGTGCCGAGACGCTGTTCGCGTAGGATGAGAAGAGTGAACTACATGCAAAGTCTCGATGAAGCAGATTTCACTTTTAGGTTTAGGTTATCAAAACCTGCAGTAGAATCGTTATTTAATGAAATAATGCCTTTTATACGTGTGTCCTCTTCGAGGTAAGTAATGAGAAACGACAAACCAACATAACTACATTAATTCCTATGTTAAATCCAAAGTAATTGCCTTTTTTTATTTTTGTATGTACCACTTAAATTACCTTTGCAGAAACTACGGAGTCTCACCGCTACATCAATTGCTGTTATCGTTACGCTTTTATGCATTAGGCACAATGCTTGTATCTGTAGCAGACTTTGTTGGAGTGTCCAAATCTACCGCAAGTAGAATAGTGAGGGACATATCATCAGCTATTACCAGATTGTATGATAAATACATTTTTATCCATCAAAATGGTGCTGAGAAATTTTATAGAATAGCTGGATTTCCTCGTGTTTTAGGTGCAATAGACTGCACTCATATTCGCATACAATCACCATGTAAGTAACACCTTATATTTGAACTTATGTGATCAAATTTAATGTTTGTTAATTTAATAATAGACAATAAAAAAAGTCACTCAAAAATGATTTATTTTTAGGTAATTTAATAGGAGAAGAGTTTCGGAATAGGAAAGGTTACTTTTCTATTAATGTACAAAGAGTCTGTGATGCAGACTTGAGGCTGATGAATGTTGTAGCTCGGTGGCCAGGGTCTTCACATGATGCCACTATCTTCAATAATTCAACGCTAAGAGGTATGGATGTATTAATGTGAAAACAATTACTATTACAAAATCTCCAGTTATAATAAGTTAGGAAACGTCGCTTTCCTGTTATAAGCCTAACGTTTTCTACGTTTATCACTGCCAAACATCTTTGCAGTGATAATAGCTACAGCAGTTCTACACAATATTTGTAGAAATTTCAACGTGCAAGACGTTCCTTCAGAAGTTGAGGTAACAGCACTGCCAGCTGAAGATATTGTTGAGGAAAGGTGGCATGAAGAGTTAGACATTACTTAAAGAACAGACCTCATAAATAGCTATTTTTAATTAGAAATTAGACGGTTTAATAAAACATTTTGCTATATGCTTAACGTGTTTTAATATATTTGCAAAGAAATTTGCTGACTTAACTTAATGAAAACTAACTAAAACAGAATCAAAATTCAAAAAATTCAAAAAAAAGTATTATTCATCTTAGGAATTTCACAAAACACTTGATGAAGTCAGTCATCACATACTTCGGCTTTAACTAGTTGTTGATAGTTGTTAAATAAGATATTACAGTAGACCAAGAGACAAAAAAAGCCGGCAGAAAAAAACTCTTGGCACTCTTTTTCAGTCAGAATTATCAAATTAATACAAATAGATACAGTACAAATTGACCGTGACATGAAAAAAAAACAAACACAAGACAGCTGATTGTGAGAGCCAATGTCATGCCACAACCAAATTGCTTACATAGCAGATGCAATGAGCTATGGAACCAGAGTATTTGAACAAAAATGGAATAAAATAGTCATAGTATCATTAGCAAAACGACCTGGCACCGCTAGTAGCACCCGTTCACGAGTTAACGCAAGCACCAGCCATCACCCTCCTCAACCATATTTTAGGGAAGAGGGTGACCCGATACCCGACGCTACCACTAGCCATGCCGCCTGAGGGAGCATGACGTTCTTGCTGTTGTCGCGACAAGACAATAAGTGAGTGGGACAGTCACCAGTATGTCATATATATACTGCACAGCCAAGCCGTAAACAAAATTATTAAGTAATTAAAAACTTTTAGAAATATCCTGTTGTGCTTAATCCCATGCCCTTTTATCATCTAAGTAATCTTTAGTTTTATAATAAGCTTTTCGAGATAGAGTGTTTTTAACGATTGATTTAAATTTATTGAATGGCAGGGATTGAATTGACTTCGGAATTTTGTTATATATACGTATTGACATTCCAATAAATGATTTGCTGCTTTTAGCCAGCCTTAATTTAGGAAACGCTAACTTATGGTCGTTCCTAGTCCTTACAGAGTAATTTGTATCATGATTATCTTTCCTAGTTTTAAATTTATTACTATTCTTATAAATGTACATAATGTTTTCATAAATATATTGTGATGCAAGGGTCAAGATACCAATCTCTTTAAACTTTTCTCGAAGAGATTCTCTGTTTCCAAGTTTATACATTCCACGAATAGCCCTTTTCTGCAGTGTAAATATCGTGTCAATATCTGCGGCATTGCCCCAAAGTAGGATGCCATAGGACATTATACTATGAAAATAACTAAAATATACCAGCTTCGCTGTATTAACATCAGTCAATGAGCGAATTTTCTTTACCGCGAACGCTGCAGAACTAAGTCTACTCGCTAGTTGTGAGATATGGGCGCCCCATTGCAATTTAGAATCTAAGGTAATTCCAAGAAAAACAGAGTTATCTACTAGATTCAATCTGTTCCCATTAAGCGGCAGATCAGACTCAACTTGTTTTACATTTGGTGCAGAGAATTTTATACATTTAGTTTTTTATCATTGAACGCTAGATTATTTATATTGAACCACTGAACAACATTTGCGAGAGCATTGTTTACATCGTCGTAGTTTATTTTCTGTCTTATCATTTTAAAAATTAATGATGTGTCGTTAGCAAACAATACAATCTCATGATTATTGCCTACCATATAGGGTAGATCATTTATATAGACTAGAAACAAAAATGTGCTCAGAATTGATCCTTGAGGCACTCCCATTCTCACAACTGACCCAGCCGACCTTTTCCGGTTAACCTCAACCTTCTGAATTCTATCAATTAGATATGAATTCAAAAGTTTGAGGTCAGTGCCTTTGATGCCGTAGTGGTGGAGTTTCCTGATGAGAGTGTCATGCTGAACACAGTCAAATGCCTTAGATAGGTCACAAAATACACCTAGGGCATCCTCCGACCTCTCCCAGGCACCAGTGATTATTTCAAATAGTTCAACACCAGCATCAGTTGTTGAACGGCCCTTTGTAAATCCAAATTGTTTATTATGAAGTAAATTGTTATAGGTGAAATGGGCCAAGAGTTGATTAAGAATAATTTTTTCAAAATTTTTACTACAAGTAGGTAGAATTGAAATTGGTCTAAAATTAGTAGGGTCTGTAGTGCTACCCGACTTAAATAAAGGTATAACCTTACTGTACGAGCCATTCGTACATTAATTGCAATTTAAGCAGTTTTACTCAGCATGCATCAACTGTATATTATATTTTTTAGTCTCAATAAAGGATTCACCCATGACAGACGCGTTTGCATACATTTGACATTTAATCATTCCCTAGTACAACTCTGACAGTCTCGCCCGTGCTGAGACATTGGTCCTTCGAGCCGGATCACAGAAAACAGAATCATCAAACATAAAATCTAACTATCAAAAACCATCAACTTCAAATTATATCATGAAAAAAGAATACACTAAAAGTTATAATCATAATATTTCCAAACCAAACAACAATCGTGCATATTACACCGGTGCGACTTTATCAAAATGCATTGCATGCAGTTTCAGTCATGCATTATTCCAGTGTAAGAAGTTTGAAAACATGACACTCCGTGAGAAACAAGACGTTTTAGCGAAGAATAAAGTGTGCAATAATTGTCTTTATGTACATGAACAAAACGTTTGTAATTCAACCAAACGATGCAAAATCTGCAATCAAGCACATAACACTTTGATACATGACCTATTTGTGGCAAACCACTTTTCCCACACTTTGCCACGGCAACAGCAACAGTTACCGAGAAATGTTAGCCACGTGCAAAATTTTGATGACGAGATTTTATTGACAACGGTAAAGTTACAAGTTAGGGCAAGGGATGGTACATACTTAACGATGAGAGGACTACTGGATCAAGGGTCGCAGTCCACTCTTATCACAGAAAATGCGGTCCAACGCTTGACATTGCCCCGGCAGCAGTTTAATGCATCAATTTCTGGTATAGGAACCTTATCAAATAAAATTAGAGGAAAAGTTGAACTTAATTGCAAATCGCTTTACGAAGATTATGAATTTAAGACGGATGCTTTAATCATGACAAAGGTTATCAATAACCTTCCAAGTAACTCTTTCGAAAAGAAAAACTTTGTGCACCTACAAGATATTCAGCTAGCAGATCCTGATTATAATTTATCTCATCAAATTGATATTTTATTCGACGCAAAAGTTTATTCTGACATTTTAATGGACGGCTTACGCAGAGGCCTTCCACACCAACCCATTGCACAACAAACGAAGCTGGGGTGGATTTTATCTGGAAATTTGACCAGAACATTAAACTGTCATGTTGTTATGCATGATCATGATGACATTTGCAGATTTTGGGACATGGAGGACATCCATGAAAATGACAGTAATCATTTGACAGAGAATGACCAATACTGTGAGGATTATTACCGGTCTACAACAATAAGGTTACCAAACGGTAAATATGAAGTGCGATTGCCAATGAAACCTAATTTCAAAGAACACCTTGGTCAATCTAAGAATAAAGCTGTAGCCCAATTTAAGTCGCTTGAACAAAAATTTAACAGAAACATTTTATTACATAGTAATTACAGCCAATTCATGAAGGAATACCTAGAACTGGGTCATATGAAGGAATGCACATCCTATTCAAATCAACTAAGTTGTTATTTACCACACCATGGCGTACAAAAACTAGATTCCACAACCACTAAATTAAGGGTGGTATTTAACGCTTCCTCGAAAACATCGAGTGGCTACAGCCTTAACGATCTGATGGAATCGGGTCCTAAACTACAGCAGGACATCCAAGAATTACTCATTCAGTGGCGTTCATTCAAATATGTGTACTCAGCAGACTGCGAAAAAATGTACCGTATGTTTTTACTGCATATTGATGACCAAAACTTACAAAAGATCGTATGGAGAAACAGCAGGGATGAAATTTTACGTGAATACCAACTTTGCACACTTACATATGGAATGAAGGCAGCTCCCTATCTTGCAATGAGAACCATGAAGCAGTTAGCATGTGATGAAGCAGCAAATTTTCCACAGGCAGCAAAAATAGTAGAAAATAGTTTATACGTTGACAATTTGTTATCAGGAAGCAATACAATTCTAGAAGCAAAGCAAGTGACAAAGCAATTAATAAAAATGTTTCAAAAAGCAGGCTTTAATTTACGACAGTGGTGCAGTAACACCCCGGAATTATTAAAAGACCTAACTAAAGAACAAATCGACCCTGCATTTATCGATTTTAGATATGAAAATTCAACAAAAACCTTAGGGTTACGATGGGACGCAGACAAAGATTGTTTTCAGTTTAAAAACAAGATCGATCTTAATATTGACACACAAGGGTTGACAAAAAGAGATTTGCTATCTCAAATTTCAAAAATATACGACCCCCTTGGTTGGCTTTCTCCATTGACCGTTAAGGCGAAGTTATTATTTCAACGTGTATGGTTAACTGGAATAAGCTGGGATGACAAAATACCCACTGATTTACAAAATGACATAATTGACATATTGAATGACATGAAGAACGTTGATTTATTAAAAATACCCAGGTGGCTCGGTTGCACAGAAAAAACCTTCGAGCTACACGGATTTGCAGACTCCTCAGAAAAGGCTTACGCATGCGTTGTTTACCTGAAAACTAAGAATGACATAGGACAGACAACAGTAACCTTAATTGCAGCTAAAACCAAATTATCACCTGTAAACAAAACTGTGACATTACCTAGATTAGAGCTTTGCGCAACACTTTTACTGACAAAATTAATTAATAAAATCAAGCTTTCACTCAAAAACAACGAAGTACAAGTTTACGGATGGACTGATTCGATGATAGCTTTGGGTTGGATTCGAGGAGATGTGACACGTTGGAAAGCATTTGTCGCCAACAGAGTGAAGGCTATATATGACATAATGCCTGCGTCTTGCTGGAATCATACGCGTTCCGAAGATAATGCTGCAGACTGCGCTTCGCGAGGATTAACATCACTACAACTTAAAAACCATCAACTTTGGTGGGAAGGCCCTGCATGGCTTAAAAATGACAATTTCATGATTCAAAATCCATCAATAGAAGAACCTCAATTAGAAATCAAACGATGTAAGCAGACAAATGTACTACAATTAATTAAAACACCTGTGCTGAATGAGCTATTAAATAAATACAGCACTTTGACACGCGCCGTAAGAGTATTATGTTGGGTGTCGCGTTTCATAACAAACTTACGAGTTAGTGATAAAGACGCCATTAAGAAATTTAACTACATTACTACTACAGAGAGTAAACAAGCTCGGCGTTCTTTTATCAAGGCGGTACAATTAGAGTATTTTAATGAAGATATTTCAAAATTAAAACAGAAGGCAAAAATTAGCATGAAAAGCAATATCTTAAACTTAAACCCATTTCTTGATCAACATGACATTTTAAGAGTTGGCGGAAGACTGCAGTATGCAGATTTATCTTATGATTCAAAACATCCTATACTGATTCCACATGACTCCGTTTTGACAAAACTCCTTATAAACGAAGCACATAGAGCGACCTTACATGGCGGCCATCATTGACATTAGCATACATACGTACTAATTATTGGATAGTTGGTGGAATGAGAGTTGTAAAGAAAGAAATCAGAGAATGTGTTGTTTGTAGAAGATTCAGTTCACACAGGCACAATCAGCTTATGGCCAGCTTACCTCGATCCAGAGTGACTCCGTCGAGGCCATTCACAAATACCGGGATAGATTTTACCGGGTTTGTTGACATAAAAGCAAACAAAGGCAGAGGAATTAAATTGACAAAAGGGTATATAGCAGTTTTCGTGTGTTTTAGTACCAAGGCCATTCATTTAGAATTGGTGTCGGACTTATCAACTCCCACCTTTTTAGCAGCATTTAAGCGTATGTGCTCCAGAAGAGGCACTCCAGAGCATGTTTACACTGACAATGGTACCAATTTTGTAGGTGCCGCGAGGTTATTAAGAAAAGAGTACATGCAAGCTATAAACAATAGCGACTTTTTAGACGAGATGAGTAACATGCAAATTACGTGGCATTTCAACGCACCCCTGTGGCCTAGTGCAGGTGGCCTATGGGAGGCTGCGGTAAAAAGTACCAAAAACCATCTTAAGCGCGTCATAGGAGAGCAAAAATTGACATATGAGGAATTTTACACCTTATTGACACAAATAGAGGCATGCCTTAACTCGCGGCCGTTGTTTAGATTGACAGAAAATATAGAGGATGGGTACCTTACACCGGGACACTTCCTTATTGGTGGTCCTTTATTATCACAGCCTGCGACCTTGAACGAAAACAACATGAAGTTGACATCTAAATGGCAACTCATTGAAAAAATGTATCAGAGTTTCTGGCGGAAATGGTCCACAGAATACTTACAACAACTGCAAGCTAGACATAAGTGGAACCACCCCACTGAAAACTTAAAAATAAATGACATTGTCCTTGTAAAGGAAGACAACTTACCTCCATCAAAGTGGGCTCTAGCCAAAGTTCATGAATTACATCCCGGTCGGGACGGTCATGTTAGAGTTGTGACCTTGAAAACATCAAACGGTTATACCAAAAGACCGATCGTGAAGTTGACACCATTGCCAGTGGATAACCAGACACAAATACCAGCAAATGATGAAAAAGAAGTCAAACCCACAAGACGAAAAAGAAATACCTACAAAAGACCAAACTATGTCGTACTAACTTTACTTTTATTATTTGGACTAATAACCCCCTCATATCAAGAAACAACCATAACCCCTTTACCTAAAAATACCACTCTATATTTTGACAAAATAGCTGATCTAAGTATTATTCAAGAAGATTGGAAAACCATATTATATTACAATATGACAACTTACTGGCAAAGTATTGACAATATGCGAATTTACATAACGCATCTCAAAGAGCTAAGTTTAAATGAGAAAAAATATACGCCTATAATAAACCAAATCGAGCATGAATTGACAGAGCTGGACCATTACAATGACATTATGACATTATCAAATAAACCTACCCGATCTAAACGAGCATTGTTTAATGGCATTGGACGAATTACTCATTATCTTTTTGTCGTATTGGATGATACATTTGCTGAGCAGTACGAAAAGGACATTGAAACTATACAAAACAACGAAAATCATTTATTTAAAAAGAATACATGCAAGAATTACACCGAAGTTTCTTATAATGGAGGTGAAAATACCACTGTTGTATAGAGATAATTTCGAGCTTGACCAAATAATATCTCTACCATGGATAAATAAAGAAAAATCTGTATACAACATCCCGGCATCTACCTACATTGCATTAAACATGAAAAAGGACATTTTTATACCACTGACAAACGAAGACATTCAGGCGTGCTTAAACTTTAATGAATATAGAATGTTATGTCATGCAAACCATCCTATATATAATATAAACATTGAGAAGTCACTCTGTAATAATCAATTAAATTATAACAGCAATGAACGCTACTGTCGGGCTACAATCAAACCTTGTACCGACACGTGGATCAGGTTACATCGGCACAGCGCAGGTGGCGCCGGCGCCTGGCTGTTCTCGTGTTGCCAGGAATGCACCGTGCGCATTTTATGTACTGGTGATTTTACGACGAAGCTACTACAAGGCAACGGAGTAATTGAAGTGACACCTGGGTGCATGATAAAAGGTGACACATTTTCAATTCACCCTCAGTATAATTATGAAAATCGGATACAATTACGAACAAAATTAGATGACCCATACTACCCATTGCAAGGTCGATCACCACTCAATGACATTATAAACTCATCTGTATCTGACACTATATTAAATAACTTAGAAAATCATAATAAAATGTATACAAAACTGGAAGAAGACATTAATCTACTTAAATCGCAAGACATAGAGCAGATTCAAGATAAAGATTCGCACAACATAGCCATGTACACTACATTATTCCTTATCATACTAGTGATAACTGGTTATATGGTATACAAAGTGCGAGGTCGATGGCGGCGATGCAGGCTGCGGCGCGGGGCACGCGGCGGCGCGGCCGCAGCGAGCGACGAGAGCGGCGGCGGCGTCGACAGGGCCACCTCGCCCACATTTAGCAGAACAGTGCATTTTGACAATTTACGTGAACCATAAACAATAAAGTGCAGTGCAGTGAAGTGTTTGTTTTAAAGTATTCCATTTGGGACAATAAGTACATAAACATTACGGTCTATACTTAAGAATTTTATAAGATTTTGCTATATTTTTATATTTTAACATTTTTTTTATGTCTTTTAAGACTCTTTTATTCAGCAGTTATATCTTATTTTGTGTACAATATAATTTTAATTCAAACAGTACTAAGGTTTAAAGTATTTTTTTATACTCATCTGTACTTTTATTAGCATTTCAATTTTGTATTTTTTGTTAATTTTGACAGTGGCAGTATGTACGAGCCATTCGTACATTAATTGCAATTTAAGCAGTTTTACTCAGCATGCATCAACTGTATATTATATTTTTTAGTCTCAATAAAGGATTCACCCATGACAGACGCGTTTGCATACATTTGACATTTAATCATTCCCTAGTACAACTCTGACAGTCTCGCCCGTGCTGAGACACTTACTATGCTTCATTAAATCAGGAAACTCCCCACTAATAATACAGTTGTTAAATATTTCAACAAGGCAAGGAGCTATTACATTTATAATAGAATTTAATATTTCAATAGATATGCCCCAGAGATCAGTTGTCTTTTTAATATCAATTGTCTTAAATGTTTTAATAATATCCCCGGTGTCTATGGGTTGGAACTTGAAAGACACCTTGTACTCACTTACATGATTTTTGAGCAATGATTCAGCCGCCACAGGTGATGAGTTTAATGATTTAGTAGTTGAAACTGGAATGTCAGCAAAACAGTTCTCAAATGCTGTCGCAACATTTTCATCTGCTTTAATTATTGTATTGTCAATAACAAGCTTAAACTCACTATTGCGATTCTTAACTTTCCAAGTTTCCTTATTAATTATATTTCAAGTAGTTTTAGTCTTATTAGCACTATTTTTAATCTTATTACCTAAATACATTGATTTGGCTGCGGCACAAACTTTTTTCAATAACTTTGAGTAAGTTCTGACATAGTTGCAAAAGGTGTCATTTTTGTTATATGATTTCTCATGATAGAGATCATATAAGTGCTTTCTACTAATATGTATACCTGTGGTAGCCCAATCACTGAAAGATTTACAATTGTTTCGAGACACTTTTTTTGGAATAAATACAGTCTTATGTTGTTTATTAATTAAACTACTTAAATTGCTGTATAGTAAATTTACATTATTTGAGTGGGCTATATCGGGCATATTGTTAATGACACCACATCTAAATCTCTCCAAACGGATTTTATTGACTGGAACAACCATTATACTCTTATTAACCTGTTTTTCCTTCGAGTATTTGAATGTAACCAACTGACCGCTGTGATCAGAGCTAAGTTTTTTTTTTTTTTTTTTTTATATGTGACTAAACCCGCGTTTGACCTCAATCTCACCTTATGGTAAGCGACGATGAGGTCGAAGATGAAAGCACACGGGTTTAGGAAGGTGCTGAGTTAAATCAGCCATCTTGACAAAATATATCCCTTTGTCTGTTCTTTTCAGGTCCACCACGGGATGTAATCCCTTAATATCTTATTTGAAGTGAATTCCTTCTAACAGAAACCCAACGTTGTTGATAGGTATCACCTTGGGCATCTTCCACGTGCCCGTATTTTCCGTATTGTGGTGCTGTAGCGTCATATGCTAATTACATGTGTTTTGTTACAGGGTTTTTTTTTTTATGGTTACTCTTTTTTTTCACACACCATTCTATTTCTACGCCCCGGAATGACATCAGCATTGAGACGAGAGACACGATGATTTAATCTCGTCCATGAAACCTTTTTAATAGGCCAAAGCCTTCTACCAACCTCAAGATCCAAGTTCCAAGGTATTATATTTTAATGTAAAATGTATTAGCTTAAACTTAGCTGTACCATATCTAGTACTACCAATGTAAATCCGTGGTTTCTCAATATAACTGTGCTCCTCCATACTTTTGTGTTTGATTTCATAGCGTGTCTGTGTTCTCGTTTGTGTGTTGAGAGGAGCTGGCGCCCTTATAGATATAAATTTTGTTACCTCTCACACCTTTGAGTTGGCCATCCCACGTCCCGAGGAAGAGCTAGCCTCGCTACCATCTATGAGCTTTCCATCTGCTCTGGGGTTAATCCGGCCTGGTGGCAAGTGACCACTAGCTACCGTGCCCTCACCCACCAAGAAAGTAGGTTACAATGTATACAAACAATTATGCAGTTTGTAAATGAAAATGAAAATGAAAACTTTTTATTCGTAGTAGGTAATTTTATACACTTTACGAACGTCAAATGCTGGATGAGGGCGGCGCGGGTCCGGACGACATGAAGAATCCAGGGGAAGGCCTCCGTCGAGAAGTGTGCGTCTCTCAGCTTATAAAGATAATGATCGCCCATTATCCACCAATGTCTTGGTGATGTCTACTACTACTTCTTCTTCGGCTTTAAAAAACGAAATGAAAGTAGAACCCTAGGTAGACCGAGAGGAAAAAAGCCGGCGGAAAAAAAATTCTCGGCACTCTTTTGTAAAAAGTGCTTATTATAGGTACAATTTGGCAGAAATACAGCTCTGCTATGACATGAACAAACAAACAGAAGACAGCTATTCGTGCTTGCCAATATCATGTCGCAGCCAAGCTGCTTACATAGTGATTAATGTTTAATATTTGGAAATAACCTGTGGAGACATCAATCCCACGCTCTTTTGTCATCTAAATAATCTTGGAGTTTATAGTAGCCTTTTTTGCATAATGTTTCTTTGATAGTTCTTTTAAATTTATTAAACGTTAGAGATTGAATTGACTGTGGTATTTTATTATAAATACGTATTGACATTCCCATAAATGATTTGGTGCTTTTAGCCAGCCTTAATTTGGGAAACGCTAATTTATGGTCGTTCCTTGTCATTACAGAATAATTTTTATCATGCTTATCTTTCATGGTTTTAAATTTACTACTATTCTTATAAATATACATAATGTTTTCATATATATATTGTGATGCAAAGGTCAAGATACCAATCTCTTTAAACTTTTCTCTTAGAGATTCTCTACTTCCAAGTTTATACATTCCACGAATAGCCCTTTTCTGCAGTGTAAATATCGTGTCAATGTCTGCGGCATTGCCCCAAAGTAGGATGCCGTAGGACATTATACTATGAAAATAACTAAAATAAACCAGCTTCGCCGTATTAACATCAGTCAATGAGCGAATTTTCTTTACCGCGAACGCTGCAGAACTAAGTCTACTCGCTAGCTGTGAGATATGGGCGCCCCATTGCAATTTAGAATCTAAGGTAATTCCAAGAAAAACAGTGTTATCTACTATATTCAACCTGTTCCCATTAAGCCGCAGATCAGACTCAACTTGTTTTACATTTGGTGCGGAGAATTTTATACATTTAGTTTTTTTATCATTGAAAGCTAGATTATTTACATTAAACCACTGTACTACATTAGAGAGAGCATTGTTTACATCGTCGTAGTTGGTTTTCTGCCTTATCATTTTAAAAATTAATGATGTGTCATCAGCAAACAATACAATATCGTGATTATTGCCTACCATATAGGGTAGATCATTTATATAGACTAAAAATAAAAATGGGCCCAGAATTGAACCTTGAGGCACTCCCATTCTCACAACCGACCCAGCTGACCTTTTCCGGTTAACCTCAACCTTCTGGATTCTATCACTCAGGTAAGAATTCAAAAGTTTGAGGTCAGTGCCTTTGATGCCGTAGTGGTGGAGTTTCCTGATGAGAGTGTCATGCTGAACACAGTCAAATGCCTTGGATAGGTCACAAAATACACCTAGAGCATCCTGTGACCCCTCCCAGGCACCAGCTATTACTTCAAACAGTTCAACACCAGCATCAGTTGTCGAACGACCCCTTGTGAATCCAAATTGTTTGTTATGAAGTAAATTGTTTTTTGTGAAGTGAGCTAATAGCTGGTTGAGAATAATTTTTTCATAAATTTTGCTACATGTTGGTAAAATCGAAATTGGTCTAAAATTAGTAGGGTCCGTAGAGCTACCCGATTTAAATAAAGGAATAACCTTACTATGCTTCATTAAATCAGGAAACTCCCCACTTATAATACAATTGTTAAATATTTCAACAAGGCAAGGAGCTATTACATCTATGATAGAACTTAAGATTTCAACAGATATGCCCCACAAATCAGTTGTCTTTTTAACATCAATTGTCTTAAATGTTTTAAAAATGTCCCCGGTGTCTATGGGTTGGAACTTGAAAGACTCCTTGCACTCACTTACATGATTTTTCAGCAATGATTCAGCCACCACAGGTGAAGAATTTAACAATTTAGTAGTTGAAACTGGAATGTCAGCAAAACAATTTTCGAATGCTGTCGCAACATTTTCATCTACATTAATGGTTTTATTGTCAATTACAAGTTTAAACTCAGTATTGCGATCCTTAACTTTTCCAGTTTCCTTATTTATTATGTTCCATGTTGTTTTAGTCTTATTAGAACTATTTTTTATCTTATTACTTAGATATATAGATTTGGCTGCGGCACATACTCTTTTAAATAATTTTGAGTAAATTCTAACGTAGTTGCAAAAACTTTCACTTTTGTTATATGATTTCTCATGATAGAGATCATATAGGTGCTTTCTACTTATATGTATACCTGTGGTAGCCCAATCACTGAAGGATTTACAATTGTTTGGAGAGACTTTTTTCGGAATAAATACACTCTCATGTTGTTTATTTATTATACTACTTAAATTACTGTATTGTAAATTTACATTGTTGGAGTGGGCTATATGGGGCATATTTTTAATAATACTACATCTAAATCTCTCCAAACGCTTTTTATTGACCGGAACAACCATTATATTCTTATTAACCTGTATTTTCTTTGAATATTTAAAAGTAACCAACTGACCGCTGTGATCAGAACTTAGTTTATTTATAACTGATGAACTAACCGGAGTAACATTAGAAAACACATTATCTAGGCAAGTTGCACTGGTCCTTGTTATTCTAGTTGGTTCTAGGAACAGGTTACTAAGATTATTACATTTAAACAAATTTATTAGTTTTTTACTCAATGATGAATTTTCTAATAAATTAACATTAAAGTCCCCGCAAACAAATATTTTCTTAGTTTTATTACATAATTTATCCAATACTTGTTCTAAAACAAGTTCAAAACTATCATAGTGTGATTTAGGGGGTCTATATATACAAACAATTATGCAGTTTGTCAATTCTACACAGGATATTTCAATAGTTTGTTCAATAGATAGGCTCACTATGTCGGTACGTTCTCTAAATTTTAAAGATTTATTTAATATTATTAAAGAGCCCCCATGTATTGCTGTCTGTCTATTGAACGAACTAGCAACTTGGTGCTGAGAAAAATTTACAATTAACTGGTGGTCTAACAAAAAATGTTCAGTTATACAAAGAATGTCTATATGTTCGGCATTCAAAAACAATTCAATTTCAAAGACTTTCTCTGAGATGCCTTGTATATTTTGATGTACCAGGTTTAAACAATTTTTATTATATAAAGCACTTGAAATATTGCTAGATGCTTTAGCATCTGTTGTCTTATTTACTAATTTAAAGAATTTGGACAACCCAAACTTGTCAGCGTAGTGGAACAACATGTTTCACTATGACATGTCAATATACAAGACTGCTCAATAAAAGCAGAATCAGTAGCTAAATACTTAGCTGGTTTAAAAAATAAAAAGTTTAATAGCACTTGTGCTATCTGTTTTAAAAAATAAGTAGATATATTATATATATATCTTTTGTCAAGTTAAATTTAAAATTACAAATTGAGTTAATGTCAATGACATTAATCAACATGCTTGAGGTTTCACTTAAACATATGTTATTAGACCCCATGTAGCCATGCATTAATAAATTCAATTTATATCTTATTCTATTCTCTCTGGCGGCTCCTCCTATGTAAGGAAATGTAAACAAAACAATTTTTTTTACCGTAAGGGCCTGTAACTTATCTAAATATATTAATAATTGACTTTGTCTCACATTTCCCCTTCTCCCAAATAATAATATTAAAGTTGTATCAGGACTGTACCTGCCCTTCAGAGCCTTTTCAATTATACATTCTGGAGAAGCTCTAGGCATACAATAATTTAGTACATCCTCTTGGTTGTTCAACAATTTACTGCCCATGTTTTTACCTATTTCATCACAATACATGATTATTGGGCTTTTACTACTTACATGCTTACTAACTATGGAACTGACATTTGATTTCTCACTTAATGAATTTAATGAAGAAGAGCCTTTATAATTACAATACATGGTATTGGTCAAAGATTGAAAGCGCTCCTCATTATATTTAGACAGTTGCAATAGCTCATCCATGTCCAGTACATGTTGATTTATTTGTTCCTGTGCAGTATTATACTGCTGTGTTATGTCCTGTAAGGACTGTTGCAGAGAACCAATTTTATTCTGTAGTAAATTAATGTCAGTTTCATACTTTTGTTGCATGATATTCACCTCTTGACTATAATTTTTACATTCCTCAACCACAGAACTGTGCTTTTTGGATAAATTTACATAATTTCTCGATAAATTCTGCTTTTTTATAATTTTATTAGATTTCTTAATAAATCTTTGTAAATTTAAATACTTTTTTAACTTATTATGACTAATATTACTATTTTCCTTGTAAGACAAGTTTGAAATAGACTCATCACCAGTCAAGTCAATAGTGACTGTTGGTGAGTCCGACGTGGAACAAGTGTTAGGGACTAATTCTTCAAAAAGTTTTTGCGTTTGATTTGAGTTAACTTTGAGTGCCTCTTTTTCAAGTTTAATTATGTGTAGTTGGGCACTTGAGAGTTGAGATTTCAATGAGTTTATGCTTTTCAAATTACTATCAAATTCAACATAACAGGAATCAAAATCTCTTGTCTGTTTTCTTAAGCAATCTCTAGCCTCTCTAGTCTCCAAGTAAAGCTTTTGCAAATTGACTAATTCTGCTTTAAGGCTACTATTTCTGTTTATAACTTTCAAAGTTTCCAGTTCATTGTCCTCTCTTTCCTTTAATAACTGTTCACATTGCTTCCTGAACTTGCTTAGCTCTTGGAGCGCGAGTTGGAGTTGGCTTTCCAACTGGCGGGCAGAAGCACTGCGAGTATTCATGTTTGAAATAAGGTGAAACAAAAGTTGTAGTTCAAAGTTCGAAAGTTTGAAAAAGAACTATAAGGCAATGTGAACTATGTTGTTAATACGGAGCCTATTATTAATAATAAGATGTAATAAATATTAGATAGTGGTGGTATTAAATTAAATTCAGAGGAGTAGAACAATGAATTTGAAACAATGAATTGAACTAATATAAAGTTCGTTACCTGTCACTTTTAGGCAAGTTTAGAAGTTGCACTTTAAATTCACAATTCACTAACCACAACAAAATTACTGCTTTAGGATACTAAATGGTTGAATTTGAGGTGAATATTTACAAAAAAATGCACAAATTTTACAATAATTAAATAAATTTTGGGAGAAGATACAAAAGTTTGTTTTGACAGCTAGGGATGCCAACCAAAATGTCAATTCTACACAGGATATTTCAATAGTTTGTTCAATAGATAGGCTCACTATGTCAGTACGTTCTCTTAATTTGAAAGATTTATTTAATATTATTAAAGAGCCCCCATGTATTGCTGTCTGTCTTTTGAACGAACTAGCAACTTGGTGCTGAGCAAAATTTAATACTAATTGGTGGTCCAGTAAGAAATGTTCAGTTACACAAAGAATATCTATATGCTCAGCATACAAAAATAACTCTATTTCCAAGACTTTCTCTGATATGCCTTGTATATTCTGGTGTACCAGGTTTAAAAAACTTTTATTACTTAAAGCAATTGACATGTTGCCAGATGCTGCAACATCTGTTGTCTTATTAACTAATTTAAATATTTTGGAGTATCCAAAACTGTCAGCATAGTGGAACTACATGTTTTACTATGACACAGTGATATACTAGACTGCTCAATAAAAGCAGTGTCAGTAGCTAAAAAATTAGCTGGCTTAAAAAATAAAAAATTTAATAGCACTTGTGCTATCTGTTTTGATAAATAAGTAGATATAATATATCTATCTTTTGTCAAATTAAATTTAATTTTAAATTTAAAATTACAAATAGAATTAATGTCAATGACATTAATCAGCATGCTCGGGGTATTACTTAAACATATATTACTGGACCCAACGTAAGTCTGCATGCAAACATTCAATTTAAATCTTAATACATTTTCTTCGGCTGCACCCTGCACATAAGGAAATGTGAACAAAACAACTTTTTTTACCTTCAGGGCCTGCAATTTGTCTAAATACAACACAAACAAGGAAATTAAAGTTTTGCTATTTACATACTGTCACAATTACAAGCTAATAATAGATAATCTTACATAAGTTACACACAATAAATTTAAAATAATGGTCATTTTTTTAATTGAATATAAAAAAAATAACTTAAACTTTACTTTTCAGTCTTTCTATTTCTAAACTAAGCTTTTCATTTTCTAATTTTAATTTTTCATTATTTAATTTTAAAAACTCCATCTTTTCCTCTACACACTTTTTTTTGATATTGAAGTATTCTGCAATGGCGTAGTCTTTTGCAATCTTGCTTGGATGGGGATCAGCCTGCCTTTTCAATTTTCCTGTAAAATAATACTAATTATTATGTGTAACTAAATAAACCATTAAATTATCAATGAACATACTGCTCCCGTATTCTAAATTACATCAAAAACAATTCAATTTATTGATTGAGTTATAACAATACTAGCTGTTCCCCGCGGCTTCACTTGATTTACCCTATGTCATTCTCAGTCTCTAGCGCTGCGCTATTCGGTGGCAGAGGGAGAGGCCTACGTCCAGCAGTGGACTAGCGCGGGCTGAGATGATGATGATGATGATTCTCCGTACCTTAAACTATGTGTATGCAAAATTTCATAAAGATCGGTTCAGTGGTTTAAGAGTGAAAGACGGACAAACAAACAAACACACACTTTCACTTTTATAATATTAGTATGGACTAGTGGGATTTTTTACAATTGTTGAGCTTTAAATTGAGTAACACAACTTACAATATCTCTTTATGCAAATATACCAAATTCCATTCAAATTTAATGAAAAAATAACCATACCCGTTCTTGGAGTGTTAAATAAAAGCTTTTTTGGTTTTGCAACTTGCACTGCTACGTCTTCCTCCACCACACAGACCTCGCTACTGGCCGCCGGGACACTGCCAATATTATAAATGGGTATTGTTGTGGGTTTTAGGTCAAAGTTGAAATCGAGTATTTCAGCATCTACTCTGGCATCACTGCTAACACCACCCTCACCACTTTTACCCCTACCGCCACCATCACCACAGTCTACAAATATGTCTCCACCAAAGGGCACTTCAAAACCGCTGACTGTACTTTCCAGCAGACTGGTGACACGATCCAATATTTCATCTGGTGGAATAAAGTCACCAGCTCCTCCACCAGTCTGTAAAGCAAATGTTGAGAGTAATATATGAAAATGTAACTTTGACATGACAAACAGGCTATTGGGAGTTGTACAACTCCGAACTTTGATAACAAAAAATACAGTTATTAGATACCTGAATGCTATTCATATTCATATTCATCCTGATTTTTGTGCTGCGTTTACGTGCATTCTTCTTTAAATTCTCCCACTTTAAACGCAGTTGCTGTGGTGTGCGTCGGAAAACTGTTGCAGAGGCACCGCACTGCTATGCTATGCTACTCCACTCCTCATTTTTTAATTTGTTATTGGTCGCATTGGTGGTTTTATTTGTGATTATTTTGCTGGCTTCTATGAGCTCTAGTAAAGCCTTCGTTTCATCCTTTGTCAAAGGCTTGCCCTTCACCTAAAACAGATATATAGGATAAATTTGATTAAAGTTAGTCCAACAAACAAGGAATACGCGGGAAGCGTCACAACAACACAACAAGCGTCGGGTCGTGCGTTTCTACAAATACCTAATATTTAAAACAATAAGTACAACTTACCACTTCTGTTTCCATTGTAAACTAAATACAGTAGGTATCTAATTGCAGCAGTTTGCACAAAGTTTAATTTACTATTTTATTTTACTCCATGAGTGATGACAGTTGGATTGACAGTTTGACTGAAAAATGAAAGACCGATCTTTGTTTTTATAACAAATTATTATAACGTTCCGTTCCGTCCATGTATTGAATAGATGAAAATTTTTAAATTTTTAAAATAATTTATTTCTTAAATTAAAGCCTATTATATTTAATTTGCGAAGATATGTGATTAATATTTCCATAAAAATATAAACGAGAAACATGCAGATTTGCGCAAAACCGAACGTCCGGGAGGGAAAGGATCATTGGCTATCCGGGCACAAAAAAGATTGTGGGTTTATGCTTTTTTTATTGAGACGGAGATTAGAGATCGATCTAAGGATTGGTATCGATCTAAGATTGATTACAATCTGTGGATTGGGATCAAATATTGGGTTCGGGCGTAAGTTATTTTAATAGGAGCAAAAGAGTAGCGAAATACGCACACATACACATAATAATAAATACTCTTTATTGCTATTAACCTTAAAAATAACTAATAACAAAATATTAAAAAATAAACGACAATTTAGGTGGCCTTATCGCTATAAGCTTCCAGGCAACCCGAACACATAGTTGCACGTGCACTTGCAAACATGTGCATGCGTTCAAGTCCATACTCCCCATACTCCTTTTAAAACACTGTAGTTGCTTATACATTTCGTTCACTGCGTTATCACAATGTAACACTACACCTCAGATAAGCTCGTCACATTTCTTATTACAAATAACTCGTATGCGCAGTGGTTGGAGCGCCTGAGTTGTGTGGCTGTTTCATAATTCGAACCGTGGGAGGGTTCAAGTTGAAGTTACAATCTCTGTCCGCAGCCACTTCTTAATACGACGATGACAACATTGGCGAATGCGATTTATCATTGCTGCTATTATAAGGACAGCAAGTATGATTCATTAGTGCACGTACTGCACTAGCATCGCGGTAAGCGACATCAGCGTTATAAACTCTTGGTATAACGAGATCTACATTGGTAATTCTATCTTGAGTAATAGCTAATCCTGGAATTGGGTTCCTGTTAATGAAGTCGTTAAAACGATCATCATTTCGAGATATCACATCAAGTGTTCTTCTGAGGTTAAAGATGTTAACGTAGAGGGATGATTCGTCTAGCATTAGCATCGGAACTGCTGGTACGTCGTTCGCAATTACGAGTCCAATCCGCTGGATGTAGGAAGTGATGAATCCAACATTCAACTCAAGTGTTTTGAAGCACTCGAGGAAATCCGCCGGGATGATAGGTGGATTCGGATATTCGCTGCGATAACTGTAACGAGGTACAAGTTCAACACGGAGTCGATGCAAATGGTATGATAACTGAGCCAGGGAGTGACGAAAGAGTTGGTGGATCGTGCACTTTTCCGCAACTCGGTCTGCTCCTAGCTTTTCTTGAAGCTTGATGTAGTATTGATTAACTATAAATCCTATTGCTTGGGTGGAAATGGGAACGGGCTGGGCGTAAGATGTTAAAGCCATGCCAAGAAACTGTACAGATGAGTATTCGGGTGTGGATGTGGGTCTAACAATTGTTGGCTGGGTTGAAAGCGTCTGCTGGGGATCAGGACCTAGTCCTATCCTAGCAAAGCGAGCGTTACGCGCTGCGTCTTCCTCGGCGACAACCTTTTGGTTTTGAGTTTTGCGCCAAGTGGTGGTTCGATCACAGGGTTTTCCCCTACGAGAAACTCGACCGCGGGATCCTCTGGGTCTTCGGACTGCAAAGTTTTGCTTGAAACCTCGGGAGTTATGGCCGGAAGGGCCTGAATCACGAGAGGGAACTAATTCCATGGCTTCCGACATAACGAGAAACGATTACAGAACTATGACAATGATGCTCATTGAATTCATTTTCCATACAAATCGACCGTGTTCACTAATGCCTGTGCCATAGCGATGTTATCTTGTGATGCATAACTTTCCATCTTATGGTTACTTATTAAATTATTAATGTGAACGTGTTAAAAGTATCAATTTCCTATTGAAAATTGGTTAAAATTGCAAATTAAGACATTTCAATTACAAACACAGTTGCATGATCATCGTTTTCGTTGTTCAGGTCAATTTTAAAATTATACATTTCTATATTTAGTATACATATAGTATCGATTATAATATTAATCTTAATATATAAAACTCTTCCGTTACTGACTGAGTGACTGACAGACAACGTACCATAACTACAAACCTAGAGAGCTGAAATTTGAACGTACAATCCTTACAGGTTTTGGGAGGAGCACTAAGGAAGGAATTCCCGAAATTCCCACGGGAACGGGAAATATATGATTTTTAGTATGTATGAAAAAATCTTGCTTCTTCTTGTATGCTGGACTGGGAGCGAAAGAAAAACATAGAATGTGCCAGCTGCTTCTCTTCCCGGGCATACTGTAAAAGTCAGTTAAGGGACCGAGGTGTTATGGGAGGCTTTTTTGTGGGCGATAGGCTGACCCCCTGTCACTGCAATAGTCTCTCTTCACTATTGTAATGCCTCCTAATTTGTCAAACGTGACATCAGATGGTTTTATTACCTCTGGTGTTCTGCCTACCCCATACGGGATACAGGCGTGAAGTTGTGTGTGTAGTTGTGTGTGAAAAAATCTTGTTTCTTGAGTGCACGGATGTGATATTTAGCATAAAGGTTCCTCAAAGAGTGACTAGTTGTTTTATGGAAGGAATTTCTAAAATTCCCACGTTAACGGGCTGGACTGGCTGTGTTAAACATTAATAATATTTAAGCGAGTACAAGTCACGGGCAAAAGCTAGTTATTCCTAAAGCGGCCAAAACGTGTTGCAGCGTTTTTTTTTTGGTAAGAGTTGTCTCACGTTATGGCTGTGCTCGTCCGACAACTGCATGGGAAGCGAGTTGTTTACGTTTTGATTTTACAAACAAGAATCTGTATATTCTTGTTCATCTAACATGTGAGCTGGCTTCAAACTATCAATTGAAATGTGAAGTTCATGGTCAAGCAGTTGAACTAAAAATGTGTTCGATTATTTGCAAAGAACTTTGTATGTAAAAGTCTTAACTAATCTCTTTTTTTTTAGTAAAACTTAGGTAGGTATTTAAACTTTTTTGTTTTAATTTACTCACTAGCTGGTTAGAAAAAAAAAACGATATTCTATTGTCGATATTCGATATTCTATTGTAAGCCAGAAACAATGGGACAAATTTTATTTTGCGATGAGTCGCAATTCGGATTTTGGACTGATTCCAGAAGAGTGAGAGTGTACCGACGTCCTGTAAATAGTATAAAGGCTGAGGTGCATTCAAGAAGTGCATCCGTACAGCGGATCAACTGTTTTGGTGTGGGCGGGGATTATGAAGAATAGGAAAACTGAGCTCGTTTTTGTGAATGGAAACATGAACGCTGAAAATTAAGTTGAGGATGTTCTTAAACCCTATGTCCGTCCATCCATTTGCACAAACACTTGGCTCAGAGTTCACATTGATGCACGATAATGCACGTTCACATACAGCCTTGTGGACTAGTCGGTACTTGGCAACAGAAAATATCCGGGTGTTGCCCTGGCCTCCACAGTCTCCGGACCTCAACCCAATAGAGCACGCGTGGGATATGCTCCAAAGAAGTGTTTAAGAGGACTTGGACCAGGTAACAACAACCCAGCAGCTGAAGGATTTGCTTAAATTCCACTGGGAGCGATTACCGCAGGACCAGATTAACACTCATTGATTCCATGAATAATCGGTGCCGACAAGTTTTAAACAACAGAGGAGGCCAAACTTTGTATCAAATTGTTCAATTATTTTTCAATAAATTAATTTTGATTCTAAATTTTATTTTTTTTTTCGAATTTTTTTATTTGGTTTGACCTTAGCTCGTGGTACATAATACAGAAGACATTATATTGTTATTTTTTGTTATTACAAAAACAATATAAAAATAACGAATGTTGTTTTTACTTCAAAAAGATCCTAAAAGTATATTCAAATAAAAAATAGAAACTTTGTTACATGAAATATTATTAAAAATTCACATAAGTACATGTTGCTTAGACTTTTTTATGTGTGTACATAGTTACCTACAGTTTTGTAAATGTAGAGAAAGTAAATTTTTTGTGAACTGTGTATACTTTGTCTTTTTTTTTTTTTTTTTTGTATAAGTGACTAAACCCGCGTTTGACCTCAATCTCACCTGATGGTAAGTGACGATGAGGTCGAAGATGAAAGCACACGAGTTTAGGAAGGAACTGGCTCTTTAAACAATATTGCCGGAACACATTACCGCCGGAGCGGTAACATTTGGCGGCAGACTTTATATAAAGGGTGGTCGCTAGCCAGGCGGACCCAGAAGGGATCCTACCACCAAGCAAAAAAAAAAGACCTGGGGGGTTTTATTTATTATATGAATTGTGAAAACTTAATTCTCAAACATAAGTGTCGCTTAATTTAGTGTTTAAACAAAGCTACTTCAGTTTCTTACCTAAAGTGCTCTATAAGGTTATAAATTATGTAACTAGCATAAACAATTTTGGATGCTTTCTCCGGGCAGTAGTGGAAAGCCCTATCCATTCCCAAGCACCGTATAGACTGCCGTTCAGGTTACCATTAATCCGTTCAATTGTATTACTGACTATGCATTACCAATCGGTGTACAGTGAGAGTTCATAAATGCAGTAGCACCTTACTGTTTGTATTCGCCTGCACAGTGTTCTTATCTTGATTGTGTAAGTGAAGTCTCAACACACACACAATAACGTATCACAGTATACTTGTAACACTACTACTAGACTATTCATCGTCTGGTTGGTTAATATCTTTGCTGATTGGTCGGAGTTTTAATTTATCGGATTACCGACCAATCAGCAGAGAACTACTTACTTATGGAGTTATGGACGATACCATAACTTAGTGCCCAATATTTTAGGATGGAACTTCTTGTCTATATATTTGTCGTCATTGCGTCTTAAACAATCTTTTCAAGTATTTTTAAAGAGAAACTCTTTTATCCTTATAATGGTTTAATTTTATATAAAACCACCTTTTTGACGTATAATTTATATTTTACAATTTGAATCGACGCTTCGGTGTCTATGCAGATCCCGTCGAGTTAAAATGTAAAATATAAATTACACGCGATTATTCCGTCCGGTTAATAAGTTGTTTTATTTCAATTATGAATCGTGAAAACTAAACAATATTAGTATAAATACTTCATATTTATTGATGACAAAAGTATGAGTAAATAAAAAATAATGATATTTCGATAAAAGTGTTTATTTTTTAAAGCAAAAAACAAAAACCAATAACTGCCCTATTTTATGATGTTATTAGTAGCTTAATGATCGTTTTCTTGACGAAAAGAGTATTGAAGCTACTTAAACCTCAACTAGTGGCAAGAACCCACTCATTGAACAATTCTTTTTTAATTAAAAATAAATCAAAGATTTTTTCTCAATGAAGATTACTATTACTAAGTATACAAAACATATAAAACTTCATTGCCAAGATATAACTATATAAGTCCAAAATTAAAAAAAAAACACGAATACTCATTGACAATGTGAGCGGCCTTTATAAATAAAACTATGTAACACTAAACAAACATTATTAGGTATCATTTTCTTAAATATCTAATATTTTGTATGCTTTTATATCTATACAATTAAGTAGGCGTTTACGCATGGAGCTTACAATATTTTGAAAAATTGTGCCTCTTAAATTTTCCCATAACTCTAAACAATGGGACTTTAACTGCACAGGATTCCTCTCGTCTCGTGCTTCCCACCTTTGCACTATTAAACCCCACACATTTTCAAATGACCTCAATCAGGGGATCGTGCTGGCCACGGAATTACAAGAATATCTGCGTGTTGACTAAACCAATGTCGCACAACACCCGCACAGTGAATAGGACAATTGTCTTGCACAAATGTTATGTCACTAAGTTCTTCACTGGGATAAACGTTACGCGCAGTCGGCAACATAATATCACTCAACACTTCGACGTAATTTGCACTGTTGACACATGTAGGAATAAATGATAACCCTCCCGGTCCTGCCGCACTTATCCATCCCCACATATTAACACAGATTCGACCAGACTCGGTATTAGGAACAATATTTTGTTCACACCAACGCGTGTTGTCTCTGCGCCATAAATGGACTCTTCCTTTTTGACTGGACTTAAAAGTTTTTTGTCAGAAAATATAGTAGACTCGCAATTATATTCTAAGTAGTCGCGAGCAAATCGTAATCACTGGTCTTTGCGTTAAATATGGTTTCTTAGCTGGTCTTTGGTGATTCATTTATCATGAAACGTTTTTGAGGTTGATTTATAAGCGGTCGCCTTCCAGTTCGCATTCTAGTAGCAACATTACCTTCCTCCTTAAACCTCTTCACCCAACGGCTGACTGTATTTTTCTAAAACAATGAAAGTTCGATTAATAATAATAAGAAGGAGCCCACGCAAAAATATAAGTCATTTTATAATAAAAACTCACACTGAGTCCGGTTTCATCAGCTATTTGTGATATATTACGTCCATTTCCATGCAAGGCAAGAAATTAGCCCTGGCTTCAATATTTATATTGGCCTGCATTCTTTCTAGTAATTAGTAATAACGAAAAAAAGAGCACAAACGCACAGAGCAAAGTTCACCAACCAACAACATAAGATCTTAGTTCGTAAGGCATTTTAAGTTTTCATACAGTGACGTTTCTTTTATAAAACCTACCCTACAATTGAATTTACAATTTAATTAGTCAAACCAGTTTAGTGTTGAACGTTTCGGCAAACAATTTTTTAGTTTGTCCAACGATTTTAATATTTCTTACACGTTGGGTTTATATCATAAGAAAATTCAAAAACGTATAGATGAAATTAATGATATATGGAAAACGTCGTCGGCTGGGTTTGAATCCACAACATAAAATTTATTCAAAGCCACTATTATGAATTCCAAGGCCTTAACCACGGAGCTATGAATCTACTTACGTATAGGTTAAATGTTTGTGACAAAAAGCATGTTAAATAGATTTATGTGTTGATTTCAATAAAAATAGTAAATATTAGCTTCCATGCTGGTCTGGGAGCGAACGAAAAACATAGAATGTACCAGCTGCTTCTCTTCCCGGGCATACTGTAAAAGTCAGTTAATGGACAGAGGTTTTATTGGCATTTTTGTGGGCGATAGGCTGACCCCTGTCACTGCAATAGCCTCTCTCCATCATTATAATACCTCATTTGTCAAACGTGACATCAGATGGTCTTATAACCACTGGTGTTCTGCCTACCCCATAAGGGATACAGGCGTGAAGTTATGTATGTATGTATGTTAACTTACCTAATCGAAAGTAATTCCCTATTCTTCCTTCACGCATCCTGTTTACCTCATACCTTACATTGGAATATCTCCAAATGTAGACATCATGCACTTTTCCTTGGTATCTGGCATTTACACTTATAATTCTGCAATGAGAATCTGCAATCTGCAATAGAAATATGAAAATCATATAATTAACATATCACAAATTATAGACTGTTGTTTGAAGCAGTTGAGTTCAATTGTTACCAGTTGAGCATTTAATGTATTTGCACTTTTTCTCATATTTTTATACTGTGTTGGGCCAGGCGGAAGAAATTTTTTACATGGTTTTTACCAGGAATATTATATTTCGGCTCAAATTCCTCAGAAACTTTTCTACGGGCTACTTCTGAAGCTGGGAAGTGAACACATTCCGATAGCAAATCTGTAAATATTGCAGATAGAGAACACAATCTTGGATACCAAATCTTTTTCACTATCTGGCACATTATAAGTCAAAAGAAATGTTAACTTACAATAATTACGTAGCTCACCTCTTATAAAAAGACTCTAGGAACTGGTCTAGAAATTTGCTCACTGTAGTTTGAGCAAGACACATTGTGTGGTCCTGTCCAATTTGCCTCTGATAGCCTCCATTTGGCTAAAACTGAATTGAACATAGAACCTAAAACAGAAAGTAATTATGGCAATCTAAAACTACTTTAGATTGTTCAATCGGAGTATATATTAAAAAGGCTTAAAAGTGTACTACATACTCCTACATTGTAAGAAATACTAAACAGCAGCCCTTTAAAATGTTCACAAAGTCTGTGAAAGATTATATAGATATGTATTTTAGAGACAATCGTCTAACGCATTTTAGCTTAGCTAAAGTTGTTTGACCAGCAAAAAAGTTTGTGGTGGACGCTCGTTTATGAAAAACTGGCTCAACCATGCGAGGTAAACTAAACTAACTTATATAAGTTTTTAAACTGGCATGGTCATTAACATTTAAATTAACTTTAGAAACGGGATATTTACCATGTTTTTCATTTATTTTGAGTTCTCGATATTTCGGCACTGTTACAAGCGCCATGATCGCGACGGTACTGAAGATGCGGGTAAGCGTGTTTTTATTCTCGAACTATCGAGAACTCAAAATAAATGAAAAACATGGTAAATATCCCGTTTCTAAAGTTAATTTAAACTAACTTAGTTTAGTTGGCGGTGGACGATCGGCTTTAAGATTCATATTTGAATTTAATGTGGACTTACCTTGAAATATACTGGCAAACCATCACCATTTCTTGAACCTTCAGGTTTTCTATAATGTATAAAGCCGTGGGCTTTGTAATGCGCCAAAGAGATTGGAATTCTCCATCCTTTAACTCAAAGGGATTACTTACATTCCTGATCCGTCTTTGCATTTTTTCCTTTGCTTAATCTCATAAACCGAGCGCATATAATTATATTATGCCGCAGACATTGTTTTAGATTAAAAATATCCAATAACAATTGAAAAACCGTTACGAATTTTACATCGTTCACCAAATCAGCCACGAAAAGATATCACTTTGAACTGTCAAAAATATCGGGCAGTTGAACTAAAATATTTTTGATTATTTTTAAAGTACTTTGTATGGCCCATCTTATGGCGGTTTTAATAACCTGTGGACCGAATCGTCGTTTTCTAAATATGGATGAACGATTAATATTTGCGACTGTGTAAATTTTGTTTACATGGTGCGTAGCTACTAATAATTTCGCGGATTTCGTTTACTAGGATAGATTCCTCATGCGCTGTAGGAACTGCGAGGGTTTTTGATCTCCGAGCTCCATCTCGCCTATGTAAAGACCTGTCAAGATCTGGGGGTTTTATTTATAATATCAATTGTGAAAACTTAATTCTCAAACATAAATATCGCTTAATTTAGTGTTCAAATACAGCTATTTCAGTTTCTTTGCCAAAGTGCTTCATAAGGTTATAAATTATACAACTAGCAAAAAAAATTTGGATGCTTTCTCCGGGCAGTTGAGAGCCCTATCAATTCCCAAGCATCGTATAGACCGCCTTTCAGGTTACCATTTGTCCGTTCAATTGCGGACTCTATAGTGCCAATCGGTGTACCTTTGTTCAGGTGAACCTGCTGCAGCATGCAGTATAGGTGTCATGATCCAAGGTTCTAAAGGATATCCGGAGTCACCAGTTACAGTAAAAAATATATTGAATATTATATTTTGTAGGAGGGAGATAAAAATAATAAATGATTAACTGTATTGTGTCAATGTTCACCTGTAAAGACCTGGAGGTTTTATTTATTATATCAATTTTGAAAACATAACTCTCAAACATAAATGTCGCTTGATTTAGTTTTCAAATAAAGCTATTTCAGTTTCTTAGCCAAAGTGCTTCATAAGGTTATAAATTATGCAACTAGCATAAACAATTTTGGACGCTTTCTCCGGCCAATAGTTGAGAGCCCTATCAATTCCCAAGCACCGTATAGACCGCCTTTCAGGTTACCATTTGTCCGTTCAATTGTTTTACGGATTGCCAATCGGTGTACCTATGTTCAGGTGAATCTACTGCAGCATGCAGTATAGGTGTCATGAGCCAAGGTTCGAGAAAAGATGTCCGAAGTTACCAGTTGCAGTAAAAAATATCAAATATTTTATTTTTCAGGAGGGAGATAAAAATATTAAATGATTAACTGTATTGTATCAATACATTTACATCATATGTAGATTATTATGATTTCTATTATAATTGTGTAGAAATCAAACATTGTTGAGTTTGGGTAGCTTATCTTTTGTATAGGTTAAATGAATGTTATGAAAAGCATGTTAAATAGCGTTAATTTCATCAATAACAGTAAATATTAACTTCCCTAATAGAAAGTAATTCCCTATTCTTCCTTCATACAACCTTTTTACCTCATATCTTACATCGGAATTTCTCCAAATGAAGGCATCATGCACTCTTCCTTGGTATCTGGCATTCACACTTATAATTCTGAAATTATAATCTGCAATAGAAATATAAAAATCAGGCTGTTGTTTGAAGCAGTTGATTTCAATTCTTACCAGTTGAACATTTTATGTGTGTGCACTTTTTTCATATTATTATACTGTGCTCCTGTTGGGCCAGGCGGAAGAAATTTTTTTACATGGGTGCAATCCACCACACTCAGTTTTCCAGGAATATTATATTTCTGCTCAAATTCCTCAGAAACTTTTCTACGGGCTGCTTCTGAAGCTGGGAAGTGAAACCATTCCGATAGCAAATCTGTAAATATTGAATATACATAAGGAAAAATAAGGCTTAGACCATTTAGAAGTGTTTTATAAGAAGGTTCCTAGTTGCTATAGAGTTTATAATATAGTAATAGGAACAAGCTAAAAGTCCAGATTGAGAACACAATCTTAGACACCAAGTCTTTTCACATTATAAGTCAAAAGAACAAAAATTACATTGCTCACATTGCATAAATAGACTCTAGGAACTGGTCTAGGAATTTGCTCACTGTAATTTGAGCAAGACACATTGTGTGGTCTTGTCCAAATTGCCTCTGATAGCCTTCATTTGCCAAAAATTGAATTGAACATAGAACCTAAAACAGAAAGTTATGATGGCACTCTAAAAATACGTTAGATTGTAGAAACGGAACATATATTAAAAAGGCTTAAAAGTGTACTACATACATTGAAATAAATACTAAACAGCAGCCCTTTAAAATGTTCACCAAGTCTATGAAAGATTAGATACATATTTTTTTAAAGCCAATCGTCCAACGCCTTTTAGCTTAGCTAAACTAAAGTTGTTCGTCCAGCAAATAAGCAAGTTTGTGGTGAACGCTCATGTATGAAAAACTGGCTCAACCATGCGAGCTAACCTAACTAACTTAGGTTAGTTGGCGGTGGACGAGCGGCTTTAAGATTTATATTTGAATATAATGTGGACTAACATTCAAATATACTGGCAAACCATCACTATTTCTTGGTTTTAAGTCTACATTCAGGTTTTCTATAATGTATAAAGCCGTGGGCTTTGTATGCGCCAAAGAGACTGGAATACTCTATCCTTTAACTCAAAGGGATTGCTTACATTCCTGATCTTATGTACTGTAAGTAGGTCGCGTACCACATAAAATGGGTAAAACAGAATGAAACCAATTGCAAATATTTTGCATACAAAAGACTTATAATCAAAAATTTGAAGTATTCCAGTCAAATGATAAGTTGGTAAAATATGAAAGTGTGTATTTGAATAGAATACAAAACGAAATAAGTAGTAACTATAAACAATAATATAATGTAGTAATACTGTACTCAGAAATAATCCGTTCAGGTTAATACAATAAAGTGTAAATATAGAATATATAAATTTTATAACCATAATATAGTAAAGCATTGAAAAATTGCTAATAAAATATTTTAAACTTCCAAGCATGCTAAAGCACAAGAGTAAATTAAAACTATCATTAGCCTGAGTTAGGAAAAAACACATATGATGTACATAGCAACAACAAAACTAAAATTATTTGCTAAAAACAAATAAGTTAAACACCAAAAACCATACTAATGTCTTTCTCAGTGCGTATTCGAAGAGCTTCCGTATCATGGAGTTGCTTAGCATAGATACGTCCATCCCGGGTCCAGACGTACTTGCAGCTCTTTTTTTTTGCTGTCTGACGAGCCATACCGAATAGCCGGCGGTTTATTCGTGCCAATCGTTCATTAATATAAAAAGGTCGCGGAGTACCTGGTATCCCGAAGCGTGTCCACAGAGCGGCGCACACGCACCTCCCGCAGCAGCCGGTCGCGCAGGTCGCGGCACGCCATGCGCACAGCCAGCGGCCGCGGCCTAGCGCTACTGCCAGAGCCAGCGCCGTCCTGTCTGTCGCGCCGCGTCAAGCCAACTCGCTCCGAAGAAACCACGTCACGCTCCTCCACGGGTATAGTCATTTTTTTTTGCGATCAACTGTGCTGTATTGAGTTTCCGAGATACAAGTAGATACGAGATACGAGACTTCAATATCAGTATTTAGCGAGTCCTGGTCACGGTCATTCAACTGCTGCTTCAAAAGGTCGACGGCTCGGGATAACTCCTCTGAGTGGCCCGACTCACGGGTCTGTTCCAGTGTCGTCACTCGGCTTTCAATTACATCCAAACGAAGACCAATGTCCTCCTCTAAATTCGAGACACGGGTCTCCATTCCCGTGAGACGGTCGCTTACAGTATTGAGAAGCACGAACATGGACTCCATCTTGTTAGAAAATTGCTTTATATCTTTTCGCATATCACCAACTTCCTGCCGCATCATTGACAATTCCCGGATCAACCTACCGTAATTGCTCGTATCTGATGGTGAGGATATCCCTTTCACCGATGTCTCCGAGTTATCCCGTGTTGGTTGTTTTGCTAAGCACGGAGGACAAATCCAGTTTGCTGGTATCTTTGCAGATCTACTTACTTGAACACAAACTTTTTTATATACATTTTCGCATTTCGAACATTTCGCTCCGTCCTGTGCGGCCACGAATTTGCCACAAGCTCCGCACTTTGACATATTGAACTCAATTAACTACTTAACAAGGCTTAGATTTGTTTGCGTTAACTGCGTCAAAATATAAAGATCTAACGGACACTAAGTTGTAAGTTGTACGCGTTCGTTCACTGTACCACTAGCAGTTACGTAAGGACTCAGTAATGTTCGATTAAATATCTTGTATTTGCACTTAAACTATTTAATAAATTTATTGAATAACTATAGAATAAATTTATAAAGTATAAATTTCTACACGATCACCAAACTTTTTCTTCCCTTTATGAATAAAATTGACGAGATTGCGTTAAAACAAACTTACAATGCGAAGCGCGCACGCATACCGGTAACTCCCTTCATAAAAGGTAAAAATGCAGGTCTACGTTCGATTGTCGGTGACTTCACGTGGTCACTGCGGCAGCGACGATGTGGTTTGAGGCCGTTTTGACGAAGCACTTTGACAACATGTTTCAGTTCATCATCAATGTTCATGACAATTTTGACGACCACTTTGGCGATGGGGTAAACGTATCTGCCTCAGACGCCAGTGGTTGTGGGTTCGATTCCCGCACGGAACAAGAAAAAAAAAATGTTCCGTGTCTGGGTGTTTATCTATTTATGTAGGTTCCCCCCTATTCTAGGTTCCCCCCTAGTTCGCTACATGGTATCCCATAACACAAGCTATGCTTACTTTGGGGCCAGGTAGTTGGTCTGATTGTCTGGGGATTTCATTTATTTATTATTTATTAATGTGCTGGAGATGTCTACCTAAAGTGCACAAGACTGATGTATTGTAAGCCAAATTGACACCCTAACTTACAGGCTTGCTCAACATATAGCAGGTGTACTCTCACAGCTGAGAGGTAAAACAAGTGCATAAGTAAAGGATTCTTACCAATTTGTTAGTGATTTAAAACATCTCAAGATTGCTAACAATGAAACTATGTTTAGTTAAATTATACGCGATTAGTTAAAAAGTAGTTTTATTGAAATTATGAATCGTGAAAACTTAAGACAATATTATGGTAAATCTGGTATCTCATGTTGTAGAAAAGATTCTTTTATGTTATTATTTTGATATTTTTGACAGGTAAAACACCTTCTTACATACTATTCTATATGTACAGCTATGTTTGGCCAATAATATAAGTTTCTAGCTACCTGTTTCATTTTGCTCATACCTTGATGTCCTTCACGTAGTATTATTAAATATAACAATCTTAATGTTTTGGGTATTATTATTCTATTACTAAGAAAAACTAAATTTTCATCAACTGATAGCTCTGCCTGTAACTTTCGATAACATTTAATATCATCTGGCCAAACAGATCAATATGAAAACTGTTTGGCCACCCTTGATTACTATATTCAATATCTTTTGAAAGTTCAAGAAGAAAGTAAAGTTTCACTAATTAATTCTTGTTTTTGAGTTTCTCAAGATATGAACTTTGACCAATACTCTATATATGACTTCACACATATATGAATCGACAGTCTCCGTATTAGGAAGATAATAATGTGACAAAAGGTCTGATATCAAACATTAATCTACCTTTTAAATACCTAAATTCTAAGTCATATTTTAGTAACTTTAATTTTAACCTTTGATGACGTGAAGATGGCATGTCATGTAAACCTCTTTTTAATAATGTTTCTAAGGGCTTGTCATCATTTAGTATTATACATTTCTTACCGTATATATAATAGTGATACTTTTTAGTTGCCCATATCACACTTAACAATTCTTTTTCAATTTGTGAATTATTTTTCTCAGCTGATGTGAGACTAAAACTGACTGGCATATTATTTTGTAATAAACAACATCCTAAACCATCTTTAGATGCATCACATTGGATTGTAATTGGTAAGTTACTATCAAATTTTTTTAATATTGAATTCTATCCAAATCCAATCTACATTTTTCTTTAACAATTCCTGTAATGGTGCTACTGTATTAGCTAAATAAGGTACAAATTTTCTTAAATAATTGACCATGCCTAAAAAATCTGAAGATCTTTTTTATTACTTGGACTTTTAAGACTTAGTAAGGAATTAATCCTATTAACGTATATTTGTATGCCCTCTTTGGAAAAAAAAATACCAAAGTATTTTGCTTCTCTTAATTTATACTGAAATTTAGTCCTTATTTAATCCTATGTTGTAAAATTTTCTTTAAAGTTTTGTCATGCTCAGACTCATTATCTGTACATATTAAATGATCATCGAAATATATAGGGTCTTCTTTATGAAGATCAATATATTTTAATAGAAGGTTAAGAATGATGTATGGATTCAATTTATGAAAGAATTTTTTTTTTGTTACAATTAACAAAAAAAAATTCTTTCATATATATTTTATAATTCTCATAAGTTAACAACATTTTAGTTTAATCTGTTATTTACGACTAAAGCAAGAAATAAAAGTGTTTCTATTTAACTATTTATACAAGGTGTCTCAAAAGAAATTTCATATTTAGTGGATTGATTAAAAAAAAAGGAAGCGGTTTATAGAAAAAATGTTTATTTATTGTTAAAATACACTTTTTGGGAATTCATTTCTTAAAAATAATATTGTCTAAATGTAAACCCTCACGTTGTTGGCACTCATTTAATCGAACAGTAAAATTACTTATGACTGCTCGACAGGTGGAGTGAGGGATGGCTGCCATTTCGTGACGGATATTTTCTTTCAAATGCGCCAGTGAAGTTGGTTTATTGGCGTAAACTTTAGATTTAAGATAACCCCATAGGAAAAAGTCCATAGGGGTTAAATCTGGGCTACGTGGAGGCCAATTTATGTCACCTCTCCGGGAGATCAATTTTCCTGAGAAAATTTCACGAACACGTGGCAGAGATGTATAGGACGTGTGTGAAGTTGCTCCGTCCTGTTGAAACCATGTTCTTTGGTTATAGCCAGGAAAGTTTTGCAGTTCAGGTACCAAGAAGTTGTCTAACATCTCCACATAACGCTCTGAATTCACTGTAACTGTACGCCCCATTTCGTCTTCAAAAAAGTAAGGGCCGATAATTCCTCGCGCCGACATGGCAGCCCATACGGTCACTTTAGGCGAGTGTAGGGGTTTCTGATGTTTGCGTTTCGGATTGGCTGAACTCCAGTAGCGGCAGTTTTGCTTATTTACGTGGCCATTAAGATGAAAATGAGCTTCATCCGAAAACAAAATGTTGGTAAACGTTGAAAATCGCTCAATCATCTGATTTACGAAATTAAGCCTCTGACCGGCATCTTGGGGCTTTAATTCTTGCACCAATTGAATTTTGTAGGGGTGCAGCTTTAGATCTTTGTGCATAATGCGATGTAATGATGATCTATGCACATTTAAAGCACTCGCGCGCTTCCGAATTGAAAGGCTCGGGTCGTCACGTACAGATTGATTAACACTCTCCACGTTTTCTACCGTTCTTGATGACCTAGGTCGCCCGGATTTTGATTTATCCAGCGTTGATCCAGTCTCTTCAAACTTTTTAACCCAATGTCGAATGAGAGGAAGGCTTGGCGCATCATTTAAGTGGCGAAAACCTCGAATACTGCAGAATTTTCTACGCGCGACAGTTGCCGAATCACCGTTCTTGTAAAACTCTCGCACGCACAACGCGCGGTCTGCTTCCGAGAAACGCTCCATAGCGACTGAATCCCCAAGAGCCAAACTACCAATTGACATAACCCCCGCACCCCTCAAGTACGCAGCGTTCACGCAGTAAGCTAAACAAATATAAAATTTCTTTTGAGACACCTTGTATTAAGAACTCACTCACACACAGAGAGAAAAATCGCACTAGGCATAGGTATGTAGGTATTCTCTGACGGCACTATCGACACCGAAAGTCAAGCGAGCCGCCCGCGCCGACAACACTCTGTTGGCTTGTCGGCGCGGCGCGGCGGCGGCGACTTTGTTTGGGCCAAACACGCGCGACCCGCTCACCGCTCGGCGAGCGCTCGCCAGTCTGTAAAAGTCTGTCTAATGATACGCGCGCGTAAATTAATAATTATCAAAATGCCTAATTTCGCGTACACGAACCAAGAATATCTTCAAATGGCTTTGTGCTAGTGCTGCGAGTGAGAACCTGTCACGAGCTCGTGAAACGTACGAGCAGAGACATGGAAGGCGTCCCGCCCTCCGAACAATTCTAGGAGCTGTGCAGCGCCATCGAGATTATGGCACATTTACTCCACGTGCCCCAATGTTGTGTGCTGCCAATGTTATTAAACGAACAAGACTTTGTGTATCGCAAATAGGTAGTCATGTGCAGCAGTTACTATAAAGTGCTTGTGTATGTGTATTCGTGTGCTGTGTACCTAACATCATTGACAGGAAGCAATATGTAAGTTATTTTTGTACATAAACTGTAAATAATAATAGTTGATAATAAGGTGATTCCATTTAAACATTCAATTGATTGTAAAATACATTTATTCGTTAAGACAAACAGCTCAAGCACGAAAGCTTTTTTTAAATTCATTTCTAATTTAAACATTATCAAAGAAGTCAACATTACTAAAACGGTATTTACAATTAGTTGAACGTTAAATTGACAGTTGAAGTGTGATAGGAAATTAGAATCAACTTTTATACGAAATAAGTATGATATTACAACAGCTGATTGTTACGTCATACATCAAGCTAAGTAGGTCACGCATCGCCGCCCGGGCGCGGGAGGCATCGACCTTTGCTCGCGTGGATAGGTAGTACTAACCGCGTAAGATCTTTGTTTTAGTGAAGTTATTTTCTTAAAATAAATAGATAGGTTTTTTTTATTTCTTGCAAGGTTGTCGTAAATAACAGATTAAACTTAAATTCGGTCACTTAAAAGATTTGAAAAGGTAATGTTCATTTGCGGTTCTGGATAATAACACAAAATGAAACTTACATCTTTGAAAAGCTCGTTTAATCGCGGTTTAGAATACAGTTAAATGAAAATTCAAATCATCCCCGTTTATTTTTTTTTTCAAATACAAAGTGATTGATAGTAACTCATATTCCCTCTTAGTTGTGCATACTTTATACAAGCGAAATGTATAAAGTATACCCACGTTTTCATTTTATTTTATTCATTTAAGCCTTTTTTCAGTAAAAAGCATTGTTATTCAATTCTTTTTCCCAGGAGATATTCGTTAATTTTTGTGTATTTAATAATTGTACATTAACGGAACGCATGGCTAAATGAGCGGTTATCCATCACCATCTTTTAAGGCTGTTTTTAAAAAAGTATCAGTTAGTTAATTGACAATTGACATTGTTGAAGTCAAGAGCAGTCGCTTGTCATTAACTTTTAAAATAAAATAAATAAAAGCATTCTTTCCTAATTTATCTTAAGCTCGTTAGAGTAATACTTTTCTATGCTCATAAGCCGTACATAATGAAATAAATTATTATGATAAAAACCAAGGCAATAAGTATGAATATAATATTGTGGTTTAAACACTCATCAACGAAAGTTATATCGTTAATTTTGAAAAGTACCAAGCTCTCAATCTTTTTGATTCATTTAACATATGATTAGATGTGCTTAATAAGGCAACCTTAAGTCTTGGTATCGCCCCCTTGTTTTGAAACATGTTTAATAATCATATTTCTTGTGAAACTTGCAAGATGCAGTAATCTTTAGGATCACAAAGAAATTCATGAAGATTCCATGTAGTATAACTGCTTGAGCACTCTACTACTAGAATGGTGTTCCTGCCTTCTGTTAAAAGCTTCTCTGTTATGAGATACATTACTTTGCTAAAGAATCTAACTTCACATTCCTGATGTATCAAGTAACAATGACAGGTTTAGTTTTTATGTAAAAAATAAAAGAAAACAAAAATATATTTTCATCAATTAATTTTATTCATTTTCTACATCATAGTCATTAGGGCATAATAAAATATTGTCCAAAAAACTAGCAGGTGGTAGAATCCTCTCTTCATGACGTGCCCATCCCAAATACCACACAATTGTCATTATGTGGGCACAGCTCCCTACAGTACGTTTTCCTATTATGCAACTGCAGTAGTATCCAGCAATCCGTTGTCTCCATTGATTCACCTGAGCATTTAAATCTAGTAATATATATGTATAATATACTTTTGTGCTCAGGTGTCTAGATTTTATTCTACCTCTCAATATCAATGAATTGCTGGAATACCTTTCTAAGTTGTCATCAACTTCTATGAGGAAAGTACCATTATGTCTTATGTGTTCCCCATAGTAGGACCGTGCTTGTTTTATTTGGTGACTGCCAAGGGCAAATAATATTAAATCTTCAGGGTCCATGATGGGGAACACATCCAGTTGAGGAAGCTGGCCATCTATAATAACAAAATTGGCTCTGTGCCTATTAATATTTTGATCTATTATATAAGTAGCTAAAGCATTTGGGGTATTTAACCTTTCTAATGCTCTCTCCAATATTGCTTCGGCATTGGGATGGTTGGTAATCAGGGGTTGAAAGTTATTTATTAAAGCAGCTGCAATTCTGAAGTCAATCATGAAGTTTTTAGATGCTACATTAAAATATTCACCCCTGAATACCTTAAAATCTCTTTTAAATCTGCCATTTACTGCTTCTACCACCCACCTACACATTGTAACTAATCTTGATTTGTTTGCTTTTACAGTGGACAATTGTCTTTCACCTACACCCAAACTCTCAGGTTTATAAATTGAATACCCCAAGGAATTTAATAATGGTAATGAATCCCTAAACCCTCGATCTAGAATGAATACATCATTTGGTTGAAAATAGGACCTCAGCGGCGAATTTTCACTTTCAAATAAAGTTTTCATTATATCAGCATCTGATTGTGTCGCCGCATAAGGTCCTAAAGCATCGACTATATAGCCATCACAAGTTACCATTAAAAAAGGTTTAACCAAGTTTCGGTACTTGTGAAGACTATATGTCTTTTTTTGGAACAAATAGTTTGACGATTTCTGAAAATATATATAGGTCCCATCACAAATTACAATGGGATTATTATCATTTGTTCCAAAAATTCCTTGAGGTATTATAAGATTATGAGCACTATGTTGTTCTCTACTCAAATGATTAATACCAAGATAAGATGGTACATAAAAATTATTTAGACAATTGCGTGCCTTGTTTATGTAATTAAATATTGTAGTCTTTGAAAGCAAAAATAAACTAACTATTCTAGCTAAGGACTCCCCTGTTCTTAATTTAATTAAAAATATGCCAAGGGCAGTTTTGGGCTTTTTTACCATGGCCTCTAATTGAGGTATTCTAGAAAATAGCTCCAAAAAATTAAAAACTGTAAGACCAGTCCAATATTTACATGTCATATCTGTAATACTCTCAATATTTTCAAAGTTTAATATCACTGCAGGCGCATTATTCAATAGATTAAACATTTCTTCAATTTGATTACTAGTGAAACTGTGTGTAAAATCTTGATCACTTAAAATATCCCAGTTATACAATACCGAATGTTCACTACACACTCGCGCATTAGGAGTAATATATAGTTTATATTTGGATAATAAAAGTCGCCTCAAATAATGTGGTACCCTTAACCTTTCCACATTTTGACATTGAGCAACAAAACAATGTCCTGAAGTATCAGCAGTCCGTTTATAACTGGGTAATATAATTGGGACAAGTTCAGGCTCCTCTCTTTCTTCAGTCCAATTATTTTCATCAATGTCCTGAATCATAGTTGGGCTGGTTGGCAACTCTTCAGGAACAGGTTCTGGTTCATTCGCCTCAGGTTCAACCAACACTGGTTCATTCGCCTCAGGTTCAACCAACACTGGTTCATTCAATTGAATTGAACGATGAGTGCTTCGTCGAACCCTACACGAACATGTATTACATGCCCAGACTTCATCTGGCATCTAAAAGAAAAATAAAAAATATTAGGTAACAACAAGTGAACCTTTTTACTATTAAGTATGTATGGAAAATAAAAATAAGTTTATAATTACCCGTCGGGGAAGTATATCGTTTTCTAAAAAGTTTCTTTCCACACTCCCAACTACGACTCTAAATCGACGTCTTTGAGACCGTGTAGACAAAGAGTATCCACAGGATATGCAAACGCAAGTATGCCCCAACTGTCGAGGTCCACGAGTAGAGTTTTCACTCCGATTTATATTTTCAAGTTGGATAAATTGAAGACACTGTTGACACAGCTGATCATTTTCAGAAACCTGCAACAATTATTTTATTACTTATAAGGTTATAAAAAAGTTATTTAAAGAAACCAGAATAATGTCACATATCTAAGAACTATCCATATATCATGAATATTGCAATCCATTAATAGATTTTGAATTAGAACTCCTTATTGATAAACATAGTTTTTAATGCTATTATTTATTGTGGGTGTAGATACCGTATACTGAAAGTCCAAATTATGTAGCAATTTGTGAACACTAAAGGTCACCCTGGTAAGAAAGTAGTATATTCCTTGCCTTGGTACTTATATTTTCCAGAGAGAGTAAGTTTTGTAATCGACTTTAGCTATCTCTATAATAGTTATTTGGTAGGAACTTAATCACAGCACAGACAACTTTAAAGTAGTCAGTCAGAATATGTATATCAGGTATTTGTCTAACACAGATTATATCATTCTGAAATAACAGATCATTAAGGTTCACAGAATAACATACCTCATGACGACACCATTCTTCAGTGATTTGAACTAATTCAGAGCTTAAGTCTACAACCATATATGTATACGGCTGCAGGTTGGGTAGTATCCGAATGTGGCAGGACACACAAAAAGCCATGGTGTCTAAAATTGTAAAAATACAAATATTAACGACATTCGGTCAATATTCAATATAAAAGCTGATTCAAATGATTCTAAAATACATTGTATTTCAAGTTTATAACGTTGGTAGGTAATGTTTACTTTCATACCTTAAACAAATCGCAAGCAAAGTATATCGGCGTCCAGGAAACACAGCGGATTCGGTCAAAAATAGAAGATTCGGGGTCAGTTGAAATGCCAGGTCAAAGGGAAAAGAAAACGGAGAACACTAAGGATCACGGAGCGCAACGAAATCACGAACCACACAGAGGAAAGCCGAAAAGTCGTCTGCTTGCTCGTCTGATTTCGCAACTTGCTATCGATGAAAACAATCAATGGCATTGTCAAGAACGTCAAACTTGACATTTGCTGTCAATTTGACATTGACGACGGGACTCATGATGTTCCTACAAATGTTTCGGTGTCTTAGTTTTAAAATTATTTTCAATCTGATTTTATATGAATCGGGGATGCAATTTAATTTTAATTGAGGTTTATCTTTAATAAAATAATACGATCTAACTTGTTCAATTAAATTTTTACTGTGTTATTGCCCAGAACCGCAATGTAGGGCCTCGATGGTACTCGCCTTTCAATAAAAAAAATATAGTTATATGTATATTTTTATTTTTTTCATAAATTGAACCCATACATCATTCTTAACCTTGTCTTAAAATATATTGATCTTCATAAAGAAGACCCTGTATAGTATATTGGCATATCTCCAAAGAGGTGTATCTCCAAAGAGCTTTTCACTATATTTTTGAAAAAATTCCGGTGCTATTGAAAACCCAAATGGCATTCTTATGAATTTATAACAACCAAATGGTGCATAAATCACTTGATTTTCAGTTTTTTTATTTTATTTTATTTACTTTATTTACAGTTAATTTAAAATTATAAAAACTATCAGGCAAATCTAAGACAGAAAATATATGTTTATTCTTTTAGTTTGACACAATATCATCACATGTGGGGATTAAATGTCGTTCCCTTATTAATACCTTATTAAGATCCTTAGGATCCAGACATATGCTGAATGACTTATCTTTCTTTTCTATTATGACAAGATTACTTGCAAAGTATTTTGGATGTTCGACCTTTTCAACAATAAACTGCTCATTTAACTTTTTATGCTTTTCTGCTAATCTTGCTTTGAGGGCATGAGGGACTCTACGCGGAGGCTTCACTCCTGGTATAGCGTTAGGCTGTGTGTGTAGCTCCAAAGGTTCCTCAAACTGACCAACACCCTGAAAAAGTTTTAAATGTGTATTAATAACTTTGCTTTTCTCATCAATTAGCCTTATATTTTTAATACAATTTTTATTATTGTTTTTATTCAAATTTAATAGTTTCAGTTTTAACAATGCATTTAACCCCAAAATTGGTTTCACTTTTTCTTTTATTATTATAAACTTTGTTTTAAAAATCTCATCATTTACAGATATTTTTAGTGTAGTTTTCCCTAAAGGTTTTATATGAGTTCCCCCGAACACTTCTAATATTACTGTTGTCTCAGCCAGGTGAGGTTTGTTATCATTGACAACTTTTGTTAGATCACTTAGCGACAAGACATTTACCTGAGCCCCTGTGTCACATTTAAAAGAAAAAAAAATTGTTTTCTACACTTATTGTTTCAAGCACCTCATAAGCCCTATTTTAATGAATTACCATGTACATTTTTGCTTGCAATATCTTTAATTTCTTCTTTCTGGATCGGAAATTTTATAATTCCATTGCTTTTGTTACTATATTGCATAAATTATCTTTATTTTCATTTGTTAGCTTGTGGATGTTCCTTACTTCAAGTTGAGTCGAGGTAGAGACTCGTTCCAAATTCTCAATTTTCCTTTCAAGTTGATTTATACATAAGCGATCCTCATTTCTCTGTCTTTCCAAATTATTGTATTTCGCTTTCATATCCTCGTACTGTTTGGAGACAAAAATAATTGAATCCTTGATTTCCGTGTTTTTTGTCAAGAGTTCTTTCATTGACGATTGTAAAGACGTAAAGGGACATGCCCATTAAATGCTTGACACCAAGGAAAACATGTTATATTCAACAAAACCATGTTTATTTTTAAATATATATCTGAACTAATCAATTCACTAAAAAAGAATGTCGTAAAAATAAGAAATAAAGAAATTGTTGCAATGACCGGTGTTTGGGCCATATAGGTGTTATTATTATATTTATATTTTACAAATTGCTTGAACAATGCTAGGTATATTCCCATCCCTTTTACTCCTTCACCTGCCTTCCTTACCTATCTCTTTCGCTCATGGGGAGGGCAGTTGCGCTTTGCCACCGGTCACGTCAACATCAAAATCCATTTTTGCGATACCATAGTTATAAACCTTATAAAAATAACTTTATTCGAAACTGTGCGTGCTTAAATAAATAGTGAAAGGTGTCTGAAAATTCTGAACTCTGAAAATACTTGTTGAACCGAGATCCAGCGCTGGGAAGCTTAGGTGAGTGAATACCCATCCCTATTTCTTTTCCGCCGAACATTGTTCAAGCAGTTTATCTATTTCTAAACTACATTTTAACCGAATCGAGAACCATCGGCCTCGTCATTTGCTGGTCCTTCGAGCCGGATAGGTTTTAGGTCATAAATTATTGATCAATTTAAAACTACCCACTATTTCCAAAAAAAATATCTGCTTCGTTCAATCTCGAACATTCTAGAAAATTCTCATAATTGTTAACAATTAACATGGCTACTAAAGATATTTCATTATATGAGCGTCAGTTACGTAGGTATCAAAGTAAAGTAAATGCCTACTTTTCACGAATGCAATCCATTTTCGATAGCATGTCACAGTTAGATAGCAGTAATATGGACGTATTTATGTCGAATGCGAGTACGGTTGATATACTTCGCTCTGACTTCGTCCGCGCCTTAGACGATCGTAACGACTTTACAGCCTCAAATGTAGACCTGGACGAACCTGATTACGAGTCCATGATCTCCTTTGAGGATTTATACTCGCGCGTTAAATATAAATACACGCAATTATCGTCGTCTTGTCCCAATATGCACAATTCGACAAATAATAATAAGACCAAACTGGAGTCTTATAAGCAAGGCCCGAAACTACCGCGGCTTGAGTTATGTTCGTTTAATGGCGAGTTCGAGAATTGGCCTATTTTCTATGAAACTTTTAGGACGGTCATTCACGAAAATACAGATTTATCCGACGGAGAAAAAATCCAATATTTAATGGGTAAATTAGTTGGTAAAGCCCAAGCTATTTGTCATGGTTTTATGCCTACGGCGGAGAACTATTCCGTATTGTGGGATACATTAGTCAGTAAATATAATGACAAACGCGTACTGGCCTCTTCGTACTTAGATCAGTTATTAAATTTACCTTCTGTAAAGGAAAGTTCCCCTACTAGTTTAGAGAATTTCGTTGATAAATATTCTGCATTAATTAGTTCACTAAAACAACTTGAAATTCATAATTTAGTAGATTTCATTTTTATTTACATTGGCTCTAAGAAAATTGACTTAAGTACTTTAAAGTCATTTGAAATGCAGTATAATAATGCAGAAATATTCCCTACAAGTTCCCAGTTTGTTGAATTTGTTCGTAATCAATCGCGTATATTACAGCGAGCTATTAACATTTCTTGTACGAAGCCGTCGGCTACGAAAAATAATAATTACAATCCTTCTTCATATCATTCGATGACCAAAGGCGCAGCTCAACATAATAATAATAAAGTTAGTAAAACGTTCGTAATAAGTGAACAAAATAAATGCGTTTTCTGTGGTAATACTGACCATTTTCAGTTACATGTCTGTAAAAAATTTACATCCATGTCCCCACGGGATCGCTTTAATTATATTAAATCCAATAGGTTCTGTGTCAATTGTCTAAATTATGACCACACAGTACGTAAGTGCAATTCGAAACGGCGATGTGAAAAGTGTTCACAAAGTCATCATTATTTATTACACTTTCCAACCGACATACGTAATAATTCCTCGGTTGGACAGACTACGGGTTCGACTCCCATTTGTTCCTCCAGTAATGAGGGCCGGAGCGGGCTCGCGACTGCGGCAGCTTCGCAACCGGTATCGTTGTGTGCGACGGAGCAACGCGCGGACTCGAACCGCGCGCCGCGCGCCGCCACCACCGTGCTGCTGGGCACTGCGCAGTGTCACGTGGTGGACGGCGCGGGCACTGTTCACGTAGTTCGCGTATTGGTGGACAGCGCCTCGCAGCGAGATCTAATTACTTTACAATGTTGTAATAAATTGAATTTACAACTGTTCCAGTCCGACACTAAACAAGTGTGTGGTGTAGGTGATGTGAGTAACCCAATTGTGGGACACACTTGCCTTACATTGCGTTCTCGGCTGGATGATTCGGTGCGATTCACTATTCAACCGTTAGTCACTCATTGCATAACTTCTGAGTTACCGACTGTACAAGTAGATGCATCTCGGTTAGATTATTTAAAGAATATTGCATTGGCCGACTGTACTTTTTCTGAGCCTTCTAATGTCGACTTAATAATAGGTTCGGAATTGTTCGCGAGAATACTGCGACCAAATATTATATCTGGAAATGCCGGCGAGCCAGTGGCGATCGAAACCCTTTTAGGTTACGTAGTATACGGTCAGGCTCCGGTTATTTCACACTATACTAAAAATATCACGCATACTTATTGCACGTTTGAAAATAATGTATGTGAAAACTCGATTTATAAGTTTTTCGAATTGGAAGAGGTACCGAATGTTAAATTATGTACCCCCGAGGAACAATCTTGTGAAACATTCTATAATGAGACCACCACGCGGGACCGCTTGGGTCGTTACATAGTTTCGTTGCCATTTAAGGACGACACCAATAAATTAGGCGATTCATTGCAAGCGGCAACGCGTAGGTATTTAAACCTCGAACGGAAACTTTTATCAAACCCACCACTTAAGTTAGAATACGATAATGTGTTTAGGGAATATTTGAATAAAGGCTACTTAGTCCCCGTTAATAATGAGTTAAATAGTTTGAATTCTCAATATGTAATACCTCACCACGGTGTAATTAGGTCGGATAAGAGTACTACTAAATTGCGTGTGGTACTAGACGCTAGTATGAAAACTACTTCCGGAGTTTCACTCAATGATTTGTTATTTATTGGACCTAATCTTCAAAATGATTTATTTCGCATTATACTCAATTTTAGACTTTTGGAAACTGCTATTAGCGCCGATATTCGTCAAATGTATATGCGTATTTTAGTCCGACCGGAAGATAGAAAATTTCAGCGGCTCTTATACCGTTTTGACCCCGAGCAACCGCTTCAATTATATGAGATGACACGGTTACCGTTCGGCCTGTGTTGTAGTCCGTACCTGGCGCTGCGCACGGTGCGGCAGCTGGCGGGCGACGTTGCGGGCGCAGCGGCGGGCGCGGGCGGCGGCTGGCGCTCCGCGCGAGCGGCTGCGGCGGCGGCCGTGGCGCGGCGCGATCTGTATATGGACGATTTAGCTTCTTCCTGCGCCGACGCACGCGAAGCTGTTTTATTAACGCGGCAGTTAATCGATATGTTTGATGCTGGGGGGTTCGAGCTAGTAAAATTCTCTAGTAACTCACCCGAAGTTATGTCAAATATACCGTCAACGCATCGAGTGACTGACGACGTAGAGTTCAGCACCGATAATTTAAATTTAAAAATCTTAGGACTCCGATGGCTACCGTGTGAAGATAAATTTACGTTTACAGTAAATGTACGTAATTGTGAATGTACTAAACGTAATATTCTGTCAACTATTGCTCGATTATGGGATTTGATGGGATTTGTTGCTCCCGTTACTTTGTTAGCAAAAATAATAATTAAATCATTGTGGGCGAATAATATAGATTGGGACGAGACGCCTCCACAATCGATTGTGACACTTTGGCGCCAAATTGAGTCAGAGTTGCCTTCGCTGGAGTCGGTCCGAATACCGCGGCATGTAGGAGTCGTGGCGGAGTGCGTGCTGACTGTGTTAGGGTTCGCGGATGCGTCCGAGCGGGCGTACGGCGGAGTTGTATATTTACACGTTTATAACCCCCGAGATAATACATTTCGAATAAACCTAGTTTGTGCTAAGTCGAGGGTAGCGCCGATGCGTAACGTTTCTCTTGCCAGGTTAGAACTTTGCGGTAACTTAATTCTTGCAAAATTAATGCGATTAGTTATCGATACCTATTCACAGCGAGTTACCATTAACAACGTTTTCGCGTTTTCGGATAGTACCGTGGCGTTAACATGGATTCATGCTCCACCTGCTCGCTGGCAAACGTTTGTCGCTAATAGGGTTACTAAAATACAGGACTATTTACAACCTAGTAATTTCTATTTTATTCCCGGCAAGGACAACCCGGCCGATTGTTTGTCTCGCGGTCTTACCCCCGCCCAGCTCACCGAACACAAATTATGGTTTGGGGGCCCTGAATTCGCTAAATTACCTATTTCAAACTGGCCTATAAATAAGTTTGACCCTAGTTTAGTTAAAGACGTTCCTGAGGTTAAATCTAATAAGGTTTTGGTGTCTACTGACCACCAAGAACCTCCAATATTATACTCCCTTGCCGTACGAATTTCTTCGTGGCCTAAATTATTAAGAACGGTTATTTACATATTAAAATTCATTAAAAAATTACCTATGAATTTTAGTATTTCGCATCTAGAGTATGCCGAATTAATGATAATTAAAACTTTACAACATATTTATTTTGAGGATGAGTTTAAAAAGGTAAAATGTGGTAAAAAATTATGCCCTGCCTTTCTCAAACTTAAAGCCTTTATACATAACGATATCTTTCGTGTCGGAGGTAGATTGGTTAATGCCGATTTAAATTATGACAGTCAGCACCCTATTTTATTACCACCTCGTGACCAGGTAGTTAACCTAATTATTGATTATTATCATAAAAAATATTTACATACTGGACCTCAATTACTTATGGCTCTATTGCGCCAAAAATACTGGATTCTCTCAGCGAGAAATATAGTTAGACAGAGAGTCCAGCAATGTAATATCTGTTTTAAAACGAGACCTCGGAATGAGTTTCCCGTAATGGCTGACTTGCCGGCGTGCAGGGTTCAGGAAGCTAAGGCCTTCTTCCACACGGGCGTCGACTACGCGGGTCCGTTACATATTATTCCCTACCGGCGCCGCGGAGTGCGCAGTCAGAAGGCATACATATGTTTGTTTGTATGCTTAGTCACTAAGGCTGTGCATATTGAACTCTGTAGTGATTTGAGTACCGAGGTTTTCTTAAACGCGTTGAAACGGTTTTTGTCCCGTCGCGGTCCAGTCAAAGTTATTTATAGTGACTGCGGTACAAACTTTATTGGTGCTAAGTCGTACCTCGACGAGATGTATCAATTAATTTCATCTGAGCAATATAAAGATAAGTTTGCTAATGAAATGCGAGAAAATAATATTGATTGGAAGTTCAATCCTCCCGCGTCTCCCCACTTCGGAGGTATTTGGGAAGGTAATATTAGATGCGTAAAAATGCATCTTGTTAAGGTTATTGGAAACCAGCTCTTCACCTTTGAAGAGATGATGACGGTTCTAACCCAAATTGAAGCCTTACTGAACTCACGACCCCTCTCGGTTCTGAGTTCAGATCCATCTGAGCCATTAGCGCTAACGCCCGCTCATTTCCTTACACTGACTCCTCTCAAGTCGTTTCCATCAGAAACAGTAATTGAGAATATCAGTCTTATTAACCGGAAGCGTATTGTCGATAGTTTAGTTCAGTCATTTTGGAAAAGATGGAAAATAGAATATTTAAATACTTTACAAGTTCGTCAGAAGTGGCTAAACGAAAATACACTTATCGAAAGAGGCACCGTTGTCCTATTGCGATCGGATAATAGTTCTCCGCTGAATTGGCCAATCGGTGTAATCGAAGATGTATTTCCCGGAAGTGACGGAGTTGTAAGAGTCGTGAATGTCCGGACTAAGACGGGTACTTACCGTAGACCAGTGGTAAAAATATACCCGCTGCCTACACAATAATTAAATTTAAATACAGTCCACTATCGTAAGTTAAGCTAAACAATATGAAAATAAAATAATAAATTAATATAAACAAGTAACTTAAAACCATAAATAAATTATGTTATTTACTAAAATAAAATAAATTTAAAAATAAATGTTTAAATAAATGGGAATAAATTAGGGAGTTATCTAGTATGTGTCAGGCTATTTAAAGTACTTATGTATATGCCTACTTAGCTTAATTAAATTAAATTGACAGAACTACGTCCTCTCAAGCTGGGGGGCATGTTTGGGCCATATAGGTGTTATTATTATATTTATATTTTACAAATTGCTTGAACAATGCTAGGTATATTCCCATCCCTTTTACTCCTTCACCTGCCTTCCTTACCTATCTCTTTCGCTCATGGGGAGGGCAGTTGCGCTTTGCCACCGGTCACGTCAACATCAAAATCCATTTTTGCGATACCATAGTTATAAACCTTATAAAAATAACTTTATTCGAAACTGTGCGTGCTTAAATAAATAGTGAAAGGTGTCTGAAAATTCTGAACTCTGAAAATACTTGTTGAACCGAGATCCAGCGCTGGGAAGCTTAGGTGAGTGAATACCCATCCCTATTTCTTTTCCGCCGAACATTGTTCAAGCAGTTTATCTATTTCTAAACTACATTTTAACCGAATCGAGAACCATCGGCCTCGTCAACCGGAAACTCGACCATTGCTATTTTCGATGAAAATGCGAGGTTTGTCAGTCTACTAACACTAGTGTTGTTTTATGTACTCATGGTTTTCTTTAACATCAAACAAACAAATCGATTATTGCGGTAGTATAAAACTGTTTTTTTTTATAAACGATTTGCATATCATTTATTAAATTATTGATGTGATGAGAAAAGTAGCTATTTTTAAATATCATTAAATTATTCGTTAACTTACATTAAAAAAGTTTGTTACAAAACTAGCTGGCTACTTACTGTAAAGAATATGTAAAAGAATTTATAAAAAAAATCATCTAGAAATATATTTTTCCGGTAAATAAATAAACGATCGATAGATCGAATTGAGAAATCTCTTAAAATCGATTGATGCGAACACATCTAGTACATCACTCACTCACTGTCAGTCAGCTAGTCAGTCAGCCAGCCAGCCATTTTGTTTGTGTTGTGTTATGTTGTTATTGTTACTAGCGATTACCGCTTTTTCTCCCTGTTTTCTCCTATTGATTTTTATTGACTACTGCGCGAATATGGATACCAATGATTTTGGTAACGTTCGTTCGATTTGTTGTGATATTCCTGTTTTGTGTACGTTATGTGAATCATTATCTATCACAAAAAGTAAACGTAAAAAACGTAATATCTCTTGAACGCATACTTTATTTGAAATAATTTTCTATCATTACTAATGCTAACATGTCTTAGTGTCATTATAACTAGAAATCAAGTCGCTTGGAACTGGGCATTTTCTCTAAGGGACAGTGGGCATGTCCCTTTGCTATCATTTTGAGAGTTTGATTAAACAAGCATTTCTCTAATTTCGCTCATAAACTTTTGTAGATTTGAGTCATGTAGACGGTTCCATTTTACGCTTATGTTTTAAACTTCACTACACTACTTTAAATAAAATTTCGAATATTCCGGTCTGTAACGTTGTCTGCTGAGCCGTGTCTAATAATTAATTTATAGTACAAATTCACTGAAAAAAGTTCCAAGTCACTTAAATGTTCGGACGGGTGTCACTAATTTACTGTTAAGTATATGGTGTGTATTTACTGATAATCACTAATCCACTCGATCATAGGTATAACTCTAGTTCATCGGAAGGTTGCTAATATGTAGACTGGGTGCGTAAAATTAAAATCAATTAAATATAATATTCACTGTATTAAAACATTACGTGTGTGATACAATATATAAAAGACTAGCGTTACAGAGCGGGTGAGGGACACGACTGCCCACTGTAGACGCTTAAGTTAGGTTTTACAAAATATGCTGATGTCGCATGTCGCTACAAATGTTATGCCTCTAATTAAACTTTGCACATAATCTTACTAACCTAACTTTTTATAAATAAAATAAAAGTTTATTTCTCCATACACATTTTAAGCTATTGCATAGCTTCTATCGCGGGCCTCGAGCGTGGAGACCGAATCCAGAAATTCCGTAACGAAAAAAACCACCCCCCCACTCCGACCGGCACAGCGGTGATACTTTGATTTCGTAACTTTACATGCGGGCTTTAATAAACAATCAGCTCCATCTACTAGGAACTTGTGGAACTTCATATTAGATGAAACATTACTGCATTCATAAAATAAATAAATAATTATAATTGCATAAGTTGATCAAAAATGCTATGCAATAGCTTTACCGCGGCAGTCTCCGAGTGCCACACGTCTTTTTTTTCTTAAAACTAGAGACAACAAAAGTAAATCAGTGTGCTATGAGCTGGTGTCTGAAATAGGATGACTCCTGTGTAACAGATCACCAGGTTCATCTTGAGTGAATTTACCATTGCTGATATAAAGTTAGTGTCTTAGTATCAGTGGAATTGGTTTTTATTTATTTTCCAATAGATTATACAAACGCGGTGCCTGATAATTATAATGCCTTCTTGCAAATGTACTTTTCAGATCAGTAGGCCAAGCACGAACCACTCTCGTAATAGTATAGTAATCGTATTTTCTTACTATTCGATAACGATTACGATACCAAGTTGGCAGCATGAAACAATATCGTGAAGTGATCGTGAGCTCGATAGTAATTTGATACTATGGTAAAGTAAGGCCGTCCATAGATTGTCACAAAAGTCTATCCACGCACGTTCATAAATCCAAAAAGCGTCAAAACGATTTACAAATAAATAAAAAACTGCTTTATTGTTATGATATTTGTTAAAATATTGAAAGCTTATTCACTTTTACACTCATTGTAACAAAACCTTCCGTTTTAATGTATGATTACGGCATTATAATATTAGGTTTGTTGTTTTTGTTCCTATCGAATCACTTCACGATTTTAAAACGAAGGTATGTAGGTACGCAGTTTGTCACGTCAACTAATATAAACAAAACCTATTGAAAACAAAAAATACGTGAAGTCAAGTGGAATTGAAGTGAAATTTATTGCTTGAATGTGTATGTGTAAACAATTTAAAATGACTCTCGAAGATGAAAAGGGTCTATTATGAGGTCTCCTATTTATTTGGTTGTAAACCGTACCATAATGAGGACTAGTTCAACGCAGTTTGAAATGATGGTAGATCTTATGCAGAGGTGAGTGATTTTCTTTATTTTACTCTGTTAATACTTTAAATTTCGTATTGAAGTGACACCATTTAACACTTTTTTGTGTTATTTACGCAGAAATGGGGATCTAGCAAATCCTGGTGGCGGTCCAAGAGGCCGGCAGTGGGCCACAAACAAGTGGCGAGAACTCGCAGAAAAATTGAATAGTGATGGCAAAGGGGAATGCCGATCGGAGGAAAAGTGGCGAAAGGTTAGTTTAAAATTAATACTGAAATGTTTCATTATCTGTCTGATAATACTTATTTTTATTACACATGTATGAATTGAATAGCACAACAAAGTTCTCGATATATGACTCGTATAATATCCATGTGTGTATTCTATTTTCTTCTATGAATCGAACTGTTACCATAATTATTATGGATAAAATTAGGTGAAATAGATAGATTCATATAGATTATAATACACTGGGTATGATATTGTTTTATTTTTACCCACAGGTGAACCTAGGTGAGGGCTCTCAGGTACAACAGGAGGTGGAGTTGGCCTTACAAGATGTTGACTCAAATCAAATTGAATTCCCAGCAGATTATACGGTTTTGGGGAAAGAGCCCTCTTGTCAGCTTGATAGAGGTATGATTATGAGATTAAACATAATAAACAATATAAATTAATCAGCCTAATCAGTTATTTTATGTTTTTGTTTTATCATAAACTTTATATGATAATAAGTATTTTACAATAAGTATTTTCAAAAAATAAGTAGGTTGATTTATTTATTTATTTATATTCTTACATTATATGCAATCAAATATATTTTATTCATACATTACAGGGGATGAAGAGTGGAACCTTCCAGGCACTAGCTAGGAGCAACTATCGCCAAAACCAGCTCCAGCTAAGAAGTGGACCCCACTAGCCAAGAAGACTCGTACAGAAAAAGCAACTAAAATTAAAGATTGAAGTGATAGATTTTTAACGGTTGAAAGGGATCGGGATAAAATGTACTATGCACTGGAAAAAGAGAGAATACGGCAGCGAGATTTTGCGATTGAACTGCAAGCTAAATGGCTTGCATTCATGAATTAAGCTTTGAGTGTGTTTAGGAAAGTTATGGAAGAGAAAAGTAAAGATGAGTGATTTATTTTATATAAAAGGGAATGTGTCAGGGATTAGTGTAAAGAAAAAATAAATTATTGTGTTATATTACTTGTATTTTTTTACTTAGATTTTAAGAAAATTATTGTATTTTTTCATATTTTTGTAACGGAAGCAATGAATAAATGACTATTTTAACTACAACTTGGTTAGTTTATTTATTTTATATTTCAAAAAAGACACACCAATCAGATTATTTAAGTACTTACAAAATTACACACTTGCAGCTTTAAAAATTATACATATGTCAAGATAGGTACATACAGCATTCATCAAAATGATACCTAGTCTCATATTTAATAGCTATTTCATAAAACTTAACTACAAAATGTTTTTATTGCAAGTGTCAGTATAAAAAAATCAAAACACAAATGTAACTATTAAAACATGAATAGAGATTTAGTAAAATATCAATTTCAACAGTAATAAATATTAAATTTGATACTTAATGAGTTTTGGCGCACTACAACTTAGCTGAAGCAACATATATATTATTATCCTTCAATGCAACCTATTGACGCCTCATTACTCTAGCTCTTATCAGTAAGTCCCTTCCACTGCCTCCTGTGTCCACTGGTGTCACGGCCCTTCCCTATTGCATGTTCCATATTGTGTATAAAGGCTGTGGAGAGAATTTGAAACATTTTTAATAGACAGAAAACATATTTACTTCACTCATTGACTAAATATAAATTAAAATCTTACTTTTGTCTGATTACATCTCTTTCGGCTCTTGTTGTAGGAAATTTTATAAACACTCTCAATTTCTCTCCATCATTGAGAGCATTAGTCACATCTCTGATATATATTTGCTAACTGCGGTCTGACCTAAATATTTAGCCATACCAACAATTCGTTGATACGAACCTGTTGCATAAAAAAAAGAACGCACAAAACCTGTAAAATATACTTTAAGTAATAAACTCTGCTTAATTTATTGTTAAGGGGTTCAAATTTTCCTCAGTGAAGATCTCTTTTGAATTTCTCTGTGTAGATAAAAAGGACACGACATAATTTAAATTAACACTGATGTTAAGAAAAGTTAATAATTTTATAAGAATTTACATATATTAAATAAATTTAACACAATAAACCGATTTCGTCTTCATCTTCTCTAAGACTATTTACTAAACGCCAGTGTTTTTTCACTTAGTATTATTTCCCTTTCCTTAGAATTCGCTCTTGTGGTAAAAGTATTGATGCTTTCCGATAGATGGCATTATTCTCAACACGGTAAAGATTATGTTCCATTTTAAACCAATAGATGTCTCTTTTGCTCAACGGTTCCTGAAAAAATATATTGTGCTTTCAGTAGTTGATACAAAATTAATATTATTTTATCCGCTATATAAGATGATATATTTAATATTTAAATTGAATCATAAATACAAAAAATCGTAGATTTTTCTAATTGGGTGCATTCTACGCAGTTAGAGTACATAACTAATTGGGTGCGTTCCAAGCCTATGAAAATGTATTTTTATGACTGCAAAAAATACCCAATACATTATTTAATCCACAGTGGATAGTGACATGAAATAGATTTTATGCAATGATTTAACCCTTTATAAGGCATAAGCATCTAGGGGTGGATAAGTAAAACTGTTGATGGTTTTAGACTATTTTTATTATGGTTTTTCACAAAATGCAAATAAGAAATTCAAAAATTTAAAAAAACACGGTGGTAAATATTTTCCCGCTGCCCGTGACGCCTTATCTAGCCTTTCCTATGAAATGCAGTAAAACATGGTGTTATGCAGAGCGGAACTTTGCATTTTTCACATATAACTTTCGATCTTTTGTCTTTTTCTTTTGTGCTACACATTCTGCAACGTTTATATGAAGGCGATTCAACGGGCATATGGTCTCCAACGTTGGTGAAACGAACTTCCTCTGCGACAACATGCACTGCCTTTTGGCGATTCTCAGAAGCAATTTTTTTTCTGCAGATATAGTTGACTAAACTACCAGATCGTCGTTTTCTACTGGAAAACCCACTGATCAGTCCTCTAGCGACAGAGACTCGAAATTCAAGATTGCTTAGTTTTGTCGCATTCTTATTTTGGCAATATAACAAGTATGCATTTGTTATACTTGTATCTAAAAGGAAAAAGAATATTCGGACCCACCATCTCCTACTTCTTCTGCCTACTGAATAGGTACTTTTTATCTGATCAAAGTGATCAACGCCTCCCATCCTTTTAGTATACTCCTTTATTGCTAACGGGCAGTTGATTTCTTGTTTTGTGCCGTCTTTCTGAGTCCGTAAGACAGTGGTTTTGCCAACTTTTGGATGGAATGCATTACTCAATAGGAGAACCTCTTTGGTATCTTGCCAAACTAAGAAAGATACATTTCCCTTGACTCTCCATTTATATTGTCCTTTTGCAAGCTTCTGATTCGTTTTTACAAGTACAGGCAGATGTTTTCTGTGTCTTCGTACAGTTCCTGTAGCATAAATGCCATTTTCATATAGATATTGCATTAGAGTGTAGTCATAGAAGAAATTGTCAAATGTAATAATAATATGATATTCCTCCAGTGCTTTATTTATCAGCTTTTCAGTCAACATCTTCACAACTTTGGATCCTAGTCCTTCCTCTGTTCCGGTTTTTGATTTTCCAGTGTATATGTAGAATTCATAGAGATACCCAGTTTTACTGTCACAGCGACACCATACCTTGTAACCTCTTTTTATGGGTTTTAGAGGCATATACTGTTTCATGGAAGACCGGCCTTTGAAGAGAATCATCGATTCATCAATACTTTGGGATGAGGAGTCTTTGGCATTTTTCTGACATGCCTGAGTAATAAGATCCAATAATGGGCGTATTTTGTAAAGTTTGTCATAGTTCTCGCTTGTCTTATCTGGTATCTGTGTATTATCATTCACGTGCAGATTTCGCAATATCTTCTTGAATCGCTTTACGGTCATAGTCTCTGCTATTTCATCTACCCTGAAACCAGGGTCGGAAGACCAATAAAGGTCAATAGAAGGCAGAATATTGTATCCCATTATTATAAAAATCCCTACAAAGGCCTTCAGTTCTTTTTTATCTAATTGTGTCCATCCTTCATCTTTCCTTTGCTCTGCATATAAGTTTGTTTGATATATTATCAAATCGTAGACTTCATCAGTGAAGAATTTTTCAAATACAGTTACAGGTCTAGTACGGCTGCTACACATAATTGCCGGTTCCATCGGAATTTCATCGTAAACGCTAGGACTTGGCCGATCAGTTGTCCACATAGTTTTTTTCCATGTTTCCTCTTCGCCGTCTGAATCATCTGTTTCCGAATCTGAGTTAGTATTTGCTACTGGTGATTGTGGTTGTCGCCGTAAGGTCTGTTGAGTGCCAGAAGTACTGGGTGCATTTTGGATTATTCTTGCCCGCCTAAGCCGGTCACTGTTGGTTGGTTGAGGTGATGGACTAGGTTGGTTTTCAACAGACGCATTACTTATATTACTAATAAGACTATCAGGTGGATCAGGTGTGGGTGCTAGAATTCCATCATGAGGCTCATCAAGGCTCTCTAAAATTCTTTGAAGTTTCACTGTACTGTACTGCACATCTTCTTCATCGGATTCCAAATTATCATCTGACACATCGGGATCATCAGGTAAACCAAAAATCTCTTCTAATGCACAAGCTATTTCCAAGTCATTCAGTGCCTTTTCACTCATTTTCAAAATATAAATCTGTAACAACCAATACATACTGTCAGCTCCACGGGCAAAGGGAACATTTTTACCACCACAAAAAGCCCCTACTAACAAAATCTGCAAAATGTAGAATTGAAAATATGCTTGAATATCAATGAAATATACAATAAGCTTTAGAAATAATAACAACTTACCGTTCATGAGTCGCAGATATAAAAGATTTATAAAGATTTTAGAAGTCGTACCGAAACACACCCGATTTCAGTCTTCCAAACGTCACAGTGTAAAATCTAAAATGGCGACGTGTCATTACCATAGATGAAAAATGTTGACCGGATATCCATAAAAATGTTGCCAATAGGAAAAAATCTTTCCCTAAAATTTGCTTAACTAATAATGTGAAAATTAGTGGTGGGAAATATATTCCCGCTGCCTTAAAAAGGGTTAAATTTAGGAAAATCTTGAAGTTTTTAGAAATACTACTATATAATACTAGTTGTCAAAACATTGAAAGCTCTACTATATTGATGCACAAAATGTCAAAACGAAAGTGATTGAGAGACTGACATGAGTGAAGAATGAATTTTTTCATTCCGTTTCCTCCCGTGACTCGTGAATGTGCTCTGGATTGTGTTTTATAAATTTTCTACAACTTTGGCAAGCTCCTGGACTCTGAATTCTTCGCATAACACGGTGGACTTACGCACGTTACAAAGACACCGAAAAAGAAAACCTAATAAATCACACAACTGCTAAATTGTTTTTTATTTACTTCAATACATAGACTTTGATTGAACTGCTGGATTCATCATACTCAAACCTGATTAACCCGTAATTTTATGAATGTAGCTATTCCAAAGTCTAAGTTATTGTTTAAAACTACCCTTCTTGAGAATACAAGCTAGAGCGGCGCAGCTGGGTTTTGGTTGTCAAGGTACGGTTGTTTTCCGCTACTGGACTGGAAACTGCTCGCGTCCGCAAGGTTTAGCCCTCGATGCCTTGTACGTGGTCCCTGGGTGGTGCTAAACGAGCAGTAAAATCTGGTGGTAGGCTTCGGCCGTGGCTTGTCACCACCCACTAGACAAAACCATGCCGCCAAGTAACCTAGTTGCGTTCCGGCATGATGTCTAGTGTAGCCATTGAGGAGGATAGGTCTGAGTAATCGTGCTGCATCGGAGAACTGTTTACAACTCGTAGGATAATGACTCACCGGGTAACTCGTTTTGGAGGGTAGCGGGATCCGAAGCACGGTGCACCGCTGGCCGACCGCAGGTAGTAGGGGGCCCAAGTAGCATGCCAGCCACATGCAAAAGGCTGCCCCGCCACCTCGCGAAAAATCCCGGGAGGCTCCATCGTGCCGGTTGGCGACCGGTTTGAGAGGACCCGATGGCGAACTCGGGGGGGTTCGGGCGTCCCCGCAGTCTCCAAGCGAGTTTCCCAATGGTGCGTCACCCCTATCGAGTTGCTTGGTTCCATTTGCAGCGCTTCACTCAACTTCTGTTCTCCTCCCTATTCACTCCACTCCAAAACTAATGAAAGGTCCAAAGAAGAGTAAGGTAACACAGCGGTTGCACTTCCTCTCGTTTAAAGTGCACTTCTGTAACATCCGAGGAGTGCACTCCAATCTCAATGATGTCCACCACCACCTCGAGACGGAGAGACCCCACCTACTCTTCCTAACGGAGACGCAGATCTGTGATCCGTCAGACTCGGCATACCTTTGTTACCTAGGTTACATCCTGGAGTCCAAATTCCACCCGCACGCCGGGGTGTGCATGTATGCCAGTGACAAGATCTGTTGTCAGCGTCTCCGTTACTTAGAAGTGCCAGACCTTTCAGTTATGTGGGTTCACATAGATACCGGCCTAGACCAAATGGTATACGCTGGTATTTATCGGTCACACAGCGGAGATCGGGAGACAACGAGGCTTATGGACTATCTCAGCAGTACAGCGGACAAGGTTCAGCAACGTTTTCCCACAGCGCAGTTGGTGTTCCTGGGGGATTTTAACGCACACCACGGACAGTGGTTATACCCGTTTCAGGACACTGACCATGCTGGTAGAGAGGCTTTTAAGTTTTCGCTCACTCATGGCCTCTCTCAGCTTGTTGACGAGCCTACGCGCATCCCAGACGTTGCTGGCCACACTGCTTACTGCCTGGACCTTCTGCTGACAACCGATCCGGACAGATATTCGGTGTCCGTCACTGCACCCTTAGGGACATCCGATCACTGTCTGGTGAAATCTGTATCGCAGTACTCGCCACCTGACACCCGACCAAGTGGTTCTAGGCGAGTATGGCGTTACAAGTCGGCAGATTGGGATGAAATGCGACATTTCTTCGCATCTTATCCGTGGCGGCAAGCTTGTTTTACATCAACCGATCCATCGTGCTGCGCTGATGCAGTCTCAAGTGTGATAGGTCAAGCAATGGAGTTCTTCATTCCCTACGCTGATCTATCCCTTGAAACCAAAGCTCGCCCATGGTTTAGTGCTGAATGCTTTTCCGCTGAAAAGCGTAAGCGAGAAGCGTACAAAGCCTGGGCAACCGCTGGCAGAAGCAAAGCCATGGATTCGCATGAACACAAAAAGAGGTACAATGCTGCCGCCAAGTCCTGCAAAATGGTGATCAAGAGAGCTCGTTTCGCCCACATAGGCTGTATCGGAGACAGAATAGCCTCATACCCCTCGGGAAGTAAAGCTTTCTGGTCCCTCGCCAAGTCGGTCGAAACGAACTTTTGTCGCCCGTCGCTGCCGCCTCTGCGGAAACCTGACGGTTCTCTGGCCCACACCGCTAAGGAAAAGGCGGCTTTATTTGCCAGTATCTTTGCGGAAAATTCTCGTCTAGATAGCCAAGGTAAAATCCCACCCCAATTACCTCAGTTCGGTCCTACAATGGATACCGTTCATATTCGCCAAAAGGAGGTTCTTAAGTGCTTGCTGCACCTAGACGAGAATAAGGCTAGCGGTCCAGACGGTATTCCTGCAGTGGTGTTGAAACGCTGCGCAGCTGAGTTGTCTCCCGTTTTGACGCGTCTCTATAGACTCTTTGGAATCTGGTAAAGTCCCCAAATCCTGGAAGCTGACTAACGTACAACCAGTACCGAAGAAGGGAAGCCGTGCTGATCCTGTCAACTATCGACCAATTTCAATCACCTCCATACTTTGTAAAGTCATGGAACGTGTATTGAACAATCGACTCCTGGCATACCTTGAGACCAACGAGCTCCTAAGCGATAGCCAATATGGTTTTCGCAGTGGACGCTCGACCGGCGATCTTCTCGTGTATGCCACACACTTATGGAGTGAGGCCTTGGAGGGTCATGGTGAAGCAATAGCTGTATCCTTAGACATCTCCAAGGCCTTTGACAGGGTCTGGCATGATGGTCTCTTAAGCAAGCTTCCAGCATATGGCATACCGACCGGGCTCTGCGACTGGATATCTGATTTTCTGAGGGAACGGTCGATTCGAGTAGTCTTAGACGGCTACTCCTCTGACCTAATGGCAATTAATGCCGGGGTACCTCAGGGATCTGTTCTCTCTGCAACTTTATTCTTGCTGCACATTATTGACCTCCTAACACCAGGCATTATTGGATATGCTGATGACAGCACTGTTGTTGAGAGATATATATCCAATGCGCGAACGAGCGCCCATGAAATCCAGGTTTTGAGAGAGTCTATGATTGAGCGCGTTGATTCGACCTTGCGGAATGTGTCCGATTGGGGCGAATCTAACCTGGTCAAATTCAACGCCTCCAAAACACAAGCGTGTCTATTCTCCGCAAAAAAGAGCACCTTTACTCTTACGCCCACTTTCCAGAATGTATCTGTTCCCATCACCGATCAACTAGGGCTTTTGGGCGTCACTATAACGTCCAAATTAAACTTCGGACAACAAATTGAGTCTATGGCAAAAACGGCTTCCAAAAAATTGGGTATCATCTCGAAGGTCCGGCGGTACTTCAGCCCTGAACGGCTCCTCAACTTATACACAGCCCAAGTGAGGTCTTGCATGGAGTACTGTAGTCACCTTTGGGATGGTTCTGCCAAATACCAGCTCGAAGCGCTAGACTCTGTTGACCGAAGAGCCCGAAAACTCATAAATAACAACAACCTTACAAATAAAAAATTGCAGACGCTGGAGCATCGTCGTAAGGTTGCTTGTTTGACAGTATTTTATCGGCTACATTTTGGTGAGTGTGCGAGTGCTCTTTTTGACCAAATTGAACCCACCCCTTTTTACCACCGGACTACCAGACGCAGACAGAACTTCCATCCGTATATAGTGGATATACCAAGAAGTCGAACAAAACGCTTCGATAGTTCCTTTTTGGTACAGATTGCCAAGGTGTGGAACAATCTGCCTGCGTCTGTTTTTCCTGACCACTACAGTCCTGGAACTTTTAAGTGTCGAGTGAATAGGTTTCTCGTGGATGGACGTGTAACACCATAGTCTTCATGCGCACTTTCCATCAGGTGGCATGGAAGACAAACGTCCTATCCTTACAATATAAAAAAAAAAAAAAAGATCGCGCTAGTACCAAATTTGATAGTGACGACTCTATACCAGTATATAAGTTACTCTATGCTAAACGCCAAAAAAAGTAAAAAAATACGCAACGGACGATTTCTTAATAATATAGACATATTTTTCAGGCACTAAAGTTACTTATTATCACTTAAATAAAACAATTTTTGACCACAACAACCGTAACGATAATGCTCTCACTGAAAAATTTTCGGTGAGTGATGTTACGAGGGCTGGCTGTCGAATAAAACGATACGATCTGTCAAAAGCAAGTTCGTGCTGCCGATTCTCATACTTAAGCTTTCGATAACTATACCATTACCATTACGATTACGAGATTAGTTCGTGCTATTGAATTTTAGTTCCTTAAACGACCGTAGCGGCGCTGTTATGGTTTTCATACAAAATAATTCGATTACGATTACCATAACCAAAACTATAGTGGTTCGTGCTTGGCCTACAGGTAGTCTAAGATGTGTTCTACGATTGCTGTAATTAACTGTTTTGAACTAGATTAATGTAGTTTTATAAGATTACGAGACTTTACTACATGGTATTATTTTTTTTAAATTTAGTTGCACGTATCAGGATTTTCAGATTCCTCGAAAATAGCAGGTCGATTGCCATAAGGGAGGCCAATGTAAAACTTTTTTAGTTCTGGATCGGGAATCCATTCAGTTAACGTCACCAAATCTTTGTGTTAAGGAGTACTAATAGGACGAATGTTTTCATAAGCCTGCGGCAAGGAAGTCGGTAATATTAGATTTTGTCTAGTATTCTTTTTGAGGATAATCTCTGAGAAGTTTTCGTCATCAAAACTATTTTAATAAAATAAAATACCATCTTGGTTTTTCCTTACCTGTAGCAACACTCATTGTTATATCAGAAAACTCATTATTCAAAATTTAAGCCTTTACTGAAATTCGTGGACAATGATTTAATATCTTTAATATTCAATAGATTCATGTTGTTTACTTTCAGTGGGTTCTGATTTTTACAGACAAACTGCTTCCAATCACGTGGAACTACTATATCGAAACTAGATAGTTCTTTTTTCTTTCTTTCAATTACTGAATGAACCACGTCGGCCTCAGAATGTTTGTGACCACGCAGTAAAAATTTGTGGTTGATTGTGACAAGTCCCGTGTTTTGCAATAACCAAAAGTAACAACGTTACGATTTTGACCGGAACAATTGTCAGACAACATTGTTATCTCTTCTGTGTTTTCGCGCTTGTAATTAAAAACCCATTGTATAATGCACGATCCAACTTTGTTGGCTCCTCTTCCTCCTTGTGTTTCATCCACATCATGCAGTAAGATTTGTTATCGGTGTCATTATGTATTGTTTCGTTGAACGTCCACAGTTTCCTTTAGTAAAATGACCGGCTATTAGTTAACAAGGGCGTTGCCAAACATTTTTGCATGTCTACCATAAGAGTCTCTTTTTCCTTCCGATGCTTTAGAGAATTCTTTGTTTTCTTTCCTCAATGTGTTCTTTTCTTTGATACTCTATTTTTCTCTATATTCTCTAATGCTGCTTCTAGATCGGAGAAATAATTTATTTGCGGTGGACAATATACTACACCTAAGATAAGTTTTACACTGTTGATGTCAAGTTCAAGGAAGAGATACTCGGCTGCTGCGCTATGTACAGAAGGGGATTTAAGGGGATTGCATATTTTATAAGTAAGGCCTTTTTTAAGGGAAGATCACTCAGTACCTTTCCCCACTTAGTACGATCGTTTTGAATCAAATTGTAGCCAGGATTTGAGAAGGATGATGAAGAAAGACTAGGTTTAGCCAAGATTCAGAAACATTCAACTAATCTAACCCATTGAAATCAAAAACTTTCCCTTAAAATGTCAACATATAATAAAATAATACCTAATTTACATAATCATCCCGGATAACACAAAGAATACATAACGCTTTTTGTGAATTCATTCAAAGAGCATGTAAATAAATCTATCTGATTTGCGACTACATTTAACGATTGCAGTGCGCGGGCTAGGTGTGCTCTATGCATCAAGTTAGTTCTACCTCGCGGTACAAACAGTTGGAATGTATATATGTATGGATGTCTGGATGTATGTTTGTTCCTCAATAACGACAAAACGGTTCAACGGATTTGGATGCAATTTGGCATGGTGATAGAGTTGAGCCATGGGGTATTTACGGGATGATAAACTTTGGGGTAGGCAGAGACAAGGAGACACCAATTGCTGCGATCCAGACATGCCTCTTTCGCTTCTTCCACGTTCATCAATCTTTTCATACATGATCGCCGGTTACGGGTACTTTTGAGTAGGGCCTTTTTCAAAATGTCGCCAATTTTATCGGCATACGTTCGCCTAGGCCGGCCTTTTCCAACAACACCATCCATTCTTGTTCTTTATACCTCTTTCGTAAATCTACTTTCACTCATCCTTTCCAAATGCCCAAACCACCGTAGCATACCCATTTCAATCTTTTTCACTACACCCTCTTTCAATCTGCATCTCTTTATTATTTCACTGTTACGCACCCTATCATTCAATTTCTTTCCACACATGATTCTCAACGCTCTCATCTCCACAAAATTAATCCTGTTTTCATGTGTCTTCTGCCACACCCAAGATTCACTACCATACATAAGTGTTGGCGCCAAAACCTCTTCAAGTATGGCCAGACAAGCCTTATTCGGTATAATTTTGCTTGCCATAACCGAGTGTAAGGCGCCAATAACACAATTTCCTGCTTTTACTCTCCCTTCAATATGGTGGCGAAGGTGGCACTTCCCATCTCTTGTAAACAAGGACTTCAAGTATTTTTCACTTGTAACACTTTTTCGTCTCCTATCATAATATTGCATTCCGTCATATCTACATTCCTCTCCATAACCATGACTTTAGTCTTTCCAACTCTCAAACCTTTCCTTTTAAAAATTCACTTGTCCATTATATATGGTATTTAATAGCAGCTGCTGTGTAATCTAATTTTTTGTTTTGTTGTATTTTTTGGTTGTTTAATTTTAATTGTATCTAAAGAAAGGAGAATTGTAGAATGATCAGTAATACTAGTTTGAAGAACCGCTATAAAAGCAGAGCATTTATTTTTGTCAATTCTTAGCATGAAATGATCTAGGCAGTTCTTATCTCTAGTAGGTAGAGTATGGCCCGCAAAAATACCATGATCGGAGAGTGAATTCAAATAGTTAATTCTATTATTATGCTCATATCCTGGTTCTATTAGTTTGGGTAGAATATTAATGTTGATATCCCCTGTAATTATTATATTATTTTGTGTACTAAGATTATCTGAATGTGAACATAGTGAATCTATGAAACCTTCAGCATTTAGGTGAGATGGAGATTGGTAAATACCGAATACTGTGTTATTAAGTACATCAAGCTGCAGACAGGAAGCGTGGGTAAGAGTAATTTCACAAACGTTATGCTTGATTGTTTTTTTAATATACGCAACGACTCCGTCATTTTGGTTTAATTGACATGTAGTAGAGTATGAATTATAATTATCAGTTTGTGGAATGGGTTTATTTGTGGAGAGTCTACATTCAGTCAGTACCAGAACGTCAGGTTCAAATGAGAGACTCGACAATGTCAGCAAAAAGTCATCAAAATTGTTATATATGCTGCGAATATTTTGGCAAGTTACGGTCAGGTTATTTTTTCCAATCATCTTATAAGCAGGAAGTTCTGAGTAGTCGCATTCCACCGCATGAGCAATTTCAGTACTGTCTATCATGTTCAAGTTGTGAAGAGTGTCACCCATTTGGTGTTGTTAATGGTATGCACGTCATTATAAGTTCCAAGCACAGTTGATACATTCTATAAAAATGTCGCTTCGATTGTGTATGTATGTGGTTGCCATGGGTGAGTTTGAAGTCATAATAAAAACGGGTTTTCGGAGAAAATTTATGTATAGTATATGTATTAGAAAATAATAAAGTACTGGGAAAGTTTTGTGTGGTGTTATGGGTTTTTGTATGTGGTCGTTTAATTAATTTGTATGTGTAGATGTGTAAGTAATTACCTATAATATTGAAGCACGATGAGAGTATTACAATATTACGAAAAGATAAATTGCGAATTTTTAACACAAAGTATGAGAGATTATATCTATACAATAGGAAAGTTATTCTACAAGCATTTTTTTCAAGTGATACAGCAATAATCTTATCAGGGTATCTGTGGGAATCCAGATAGTTTCAGTTAGTCAGATCTGCTGTGGTTCTACACGTCGGCGGTTAGATATAATTTGCTGTATTTGATTTTCGCTCCTTATCATTGTAATTGCAGAATGTTCATTTTCTCTTATATATACTTTGCCGTAGGCAGTCCAGACAAATTTGTAGTTATATGACTTTACCAGGTCACGCGCCAGGAAGTACAAGCGCGCTCCTTTAGGTGTCAAATGCTCAGACAAGTATATAGGGGTCTCTTCTTCCGTTTTGAAACCGAGGTGTTTGGCACATAGTTTGCTTTTGTTTTTAATGTTGAAAGCTTTTGCCGATTTAAGGATGCTGTTTTTCAGTATTGTAGAGTTAGTTTCTACTACAATTGGGGTTTTTTTGATGTCGGATGTTTTAGGTCTCACTCTGTAAATATCGCTGACTTCGGATCTTGAAATATTAGCGCCAATAGACTTTGAAAGGTTAATAACGATCTCGATGAGGTCCTCTTTATTCTCCGTGGCTTTCTTAAGGACATTTTTAATTTCAAAACTTGCCTTTCTACTTTCCACATGCATTTCCTCGATTTTACTTTCAAGCAAGATAATTTGACTTCGGTCCTGTTTTGATTGGGCTTCCAACATATCAATTCTTTGTCTAAGTTCTTCGTTTTGCATGGTGAGATTAGTAATTGAATTTTCAATATTACTATTGGACTGTTGTATATCTTTTAGGATGGTATTAATAAGTTTTAATTCCGTAGTCTGAGAATCAAAAAAGGATTGCATTAGCGCTTTCATTTCTTCTTTAAATTCCTCTTTAAATTCATCCATTTGGTTCACAATTGGTCCCTCCATTTGTGTTCTGCACCTTTTATTGCCTTTCGACAGAAAGTTCGCCGGGGTAACAGTCGTCAAGTCGCTAGAAGCTAGTTTATTTAACTTTGTATCCATGTCTACTAGATTATCAGAGATATTAATATGTGCCTTATCTATAGAAGTGGGCAATTGGCTGCTGGGTGTCGGTGGGGTCCTTCTAAGCGGCATTGCGTGCAAGGAGGTCAGAAGAAGTAAACAAGTATCGTGAAGAAATAAATGTTTTACAAATTTAGGGGTCAAGGTTTTCTGCTCTCAGTTTTGTAAATCGATCGATTTAAGACTGAATGATTGACAGTGTGTATGGGACCTTAAGCTTCTTTCGTATTTTTTTAAGAATGGCAACACTTCTTCAATCAGCTTACGTCTCGTGACAGATGTCAGTCAATAATTGGCGGTCAAGTGTCAAATCGGATGCCGGGCAATTTCTGTTTGTTGTTGTTTATTATTTGGAACAAAGAAATTTAATAACAGTAAAACCAAAATGGACTCTGACCGTTTGAGTGGTGTTCTTATCTTCTTAAGTGTGTTTTGTAATTTCTGCTATTATGGTGGATAGTTTCTTCAGTTCTGACTTGCGTAAGCACTAGGTTAATGTTTTTTTCCAAGGTAAGATAGCACTTCAATTCTTGTAGTTTAAGATAGCACTTATTGCGCGATATATTTTTGAATGTTGAATTTATTTAAGACCTGTGACAAACACTTTTAACAGTACGAGGGGTGCGGGGGAAGAGGGGAGCGTCATCAACATGGTGATGACGCAATAGACGACAAACAGAGTCAAAAGTATGAAAATTATAATTCCATAAGTCTCTAGCATCTGCCCAATGTTGGAGTTTCCGTTTTGAGCAACTACAATATTTTCTTCCTTATATACTTCTTTAAATTTTTACTAAAAAATGTACAATAATATAATAATTATTACCTAGCACCGAGTACAATTAATGTTTTAAATAAATAATAATAATAATATTCATTTATTTCAAACTAATTTTTCTTTTATTTTTAATTTTTTTTTTAATTTTTTTTTTTTTTTAATTAATAAGGTTAGTAAATGACACAAATAAAAAGAGGCTTATGAACATAGCAGGTTTCTCAACTGAGACCTATTTCGTGCAGTGCAAGCGCTGCCAGTTAAGTTTCACGTAATCCTAACAAGGACGAATTCCGCCATCCTTTGTTGCTACCACATGTAACGGGCTGGCCCAGGGGCTTTTGGACAGCCTACAAATACTTGAATTTAACATCGAACGAAATGTATACCTGTATTGAACGATTTTATACCTAGAAGGCGGTAGCGGTCTAGCCTTGGCAAAAACTGGAGGTCCAGTTGTTTCGATATGATTGAATACTCCATGCTTAGGTACTTCCTTATTATATTCCTTATATTACACCGGCCTAGTAATATCACCATACTTACATAATAATTCGTAATACGGATGATTATCGTCTTTGGGGCAATGCCGCAGATATTGAAACGATATTCACATTGCAGAAAAGGGCTATTCGTGGAATGTATAAATTTGCATATAGTGAATCTCTTCGAGAAAAGTTTAAATTGGTATCTTGACCCTTGCATTACAATATATTTATGAAAACATTATGTATATTTGAGTCGCTCAGCGGAAGAGTGGCCCAAGCCTTGAACATTAAGTATGGAGATAATGAGAATTAATTATCTGAGAATTACATCAGTACTGATATTTTAGTATTTTTTTAGTTATGTAAAAATAAAACACAGACCATACAAAGTAATCATTTTATTGATAATTGTATGCTTACAAAATAGTATAAAACTTAGAAATTTAAAAGAATGTGTGTTGTGTAGGCCACTATTCTACTAAACTAGTAGGTTATTCTTGGGTTAGGTCATCATCATAGAAGTCAGCTTCAGTATCTTGTGTAGAATTATTTGTCTTCAGGTTGCGATAGAAATCATGTTGAATTGGAGAGACATATGGTAAGAGCTGTAATAGATCTATATATTTTTTCTTCTTTATGGGGCGACCATTGGGGTACGAAACATATAGATCAATATCAGTCAAAGAGGAAGAAAAACGAGTGCTTTTTTTTTCAATACCAAAGCAGTTAACTGAAGAAAAAGTTTCATCACTACTGTTGGTGTACTTGTAATATATTTTGTATGGATTATCATGGGTAAATCGTAACCACTGAAGTTTTAGCCATTCAACTTTGGTTCTTTTACTTTTGTCAGTATTATTATCTATTTTTCTATTAGTTATTAGTTTTTCCAATTTTTCAGTGCTTCATACAAGAAACTTGTGATATATTTTTTTTAGTGTAAACTTGTTTGAACACACTATGTAATTGCAAATTGCTGATAGTTTAATATTTTTGTTTTGGCCTCCACATTGGTCGCTGTACATAATCAGATTTGTAGTAGATACATATTTCTTCATATAGTGATCCAATTTCACATGGTCCACGAGAAGCTAAGCCTTCATGCCATACATACATATACACTTGTTTTGTTGTCAAGTTGTGAATACCAAGGCAGTATGCCCACAATTGCCGTTTGTAGTATGCTACGCCAGTGGCTATGTGTGGAGTAGGAAGTGTCTTCATCAAGTCAAATGCAATAACACTGGTATCATTTTCTAAATTTTTTCCATACTGTGTATCATCTCTCATGCCGTCTCTTGCTAAATCAGCTTTTCGTAAATGAACTTCCTTTTCAATCTTTACAGCACTGTGCTCTTCTGGACTTCCATACTTCAGTTTGATATTGAAAATATCACATCGTTTACATGTATCACTGTGTGGTGGACGAAAGTGAAGATTGAAATTTTCATTAAAAATCTTTCTAAATATGAACTGAGATCCCACTACATCTCCATTTTTTAGACACTCACTTTTGTATAATTCATATATTTTATTGATGCATAAGTCTGGGCATAGGTATTGGCGATTTGGGTTTTTATTTCGACTATAGTGTGATGTGTATGAGGGAAAGGACTTCAACCACAATGTATAGGGCATTGGGCTTGCCGCTTGAAGATATTGAAGTATTATTTATTAATAAGAGATGTTTATAGCAATTATTTCATATATTTGAAGGAGAATTAGTAGCCAGTTACTTTAAAAAAACAACAAAAATCTTTTTATAAATAATTTATTTTACAATTACTTAATCATTTTCATATGTTATAAGCACTCTGTCAAGGAATTGGGCAGGCGGATTAATATTTTCATACTTTGCCCAACTCAAGTACCATATTATAGACATAATATGAGCACAGCAACCCACAGTCCTTCGGCCGACTATGCAATTGTAATAATATTGTTTAATTCCTCCGATACCAACATTATGTTTATATAATATATAAATATAGTATATTTTTACTATATACTATATTTATATATAGTATATACCTGGGTTATACACCTATAGGTTGAGCACTCTACTTATCCTAAGTTTACAGGGCCCATGCCCTTTTTAGGAAGTAGTGAAAAACAGTATTAATTTTTGTATTCTTTAGTTTTAAGTTACACTGTAATACTTGTTTTACTGTATTAATTTGTATTTAATTTACTGGAAATAAAGTTTTTATTTAGTTTTATTTAGTTAATTTAATTTTTTGGCTTATGTGTGCTTTTCACTTTGCCTCTTAACAAACAATTTGCCAAAGGAAATCCTTCTAATAGGTTGCTGGCTCTGTCTGTGCACACTTCAATAGTATAGGAACCATAATTTCTTATATGCTTGCCATAATACGACCGCGCCTGTTTTATTTGGTATGTCCCGCAGGCTAATAAAATAAGTTCATCTGAAGTTAATCTAGGAAAATTTATATTTTCAAGTGTGGCATTCATTGCAATAAATTGTGCCCGTCTTCTATTTAAATTATGTTCAATGACATAGTCTCCCAATTTATTATTTAAAGCAAATCTTTCATTTACTCTATTTAATATTTGTATTGCATCTGTCCTATCTGAAACTCTTTGGTGAAACTTATTTATCAAAGCAGCCGCTATTTTAAAATCTGTCATGGAGTGAGTTGAGGCAGTGTTAAAATATTCACTTCTAAATATTTTATATGACATTTTAAAAATGCCATTTACTGCCTCAACTACCCATCTACACATGTAACGGTTCTTGATTTATTAGCAGCTGCTGTTGATAATTGAGTTTCACCTTGTTGTCGGGACTCAGGAAAATGTACAGAATACCCACACTGTCTCAATAAAGGAATGCTATCTCTAAAACCCCTATCTAGCAAAAACACATCCCCAGGTTCAAAATATCTTCTTAGAGCACTGTTATCAATTCTAAACTCATGATTAATTATATTAGCGTCTGATGTTGTTGCTGGAAAGGGGCCTAGCACCTCTACAATATAACCATCTGAACATACCATCAAAAAAGGCTTCATTAGGTTCCTATACTTATGTAAGGAATAAGTGTCTTTTTGGTACATATAATTGGAGCTTTTTTGAATATATAAATATTTGCCATCAAGTATGATTATTGGATTCCCACTATTTCCATCAAATAATCCATTAGGTATAGTTAGATTTCTTGCTGCTATTTCTTCTCTAGTTATGTGATTTATACCTAAGTTGCGGGGAACAAAATCTTCATACAATATTTGGCGAACCTTATTTATGTATCTTGCCAAAGAAGTAGTAGGTATGTTTAACAACGTCGTAATGCGCTCATTGCTATCACCAGTTCTTATTTTTATTAAAAACGCAGCAAGGGCTAATATGCCATTTTTCATTGAATTTATTTGTATCACATCGGATTTCAATTTCAAAAGCTTTTGCTTAGTCAAGCCTGTCCAGTAGTACACACAGTCATCGGACATTTCTTGAATGTTTGAAAAATCTAACACCAATTTTCTTTCTTTTGTAAATGAAGCGAAATCTTCAATGTGATTCGCAGTAAAATTCTGTATTGAATCTCTTTCATTTCTTAGCTCTTCAAAATCATCATTCCTCAAATGAAAATTACAAATCCTACATTGTTTTGGGATATAGTAATTAAACTCACTAAATACTTTAATTCTAAGCCACAAAGGGATCCTTAGCCTTTCTTCACCAACACAGCCAGGAAAAAAACAATGAGCTTGTGTATCAGGAGCTCTTCTTAAATTAGGTAAAAATATGGAGCCTACTGGTATTTGGCCTCCAACATTTCCACCACCTTGATTTTGGCCTCCAATATTAACACAACCTAGACTTTGCTCTTCTTCATTATCTTGTGCATCAGCATCACCACTAACTTGCACTACATTGCCCTGCGCATGTCTGTCAGCATCTTGCCAACAAGGATGGCAGATTCTGTCAGATCCTCTAACCTGAAACACGCAGATTATATTGTAGTAATGCAACCATACAACTAACTAGGTGATATCTTTGCTAGATTGATTGTTAGGTCCTGATCTAATCTACATTTTTTTAAACGTAGGTTGCAAAGAATAACTTTCAATGTGTAACATATACCTAACGAAAAATAAATTATACTTGGGTATTAGCATTACCTCTCTAAGTTGGGCCCATTGCATTATAACATTTAGTATGCGACTCTCTCGTTCTGTATTATTGCTAAGTGCATGTGATCTTTGTCTATGTAAAGAATATCTGCAACGGACACACAAGAGCCATCTATGAGTTGAAGTTGAAATTGTTGAGGCTTCAAGTGATGGATCTTGTATATTCCTTGTTTCAATTAATGCCACAGTCCAGCAAGGATGACATATATAGCTCTGCACTCCAATCTGTGTACAAAAATGCAGCCAATGGTTATAAAAGTAAAGTTAAAACAAAAAAGAAGTAAACATACACTATCAAAAAACACACATATCTGGGCTTAAATTATAACAGTATTTATAGTCATAAAAGGCGTCCCCACACATAAAACCATTTGACTTTTTTATAATGAGATAAATCATTAGACTGAAACTTACCAGTGAACTTCCACAAGAGTAAGAATATGTCTCCTGCGATCCGTGATTTCAGCACCACAATTAACACAATGTATTGAATCGTCAGGCGAAATCGGTAAATCCGTGTTCATGCGTAGGTCATCAGGTAAGGAAGATTCATTATGCCGGGTAGTGCCAGAGTCATCGTTTGAAGCGGGATCTAAGTCCGAGGGCAAGCCATGGTCGTGGGGTTGATATCTATTACAGTCCATTTTCATGCAGAAGTCGTCGATAAAAGTCAAACAAAAACACACTCAGAAGAAACGTAAAACACCGGCAACAATAACACGCGCGAAATGCGAGTGATGATATTTGACAAGTTGACATTGTCACTCATGTTGTTGCACGAAAAATGAATTGCATTCATTCTACTACAGATACTTTCTGCTAAAAGCTTTATTTAGGTTTACAGCGTTGATTTTTTTACTTGAATTACCTGTTTCGATATTTCAAATCCATCTATACATATTTAAATTATTACAAAGACTCCTAAATTAATAAAACTCCTTTTTTTATTTATTCGCACAGCGCCATCTGTGTCATATATATTTAAACTTTTTTCAAATGTCAACAGACTGCAGCCGTTTGCTGATGTTGCATGCAACACAAATCTCTGAGCAAAGTCAATTAAAAACCTAATTATATATGTTTTTCAAATAATATATCTGGCTACTCCCAAATAATAATGAATATTCATAGTACTAAATTATTATTTTTTTAATTTAATGCATTTTTATGCTAATGTTTGTTTAAAGAAGCTAAGTTAGCCCATTTTGGTTTATCTTTTTTATTTATAAAATCACAAATCTTCTTTATCTGCTCTTCACTTGTTTTATTATGAGCTGAAGCTGTACCCCGTTTATCAATTGGAGCTGTATTTTCAGAATCTGGATTTGTTTTACTTCGCAGAACTCTTGTCAGTCGTCAATCCGATACCTGCAAAGACTTTTAAAAAAAATCTTTACATACTTTTATGTCTCCACCATTTCCACTTAGCAAAAAGTATATTCGTGAGAACTGGCGTCTATTGGAGATTTGTGAATTGTATGTTCTGAGTTTACTTGTCACCTTGACAAGCCCAAATATAAATGTAGATTGTAAGTTGTAGTTTCCAAGTGAATTAAAGTCATCAAAAATCTTTCTTCTTTCTTCCATCAATAGTTTGTTGTGACATTTATGAACACATAGGTACACAGTCTTCACTATTATTTTTTTTTACTGGTACAGAACTTCCTTTCACATTTTGGTACGCTTGTTCGAAAGCCCTGGCTCTTTTTGCCTTCTCCTTTTTCCAGTTCCTTACGTTCCTTTTTCTTTTCCGACTCTTGCATACGCTATCGTCTGCGGCAACTAAAAAGAAATAAATATAAAATTAGTACAATAATAACTTTGTAGTTGATGTTTATTTTAGGAAATATATGCAACGAAACTTGAAGAACGTACCTTCTCTTGCTGAAATTCCATCATTAGCTTCCCCAGCAGAAGATTCATCAGAACTTTCTGGAATTACAATGATTTTCCGAGAAAGATGCCCATTACGCTGGATTTCATTATCCGATGGAATATAATCTGAACCAGAATCTGTCCCAGATATTTCCGATATCTCATTTTCAGACATCTCATTTTCACATTATCAGACATATTTCACAAATTAAATGCTTTTTATAATTCAATTTTTTGGTTAAAATGGCAACCAAATGCTTTTTATAAATTTTAGCCGCGAAGTAAACAAACCACAATGTAAAATTTACGATGACAGTGACATATGCTAGTGAAAATGATTGACGTTTTTTTTTGGTGTGGCCATATTTTAAAAACTAAAGTGGCCTAGAGTGGGTTAGACCACTTTTCTGTAGTCCTTAAATTATTAAATGTAGAAGTTAAGGGGCCTATCAAATAATAGGCCGCTTTTAAGTAATCATAAATTTGAAAGAGAAGAAGAACATTCATCAACGCCATCTATAAAAATACTACCGAAATCGAATTTAGGCCACTATGGTTTTAAGGATGTATAGTGTTACAAATATCTACTTATACAAATAAAAATATATAATAAAATATAAAATAAATATATTTTATACTACATAGTAATAAATTTAAAACTAGGAAAGATAATCATGATAAAAATTACCCTGTTAAGACTTTTCCAAACTAAGGCTGGCTAAAAGCAGCAAATCATTTATTGGAATGTCAATACGTATATAAAACAAAATTCCGAAGTCAATTCAATCCCTGCCAATCAATAAATTAAAATCAATCATTAAAAACACTATATCTCGAAAAGTTTAACTATAAAACTAAAGATTATACAAGGCAAAAAGGCATGGGATTAAGCACAATAAAATATTTCTAAAAGTTTCTAATTACGTAATAATTTTGTTTACGGCTTGGCTGTGTGGTATACATATGGCATACTGGTGACTTTCCCACTCACTTATTTTCTTGTCAAGACAACAGCAAGAACGTCATGCACCCTCAGGTGGCATGGCTAGTGGTGGCGTAGGGTATCGGGTCACCCTCTTCTCAAAAGTATGGTCGAGGAGGGTGATGGCTGGTGCTTGCGTTATACTCGTGAACGGGTGCTACTAGCGGTACCAGGTCGTTTTGCTAATGATACTGTGACTATTTTATTCCATTCTTGTTCAAATACTCTGGCCCCAGTTTGTCATGTTCGTATTGTGCATCCATCTACCTACGCACCTATGTAAGCAATTTGGCTGTGACATGACATTGGCTCTCACAATTAGCTGTCGTGTGTTTGTTGGTTTTCATGTCACGGTCAATTTGTACTGTACCTATTTGTATTAATTTAATAATTCTGACTGAAAAAGAGTGCCAAGAATTTTTTTGCACCGGCTTTTTTTGTCTCTTGGTCTACTGTAATATCTTATTTAACAACTATCAAGAACTAGTTAAAGCCGAAGTATGTGATGACTGACTTCATCAAGTGTTTTGTGAAATTCTTAAGATGAATAAAACTTTATTTATTTATTTATTTACACTTTATTGTACAGTAACAAAAATAGGAAATACAAAACATGGAACAAAAGGTACAAAAGGCGGTCTTATCGCTCTAGAGCGATCTATACCAGACAACCTTTACAAAATTATACAAAAGTATTTAGCAATTAAAAATAAAACACAAAAAAAAAAAAAAAAGAGAAACCTTATAAAATAGGTCAGTAAGTATGTGAACTTTAGTCAGTATATCGTATCGACCCATAATATAAAAATAAGTAACACATAATGAGATAACGATATAAAACATAATATACCTACATATGATAACATATATACACAAATACATAATATATAATAAAATACACAAAATAATACATAATTAACGAATACTCTCTTAATCTTATACTGAAGATTTTATTTCATAAGGAAGTTTGTTCCGTAACGACACTGCTCTCACAGAGAATGAATTATTAAAACAGTGGGACTTATGAAGAGGAGTGCTGAGCATGAGATTATCAGCAGATCGTAATATTCTGTCGTGGTTCTCATGGCGATATTGAAATAAGTCTTTGAGATAACTCGGTCCCGCGGAATTAAACAGCACCCGGTACAGTAACGAAAGAATATGTGTATC